>CM061225.1:2577752-3177752 GCA_030844895.1 Ambrosia x helenae
TCTATCAACTAGTAGGCTCAAGATCTCACAAAAGTGGGGAAATGGGTTAACCGATGTGTGCATGCATTTATTACCAATAGCATTGTTAAATCTAGTCAGAAAAATTCTAAACTTTTTCTTTAAAAACACCTGCTGAAAAACGGTTCATATTACTTTTCCACAAATTAGACCATGACTAAGGATCTACTGCCAAAACAATCAAGAAAACAACTCGTAGGTACCGAAAGAGCTGCTTTTATGTCTGATTAGAATGCTCTTTTTTTTTAGGAACAATTTTCAAGACATTTTCAATTTTTTTTTTGAATTTTTTTAAGACACAAAAATAATAAATAAAAACGAAGTTTCCCCACCCCCACACTTGAACGACACATTGTCCTCAATGTGAGCTAGGGAATAAAATAAAGCAGAAATAAAAATAAATACAACAGTAAAAGGAATAGACTCCCTGGATATAGGCAGTGCGCGTATGAGTCTCTTGAATTCCTCCCAATCGAACCCTATAGCATTTCATTCGCGGCCGATAGACAAACCTGAAACTAAGACTCAAAAGAAAAATAAAAACGTAAAATCCTGGGATGCCTGATACAACCGATGGTGTACAGATTTACCCTGCCTGAATGGAGATTGAGTACAGGCAAGTTATCTGATTGCAAGTTAAACTCCAAGCATTCCCAGAAATCAAAAGAGACTCAAAATACTAACTAAAAATAAGAAAAATTAAAACAAAATAAATAAATATACAAAACTGTACAAGAATCATACAGATATTCATTCATGGTGGTCTCAAAGAACATTTACCAATCACAGTGTGCCATTCTCAGCTGGTTTACTTTATACAACTAGTTGGCCCCACCACAACTGAGTGGGCTTCTCAAAGTCTAGGCCCAAACTCCTGAGCCTAAGCCAGTGCTCCTGAAGTGGAACGCAGGCACCCGACCCATACATCCTCTATAAAGGAAGGCTCACCTCCTTTTGAGGGTCGATCAATTCACCACTTAAACACACACTTGTAATACACTTGTATCTCGTCTTTATATTTGTAATCGTTCAAAGCAATAAAGACTATCTTTTTCAGTGGACGTAGGTCAACGAGACCGAACCACTTACATCTTGTGTATTTGTGTGTTATTCATTTATTCTTTCTTTAGCTAACAGGCCACAGATCTAGTCTCATTGTGTGTATTTGTGTGTTATTCCTTTATTCTTTCTTTAGCTAACGGGCCACGGATCTAGTCTCGTTGTGAGCGAAAGATTATATCCTGTAGTGAACACGAGTAGCCACCCCTCATTGTACCGAGTCATACTCGTTGTTTCTTCAGGGCTGCTCACGGGGAAGAATTCAGCATCCCCATCTTCTCGCATGGCAATTGATGCGTTTTTTTAATGTTGGTATTTAATTTTTAATTTCGAATGTTTATTTTTTAAATTTTGAATGTTTAATGTTTAATTTTTGATTGTTTAAAGTTTAGTGTTTTTTATTAATAATTGGGTGTGTTTTTTTTTTCGGTAATTTTTTTTACCTTTTGTTTTTTTTTTTAATTTTTAAAAAAAGTTAATTATTAATTCCTTTGAAATATAATTAAAAAAATAAAGTTAAACAAAATAAGGGGGTATTTGGGATTGAGTTTTGAAATTTGATATTAGAAAAACTGCGTTTTAAAAACGCAAATAATCAGTTTTTAGTGTTTGGGGTTGAGTTTTGAAATAGATTTTTAGGCTATCAAAACGCAGTAATCTAAAAGCAGCTCCACCTGATTTTCCAAAATGTATAATCTATTTTGAAAAAATTAATCCCAAACACCCTCTAAATCTATACTATATTATAATGCATGAGGGATGGGTATTTTAAGATACCAAAAAGTTACGAACTAATTTTTCATTAACAACCCTAAAATGAGGGTAAAATAGTCATTCATATATTATTTACACTTTAATACCCTATCTTATTTATACTTTAATTCCCTAATTTTTAGTTAGTAATTACATTTTCCTCCCTCCCCTACAAAATTATAATTTAATTCCTTTTTGAGTCCCTGTGTTTTGTCAGTTTTAATTACTTGAGTCCAACATTTTGATTTTTAACATTCTGAATACCTAAGTTTTAGTTTGGTAACCTTTTGAGTCCTACTTTCTAACGCCGTTAATAAAGTCTGTTAGTTTTTTATGAAAAGACAAAAATACCCTTATAATTTATAAAATAATAATATATAAATGCCCCCACTATCTCTCTCTACTCAAACCTGTCTTCACCTGTCTTCTTCATATCCCTCGATGTTTCTCTTATTTACAAACAACAACCACTACCACCACCTGACCAAATCAACACCACCACCTGACCAAACCAAACACCTCTCTCCAGTCCCACTCACACACACTCTATATCATCCAAATCTAAGTCGTTGACTTTCTGGTTTGACCTATCGTTATTAAAGGTTGGTAATCTATAAGTTCAATCCAAATCATCCTTGTAGTCGTCTGCTGATCCTCAACCGAAGCCCTATAAAACCAATGTAATTGTTAAGGATTCGGGCTTAATTGAAGGATCAGGTTCTAGGGTGTATAATGGGGAATTAGGTTCGACAACCGAAAGCCCTATAAAAAACGAGTGTAATTGTCATATGCTGATCCACAACCACCCACCTCATCACCACAACAACCTCTTCACCCTACCCCGCTACAAATCACCACGATTTGAACCCCAAACCCTTATATTGATTTTAGATCTGACCCCGGTGAAACGAGTAGTGTGGTGATGGTGGTGGTTCTATTGTGCAGTGCTCGTAGGGTGGCGGAGAGAATGTGTGTGCAGGTGGTGGTGGTGTTGATATGAGGGTGGCTCGGAGGTAGAGGTGGAGGTGCAGTGGGGTGGGTAGTGGGGGTGAGGCGGTGGTGGAAGTGCAGGGGGGTTGCCGGTTGGAGATTGATGGTAGTTACGAGATGGAGGGTGAGGCGGTGGAGATTGATGGTGGTTACGAGATGGAGGGTTTCGGTTCTGGTCTCTAATTATGTTTAAAAAAATCTCTTCAATTCGTCATTTGGGTATGTGCAGGTATGTGTGTGTGTGTGTGAGAGAGAGAGAGAGAGAGAGAGAGAGAGAGAGAGAGAGGGGTAGGTGCAGGCGGCATGTTTATGTGTGTGTTTATATTAAAACTTATGCATTAAAGACTTGTTCCTTATACATTACGCATTAGAAAGTTGTACCTAGGTGTTAAATGACTGAAATACCCCTATACTTAACAAACTTGATTAACGTCGTTACAAAATTGGACTCAAAGGGTTACAAGATTAAAACACAAGGAGTCGGAATGTTAAAAATCAAAATGTTGGACTCAAGTAGTTAAAATCAACAAAACACGGGGACACAAAAAGGAATTTAAAAACATTCAAATATAACATGACGACTGGCACATTTTTGTCGACATATCGGTGTTTGTCGTAGTCAATACCGATGTGTGGATTGAAATGTACAATAAATAAATAATTCCTTATCTACAAGTGATTATTGCATTTTATGTTTTAAATACTAACTAGATGAAATATAATATGGATTTATTATTAATATGGTTGTTGAATCATAACACCGTTTCATGATCAAGTAAAACTCAAAATTGTAAAATTGAATTTGGTGTTAAATACTGTTCCGCCCAATAATAAAAAAAATCACACAAATCAAATGCAACGATTAGAAAATCAAACAGGACATTCGAAATCTACATATCAGCTTTGGTGATTCTTAAAATATGATAATGTTGTTAAACATTATGGTTCATCATTGCTTTGACAGACAAATAATTTGTCACACGGTAACAAAACTGCAACACAAGACTGGGCTCTAAGAATGCTTTATCACGTTTGTTACTGATAGCTTCAATTGTAGTACCCTATTTAAATAATCAACATTAGCAATATGTGCATATGTATATGGGTATGCATGCATATATTAATAGGTATACACATAAATATAATTAACTAAAAGAAATCTCATTAAACTTTTAAATATACATAATTAGCTAAACATATAAAACTTTAAATAATTAAGTTTAGAAAAAAATATAAAAATGCATTGTAGATATTAATTGTAGGTAAATTTCTTTTAAAAACCTCAGCTGCATCAATTTGGTAGAAAACACATGATGCATATTATATATCCATGTGATATGAACATCTATGTTAATAACAACAAAACTCCCTAATTTGAAGGGGTTCTTTTTAACAAAGTTTTAAAAAAAGATAAATCCACTGAATTCGGTATTTACAGAAAACACAATAATTTTTTACACTTTAGTCAAAGATAAACAAAATTTCCTAATTTAAAGGGGTGGGAAAATCATCAATTCTAAAATTTAAACCATGTGCTAACCTACTAAAGTTTAACAAAATTTCATAATTTAAAAGGGTGGGAAAATCATGAATTTGAAAATTAAACCATGTGCTAACCTACTAAAGTTTATTCTATAAATACATAGTAATGCACACCTATTTCACTTGCTAAAATACGTAGGCATGGATACTGAATTCAAAAGTTGAAGCTTCTAATGTTGGTTATTTGTTAGTTTATGGTTTTCATTCGTCCCATTTTACTAATTATACCTTTTTATACATATCTTAATCATTTAAGTGTTAACTTCTTGGTTTTGCAGATTCATTTAGATGAAAAACATACGGAGATGAACAAACCAATAGCCATACAAGCGTCTAAAGTAACATCTAAGGTTGCATTTATTAATGTTTAATTTTTTAATATTGACATGGCTGTTATTTTATGTGGTATATTGTATGTGTTTTATTACAGGATAATGGTGATAATAGTGTTGAGATTATTTGCTATGGTGCAATGTTTAGTCCCTACAAATCTGATCTTCAACATGAATTTAGTGAATATGTAATATCAACATTTATTTCATCTTCTATTAACTTGTGTAGTAAAAATTTTTAATTTATTTTAAGGATCAGATGCATGAAATTAATAGGAAGAGATCCAAGAGGCCCTCTTAATGGAAATGGAGTCAAGTTATTGATCTAGACAGTTCTGATAAAAATGACAAAAAAGACATATTCGATGACACTTTAGATAGGAGAAAATGGAGGAAACTCATCCTCACCGAAAGATGTAATAATCAAACATGGAGATATACAAGAAATTTCTGTGATCGTTCTTGATGACGAATGGTGGGCAAACAATATAGATGAGATCATGTAGACTTGGAACGTGTATGACTAAATTGATCTCATGATTCAAGTAGTTCACTAGCTTTTATTTTTCTCAACTTTTATGTTTATTAATACTTATTTTTCCTTTCGTATGTTACTTTATTTTATCAAATGTTTCTTAAAAGTACTTTACAATTTAAATGTTAAATCTTTTTTATTATTAGACATGTGTAACGCTTATGACGTATATCCACCACAATGATACTACAACAAATAGTATACGAATTTGAAATAAGTACCGAAATAAAAAGTGTCCCTCCTGCCACATCGCACGAGTTTCCTACTAGTAGTTAATAATAAATGAGGGGGATGTCCCCACACCCTTGGTTAGTCCTCAAAATGAGGACATTCCATCCTTACTTACGTGACGCCTATATGACATGAAGGACATCCCATTTAGGTTTTTTCTTGAGCTTTTGAAAGGAAAACTCGGAGATGGTAGCAGTATCCGATTCTGGGAGGATAGATGGTTAATAGATGATACTTTGAAACACAAGTTTCCTCTTCTTTATCGGGCTTCAACCTCCAAAAGACGGTTAATTAAGGATTGCAGGTCCAACGATAATTGGTGTCCGGTTGATTATTCTAGGCCAATGGGTTTGGGTGAGGTTCACGAATGGGCCGATCTGAGTATTAAGCTGTCACAGGCCCGTTTATGTACCGTTAAAGATTCATGGGAATGGGCCGGATCTCCATGGTTCTCGGTTGCAGAAGTCAAAGCCCACGTTAAGAAGCACAGGGACCCGGGTAATTTTTTTAAGTTTTAATGGGTTAATTGGGTTCCATTAAAGTGTCAGTTTTTTGCTTGGAGGGCTGAATTGGATAGGATCCCATCTGTAGAAGCTTTACAAAAAAGAAATGTTTACATCCCCAATGATTTATGCAAGTTATGCGATGCTGCCACTGAGTCAACGGAACACATTTTCTCGGGTTGCGGGTTTTCGTATGCGGTTTGGGCTAACATCAGGAAATGGTGCGGCTTAAATACGGTTTTTGTTTTTCATACCAAGGATCTTCTCTCTTTATACAAGCTAGCGTCAGGAGGAAAGTGGGGAAAGAAGATAGTGCATGGGATTATCTTGGTGACTTTTTGGTTGATTTGGAGAGCCAGGAATGAGAAGACTTTTAGGGGGGGTAGAGCCTAAGGTCTCGGTTGTGGTTGGTAGTGTCAAATCTATGTCGTTTTTGTGGCTTAAGTATAGGACTAAATTCAACGATCTCCTTTGGGAGGATTGGTGTATTAGTCCTGTGTATATGTTGTAATTTTCGGGTGTCGTCCTTGTTTTGAGGACGTTCCCGTTTGTTCTCTATGAAAGTTAACGTTCAAAAAAAAAACATAAACATTATTTTAAAATGAACGCGTTTTTTTGGCTGACGTTTGACTTTTATAATGAATTTACATACCATCTTCTTTACATATATTGATTAATCAAGAGAATAGTTGTACACCTACAACATTTTAATACATCATGTTTCACTACTCTTTGATTAACTTTTAATTATCATCCTTTAATCCAGTACAGGTAGATCTGAGGCCTCGTACTTGGATTGCATTAACGGGAAGAACTGTAAAGTCGCACGTTTCAGTGCGCGAGTGCTTTCCGTCTGAGAGTGTTACTGGGAAAGTGAGGATACCCAATGGGTAAATTGTTTCATGGATAAAGCCCAAAATTGGCTCTGTTGCTGGTGTTATTCTTCTTTTGTCGTCATCGTCCAGTTGGTCGAAACATTGCTGGTACATAATATCGGTGCTGCTGCCATTGTCCAAGAACATATATCTTGTTCGATAATGGCCAACAACGCCTGTGATGATAAATGGAGCTGTGGACGAAGCCCCGCCCTTTACTCTTGGCATAATCACTTGTTCTTCTTTCCATGAATCATCTCTTGCCTCCATAAAGGTGCGCTTGTGGCTTGCGTTTCTATGGATCATGTTTCATGTATTGCGCGATGTGCTATACACGTGATGCACATTTAGATTGCGTATCTTTTTCTGAGAGGGTTCGCCTCCTTCCGTGTTGCCCCTCTGCTTTCTTCGCATGTTCTTCACGAGGTGCATTAACTGTCCTGATTTTATGGCGTTTTCTATTTCCATCTTCAGACTATAACAGTTGTCTGTCATATGTCCGTGGTCTTCATGATACTCACAGTACTTTGATCTGTCCACGTTCCGTCTGTCACCTTGGAGTTCTTGTGGTTTCGAAAATTGAATTTGTTCAGTTTTTAGCACCTCAGATGGCGTTTTGGACAGTGGTGTCCACTCATAATTCTTCTTTGAGTGTCCTTTGTGATCACGGGACCCTCTTGAGCTAAGCATGTTTCGTGCGTCTTGCGCGGAGGAGTATTTTCCTTCCTCCGCTGTGCCTGAGATTCTTGACCAGACAGACTGTTTGCCTTTCCCTCTGTTGTTTGATGATGGATGGTGACTGCTACTTTGGTGCGTGTTTTTGTTTCGATGAAAAGATCGTTCGGAAGATGCATACACTTTAGCAACTTCGATCACTTCATCCCAAGCTTGCGGCACGCCATCTTTTCCTGTTAGGCACTTCATCGGATCGTCATTTCTTACCCCATGTATGAATGCTGCGCGGGTAAGTTCTTCTCCGCATCCTAGCTGAAGGGCTTCCTTGTTATATCTGACGATGTAATCTTCTAGAGATTCATTCTCGTGGCGCGTACACAAGAGAATGTGAGCTTTGTCCTTCCTGTGTTTGCGCAGATGTGAGAAGTGGTTCTTGAATTTTCTTTTTAGATCATCGAAGTCCACCAGACTTCCTACAGGCAGGCTTTCATACCAGACTCTGGCTGCCCCTGTTAATGTTTATACGAACAGATGGCACCAGGCTTGCACCGGCCACAGCTTGGAGCTGCCTGCGCAATCAAAAGCATGCAAGTGATCGTCTGGATCGCGCAAACCGTTGTATTTCCCAATGGTGCTTAGTAGCTTGCACTCTTGGGGCATCGGTGCTAGTGCAATACGCGCACAGAATTTTGATCTTTCGGCAAAAGTCTTCGGCCTGTATGGCTTATAGAGGTCATCATCTTTGGGTGCCAGACTGCTGGCAACATATTTGGAATTCTGTTTTTTATTAGGATCATGATGCACCTCATTTTCTGATTCGTAGCCGTCTGGTTCCTCATTCAGGTTGACAGGGTCCTGACCGTGAGTATTTCTACCACGACCTCCACCACGCACCGCCTGACGAGGTCCCTTAGTGTGACGACCACTGTTGTTTTCACGAGGAGATTCTGAATCTTCCTCCCTTGTATCGAAACTTAACGCCTTTTGGATGTTGAGTTTAGCTTGATTCATTACCATCTTCTGGTATTCAACAATCGTCTTTGAATTTTGTCAAGCCAACCATTCGTCCGAGTCAACCAGAGATAGGTTATCTTGTTTCTTCTTACCTCCAGTAGATCATCCCTTGTTTGGGGGGAACTGGAATGTCGAAACCGGTTGCTTCTGAGCCACATTCTTCGTGATGGTGTTTGGTGTAACGTCATGGATTTCATCGTTGATTGTGGCATCTACTTCAACATTGTTATTGTTGTTTGCATCCTTCGAGAAAGCCATGTTGCTAGTTTGAAAGATTGGTTGAAACCGTAACGGATGGCGCCAATGAAGAAACAAATAATCCCACCACCGGTTAGGGATGATAAGATTACGAGTTACTACAGGGTTAATCCTTCACTAACAGCTATGGATGGAGGAACCTGCAAACAAGAGTGAATTATGTGGGTGTGGAGACGACTACACGAGGTAGTTGTTTATAACAAAAACAGGGTGAATGGGGATACTATCAAGTGTGATAGCTCTCCAGGTTAGTAAAAAGTGTCCTCTCCTACTAGGGATATGATCCCTTTTATATGAGAGTCCGTATGCCACCATTACCCAAGTCCTAACCGTGGTTAGGTTGTCTCCATCACCTTAGTTGTGTTAGTGTGGTGAAATAAGGAAAGCTAAATTAATGGGAATGATGGAACATTGTACCGCCTTTAATATTGAGTCTACGTGATTTATGCATGGCTGTTGACCATGCATGATATCCGCCTTGACCGAGACTTGACCATTGACCAGTCATTAATGTGTTTTGACCACTTCCTGCGCATAGGCTTTTATCCGCGCGGTGATGTTGTGCCGGGTTTGGGTATGAGGAATAGTGTATTCGATACCCAATCCCATCAACGGGATACTTTAACCTATACTTAAGAGTGAATTATTTCATCCAAAACATTTTTTTTGATCCGATACCTAACCCGCTTGATCTACTAAGTGCGGTTGTACCCGAATGATAAGTTATTATATTTATTACATGACTAACGATGTCTAAGAATCATAGGCTACATCTAATCGGCTTAACAAACTTTGTAATCAAAGTTTCTAGCAACACCAATCAAAATCCAAAAAAAGTATTCTTACCATGCTGAGTATATTTGTGAATATACATGATTAGCGACTTGCCTAGACATAGAGGTAAGTAATGAAAGCTTATGAAACCAGTTTAATTTATATTATTATAATAAATTACAAATCAATTTCATATTTAACTATGCGAACTTTTAGAAATAGAAAAATTAATAATTAAAAGGTATGTATTAAGTTTATAAATTACCAAAATTAGTGTGACAATTTGAATTTGAATTTAAAATTCAGTTAAACATTTAAATTTGAAAATTCAAATTTACATATACAATCTTGGAAAACGTTTACGGATTTGATATAGAAACTTCTTAATATTGATTAAGTTTCCGTAAAAAAAATATATAAAGTCAAAACAAAATTTTAAACTTTCAAACAAATAAATCAATTATAAATTTAGATTTTCTATAAAAAAAATTGGTCAAACCAAATCAATCAGAATTAATGCCACAATCTTGGAAACCAATTAAAATATTACTACAAACATGCAATCCATTGTTGACCAACAAAAGTAAGATCAAATATAAAATTCAAACGGGCATTCAAAAAACAATATCATAATCCGTATGAACATGATGAACACCAACATACACATAAAAACCTCCAAAATCCTACAAAACAATTAATGCATCATCATACAATAATCATCAATCAACACGTAATACAATCATACAATAATCCTCCTTCAAATTAAATGAACTACAATACAATAACCAATAGAAGTGTTTTAAAATAAATAACATCTTAAGAATCTAGGAAAAAAAAATTCTAAAAAATTACCCATAATACCTTGACATCGTTCATCGAAGAGTTTCATGGACTTTGTAGTGCAATCACAAGCAGCCAATGCAATGAACATAAAACAAAAAACATCACTTACTGTAGCAACTTCTCTTCATCATCTGTCTTATTAACATAAAAAACAATAAAAAATAAAAAAGAAAAATCAAATCATCATCTACCATTCTACGTGACACCCAAGATCCAAAACCAAAAAGCCAAATCAATAATCCATAAATCACCACACACCAATCAAAAATAAGATCATAACATAATCACCCAGCAAAAAAAAGAAAAAAAAAAACAATAAAGGTTTAAAATTTTACCTTGAACCCCACATGGTCATCGGTCTTATTTGTTAACTGAAGCGATGAATTGATCTGTTATCGAACAAAAGCAAAAACAACAAACAAAAAAAAAATTAAAAACAGAAGGGAAATTGTTTAGATTAAATAATAATGAATTATTGAATAAGAAGATTTCATGACTTACACGGTGGTGCTCCGTTGTGTGCTCTTTCTTTCTCTGAACAAACATATAATCATCAAAAGATATCAACGAACAGCCAAATAGAGAACAAATTAACGAAAAAAAGAGCAGATTAGAATGAAAAAAAGAAAATATAATTCAGATCTAAAATCGATGAGCATGTATCGTTTCATAACAAAAAGAAAATACAAACAATAAATTGATAAAGAGACGACAATGTACCTTGAAGATGTTAAATCTTTGTTGAATATTTGATATCTGAGATGAACAAATATGCAATTAGGGTTTCTTCGAAACTGAAAACTTCAAAAAAATAACAAACATATTAGGGTCGGTTCATAAACAGAAATCGAACCTGGTAGAACAAAATCACAGATTTCGATGGTTTGCTTTAGATGATAGAGATCGTATAGAGGAGGCAGAGATGAAGCTGTAACCTAAACTTATTTAAAGGATTTGATTGTGTTTTAGGAATGGTGGTAATGGTGATCAATGTGATTTAGGAAAGTCAATAAAACACTTGACCAATTTTGAACAAAAGAAATAACTGATTTTTGCTTTTAAAAAAATAGGAAAATTTTATATATCCTCACATATTGCCATGTGGCACAATGTGGGTGTAGAAAAAATGGAGGTGCAATGTGGGAGTGCCATGTGTCCCATATTGCTTTCTTTTATTATATGTATAGATAGATATAGATATATATAGAGTAGGGTTCCTGTAGGAAAATAGGTTTTTGTGAGAAATGTAAGAAAGATTAAAAATTCATATGTATGCATCATTTGTTTGGATGTATTCATGATGTTTTGGATTGTTTTGCCTAGAAAAACACCATACATAACAATTAGTAACCGAAAACAATGTATTTTAGACTTAAAGCTTAAAACACTATGTCAAGAACATTAAGCAGAGTGTTTTAAGCAATTACTACTGTGTTTTATCTTTAATTTAAATTTAATAATTATAATACATTGCATTGTGTTTTAAATTTTTGTATATTGTCATGTTAAGTGTTTTTTCAAGCCAAAACAACCCAAAACATCATTCCAAAAATAAAAAACATTATGGTTACATGTCAATTCTTAATCTTTCTCACACTTCTCACACAAATCAATTTTCCTACAGGATCCTATATATATATATATATATATATAGGGTAGGGATCATACGAGAGCCAACTTTAGACAGAGAACCAAGGAACCAATGTGAACAGGGGGCATTATTGTAAATATCCAATTAACAAAAAAAGGAAGGTAACTTTCAGATCGCTCTTCATCAACATATTACATTCTTCTTCTTCTCAATTCACCATCTCCATATAATTTCCAAACTTTTTCCTACATCTAAACTTTCAGATCTATATCCTCTCTCTCTCTCTCTCTCTCTCTCTCTCTCTCTCTCTCTCTCTCTCTCTCTCTCTCTCTCTCTGGCATGGCAACCACACCAGAAAATAACACCACAGGCAACATTTCAACTGAATTTGTAATCGTAGATGATGACGTAAGGTACGGTTTCCAACGACCAGATATGTACATCGAGAAACTCATCGGATCTGTTAATTTGTACGACCGTCATGTTTTCTTGTCCTACAAGTCTCATGAACAATGGATATTGCTTCAGAATCATTGCTTGTGGCAGAAACAACACCTTTGAATCTGTCGATAAAGACGGCCAAAAATGCTTTTGTTGAGGTAATTGTTTCTAATTTATATAAATATGTCGATTTTTCGTGGTTATAAGATTGGAATCCAGTATGTTTTGTGGTTTTGATAAAAGATGAATTAAATGTCGGTCACATGAGAAGAATGTATGGTGTGATATGAAGAGCAAATTATTTGAGCAATTATTATTATTATTATTATTATTATTATTATTATTATTCTGTAGTTTTGAATTAATTAAATTAATTTTAGTTACTGAAGTGTTAATAACATATATCATTTCTCTATTGTAAGCATGGAATTCAGTGTGTTTTTCTTGTAACAGTGGTGATGGAATTGGTTTAATTGATGGAGATGCTTTGGTTCTGGTGGAGTACATGTATTGTGGATTTTCGTAGGGTTATAGGTTTAGAATTTTGCTTTGTGTTTTGTATTATGTATTTGGTTAGGTTTATTGTTTGATTTGATCTGCTACATGTTGATGTTGATTTCGTTAAGTTTTAAAGTGAAATAATAATCGGTGTCATGTGTGAATTAGTATGAGTATTTAATCGAACGCGTGTAATTAATGTGAAGCTTTTAATAATGATTTCGTGTTTGGTGAATTAGGTTTGAAGTGTGTTTGTTGATAAAACGTTTGCATATATTTGTTAGGAGGATAATTTGTGTTTTGGACGATGTGCCATTTTTTGATATGCACATGTGCATTAAGATTGTTATTGCACATGTGCAAAACGTAGTTTCTAATGTTAAAAGTAATGTTAAAGCACATACTGTTATAAATTAGGCACTTAACAATAATGCACGTGTGCATTTGTTTTGTTGTATTTAACAAAGTAATGATGTTGCACATGTGCATTCAGTTTGAAATTACGGTTTTCTTATGCGTTTTTATTAATTATAGCTAAGAGATAAAGAAAAAAATCAAAGAAAGTAACATTTATATGATTTATTTAGTCCGAATGTAGTTAGTATTCCCTTGTTCCCTGTATTAGTTATGTTCTTTATTTATTTTATAATCAAGATCCATTTGATATCCCAGAAGCGGAAGCTGATAATGTCACGGATGTTTATCAGGAAGTTGAATCAGGTTGTTATTATTTATTTAGTACATTTATATAGAAATGCACATGTGCATATGTGTAGTTTTTCTTGTGAAATATTAAATGTTGAATGTTTGCACACACAAATTATCCTATATGCAGATATAGATTTAAGAAGAAAGGTTCAAACGAGATAAAAAAACGTAAACATATTGAAGCGGCGAATAATGATGGTATGTTGTTTTGAGCAATATTTAACATATATAGTTGATTATGCACATGTTCATAATTATGGATGAACATGATATAAGGTGTTTTGTGACAAATGTGTGTGCTGATGCAATTACAATAAAGAAAAAAACATCAAAGGGTGTTAAAACAGTGGCAATGAAGTCAACTCAAAAGAAGGTTATGAAAAAACAAATTGGCGTTCGAAACAAACACGCGTTACACCACATCAACTTTGGTTGGGGATAAGGAAATTGGCAAACAAACAAAGAAGTTTGTATAACATTTTGTGTAATGTACTATGTTTGGTTTAACATTTTGTTATGTTGGTGAACGTGAGATTGTGAGATAATTAGAATTTTTGTATGTAGGTGGTTAACATAGTTGGTTTGTAATATGGATTTTTTTTTTTTTTTGTTATCGTTTGTTTTATAGAGTTAATATGTTTGGTAGAGACTACATGTAGTTGTATGATAAAGACAAATTGGTATAAAAACTTTGTTATTTGAAGGATGATGCATGCATGTAAGTACATGATGTCCCTAGGCTAGTATATATGTTGATTGGACGTGTCACGGGGTGTTTGGAGATGTTGATACGCGTTTCGGGGCGTTTGGGACACTTCAAGCGAGTACGGAGTGGCTATAGGCATTTACGGCCTATACCACATCAGTTACATGTGTGATAGGGCCTATTCGCCTATAGTTACATGTGTGATAGGCTCTACTCGCCTGAACATACTAGTGTGATAGGCCCTACTCGCTAGTAGTTCATGTGTGATAGCTTCCTACTCGCCTAAAGGGGTCTGTACGAGTATGGGAGGTATAAATAGTCCCAATCATTGCCCTAATCATTAGTTCTTGCCTCACACACTCTCCAAACACCCTCCCATGGTCTGTAAGGTCTGATTTGATCTCTGTAAACACTCGAGCTCTGTTTTATGGATTAATCTATAATCTTTTGACCCATGTGTGTGTTGTGATTACTCGTTTATCATTGTTTCATCTTTGTTTCTGTTATTAGAACATATTTAGAGGATTCCGCACTCTAAATATCAAGCTCGTGATTGTCGGGTGACACGTTAGTCGATCCTACAAGTGGTATCAGAGCCGAGGCTCTTATCACGAGTGTTTTGATAGCAAAAACGAGCAAAAACAGGTAGGTTTTTATGGGAAAGTTGTGATTTTTAAGCAAAAAAACCTGTTTTGAAGTTTGAAACTTTGAGTTTTTGATAAAAAAACCCTTATTTTCAAATTCTTGGTGTGTGTTTATGGATTAAAACGTGTGTTTTTTATTAGGTTTTGTTCTAAAAGTGTTTTGGAAACTTTTCCAATCATTTGGGGTATAAACACATTGTTTTGGTTAAGATTTTGAGGCAAAAACGGCTGTTTTTGAGCAAAAGTGGGGTTACAAATCAGATCTAGCGATTACGCAGACATACTAGCAATTAGGAAACCCTAATCGCCTATCTTCAGGCGATTACAAGGAGGTTTGGGCGATTAGACTGTATTCGCTTATAATATAGGCGATTATAGCCCTATCTCACATCAAAACTTCCTATTCGCCTATCATTTAGGCGAGTACAGATCCTATACCACATCTTAGTTCCTAATCGCCTATACCTTAGGCGATTACAAGGTTCCTTCAAGCATTTAGCTCCTATTCGCCTTTACTTCTAGCGAGTAGAGGCCTACTCGCCTAAATTAGGTGTGGTATAGCTCCTACTCGCGTGAAAGGTCTCCATACACTAGCATTTACACCCTAATCGCCTATAATCACACAAATAGAGTTCCTATTCGCCTAAAAGGACCTGAAACTGAAAAATTTGACTAAGTATCGGACTTTTGACAAATATTAACATATGGCAAACCCGTGGGGTCATCTAAACCAACCAAGGCAACATAATAACCAACAATTGAACAATCAAGCGAACGTACCCACAAACCCTTGGCAATACTCAGCCGAGCGAAACGCGCAACGGATGCAACAAGCGCAGATGCAAGCGAATGTTGCCGGAATCAATCCGTGGGCGCTAGCGGCTCAACAACAAGCAATGAACGCGAATCCTTGGGCACTCGCGGCTGCTGCAAACTCACAGACAAATCATCTGTCTTCCGTTCTCATGAGTGACTTAGAGACGGGTAGTTCGAATAGGGCGCCGAAATTGCAATACATGTCAGACTACCATGGTTGGAAAGGCAGATTTCAAACTTATGTTGAGGGTATTGATGGTCTCGTATGGTCAGCGATAGAGACTGGGTATAGTAGGCCTATGGTTGAGAACTCCACAACTCCGATCTCAATTGAAGACATGAATGAAGATCAGAGGAAGAAGTACAATTATGAGAAGAAGGCGATGGCGGCATTGAAGCAAGCTCTTCCCAAGGATATTCTTCATCAATTCGCTCAGTGCACAACATCTCAGATGCTTTGGTTAGCACTGGCTGAGCGAAATGAGGGTAATCTGAAGACGCGAAAGGTTAAAATGGATCAACTCAAGAAGGAGTACGAGAACTTCAATGCTATAGGGAACGAATCTCTGAGGGACTTGACTGCTAGATACTACCATCTGATGTCTGAAATGTATCAGTACGGGGTCTTATATTCATCTGCGGACCTTGTAGAAAGATTTGCTGAGGCGCTACCTCTTCACTGGCATCAATGGTTGGATATTCTAAAGTCGAGCAATGCATATCAGACTCTCTCCATCAACGAGTTCATTACCGAGCTGGAGAACAAGGAGATAGAGGAAATCAGGAGAGCAAACAAGGCGCTCATTCCACAGAATCCCAGCATCTATTATGGGAATCCTCTTCAGGACACCAGTGTGGGTGGTACCAAACCACAAACTGCTTTTGTGGTTAATCCGGACCCAGTTTATGCTTTCGACAATTATGGTCCCCCAGCTGATGTTCCTCCTCCTACATATCCTTTTGGACCAAACCCGTATCCTTTGAATTTTAATACTAACCAGTTTGGTGTTAACCCGTTTTCTCATCTTGCAGCACCAGCGCAGGCAACTGCAAACTTTAGTGGACCTTCTTTACAGGTTTTGGCGGGGCTCCAACTACAAGTTATGGTGGATATGGAGGTGCTTCTAGTTCTAATCAAGGTGGCTATCGGACCAATACAGTCCCAGAGCAGCTGAACACCGCGGGTTTAGAAAAGGTGACTGTAGAGCTAGCTCAAGAACACATGGCTCTACTGTCGACTTTGGTAAACTCCTATAGTGGACTGGTTGCTGGACAGATCGGGAATCCTCATCTTACACAGGAGGATTACTCGCAGATTGATAAAGACGACATGGATCTGATAGACATACAATGGCACTTCGCAAGCGTGGTGAGAAGGGCAAAGGAATACATGGACAGGACGGGAAGGAGAGATGTCTTGATCAATAACAACACCAAGTTTGGGTTCGACAAAACAAAGGTCACATGCTACAGCTGTGGCACAAAAGGGCATTTTGCAAGGGAATGTGACCGACCTAAGCAGCAAGGACATCAGAATCCCTTCAACAACAACAGAGCGAACCAGAATCAGAGGCAGCAAGCTCAGGCACAACCTAATACTGAGCGTGCTATAGTACCAGTCAACAACCAGAATCAGAACCAGAGGCCGCCTGCAAACAACAATCAAGGTCAAGCCATGGTTATTCAAGATGATGAAGGCTATAACTGGAACCATCTGATCATTGGAGAAGAAGCTCCTCAAGGTGGTGCAGCCTGTTTTGCTCAACAAGCGTCTGAGGCACCAGCCGAAGTTGAAGAAACTTCGAGTCAGTCTGACATCATCGCTTCTGAAACCGAAACGTCTGACTGTGACTCGGAGTGCGATTCTGATGGGGGAGAAGATTTGGAGGATCTGTTAGCTGAAGCAGATGCATTGATCGGTAAAAGATCGTTTCTTGTGGATGCTGACTGCACATAGAAGAATTTCGGGGAATTCTTTGGAGCTCAGAAGACAGCAGTTAACTGAAGAAAATCTGAATTTAAAAGCTGATGTTGGTCCGTTACAAAGGTCAATTGATTCCTTGAGACAAAAGGAGAAAAATTTTCTTAGTACAATTGAAAATTATAAAAAGGATGTTTCTGAACTGTCAAAAACCTTAGCTAACAAACAAATTGCTATAAATAATTACATCAATGAGGTCGAAGACACTAAGAAGCAATTGGCCATTGTTAACTGTGACTAAGAAAAGATCAGGAAGAAGCTTGAGAGTTATTTAAACTGCAAGTATGTCCTTGATCACATAGTAGAACACTCTGACAAGGAAGGCTTCTCCACCAGTCCCAAATACTCTCAATGTCCACCTCCGGTGAGATTCGAAAATCATAATTTTGATGTCTTGCCGAAGGAGGAACTTGTGGACGTGGCAGCTGAGGCAGCAAAAGCTGCAGAGGCGGCCAAGGTTACTGAAGCAGCTAAACCTGCTGAGGTCACTAAGGTTGCTACTCCTGCTAAAGCTGTCAATCTGTGTGAGAAAGCTGATGATATCAGTGTATATGACACTGACACTTCGGATGATGAGCTCGATGAACCTCCTAGGTATGCACCGGTCAAAACTAAAGATGTTCCTCTTGAGAATCATATCATTACCACTGAAACCTTGAGTGAACTGGAACCGAAAGTGCAAACCGAGGATGGTAGGAGGATTAAGGTGTTTTATAAATTAAAAGGGTCTGAAAGGGTGCATGCTGATGAGGAAGTCCCTCTCAGATGTATCGCCCCTGGTCTTGTTGCCAAAATTTGGCAAGAATCTGTCATTACCGTAGAAAAGGAAACTTGGAATAAAAGGAAGGGTAAGGGTAAGGGTAGAAAGGATCAGGGTAATCAGCCTAATGAAAATAACAAGAAAAATCAAAAGTCGAACACCGTTAATCCTCAAAATCAAGCTCAAAGAAAAAGTCCGAAGAAGCATGTAACTGAGTTCATTAGATCGAGCGGCACTGAAAGAAACGACGATCCTCAAGTCGATCAGCAAAGAAGATGTCTTGAGGATCTAAAACATAAAAACTCATTTGCCGGCCCATCTAACAAAAGTAACAAAAAGGAGACCAAACCCGAATCTCCTAGGTTTGAAGAATATAGATCCTGTCACAAGTGCGGGGAACGTGGGCATTTAGTTGCTGCGTGCCCTGAATTGAGACGAGAAAGGAACCTGTTTCCCCTAAACTCTCAGAGAAACAAAAGGGAAACAGGTCGTTTATGATAACCGCAACAAGATTGCTATGAACCAAAAGCCAGTTGATGGCAGGGGTCCACAGCTGAGGGGGAGCACTGTTCCTCCAAAGGCTGAAGCAGCGCCTAAGCCACCAGCAAAGGCTGCAGCTAAACCGCAGGGCAACCCCAAAGCTGCTCCACGTAAAGTTAATTCTGAAGTGGATCCAAAATCTGTTCCTCCAAAGGAATCCAAGGCTGGACCTTCTAGCCCACAGACGAAGAAGAAGCCCAAGCCAAAGAAACCTGAACAGATTTGGAGACCCAAGTCACCAATCAAAGGAGGAGAATCATCTGCTGGAGAAAGCACTGCTGTACCATCGGAAACAACGCCAACACCAAATGGAAGATGGGTTGACTTTCCGATGTTAGATGAAGATGGTAGACCCAAGACCGTGAAGGCTTGGGTCCCCCTTAACCACTGAACTTTGAATGTTTGTGCAGGGAGTTCCACAGGGCCTTATCAGCAGCCTATGGATTGTTGATAGTGGGGCTTCAGGGCACATGACATGCGACTTATCCCTGCTTTTTGACATAAAGAATATCAACGGGGGGTATGTTGCCTTTGCTGGTAATAAAGGGGGTTATATTACAAAAGAAGGAAGTATGAGCAACGGTATTGTAAGCTTTGAAAGGATAAGCTTTGTCAAACAGATAGACCACAACTTGCTTAGCGTTTCGCAGATATGTGACAAGAAGTTCACTGTGTTCTTTGATGACAACGCATGTTTCATTCTGAAGCCTGGATTCAAAATACCGAAAGAGTGGGTCATGATCTCAGCTCCCAGGGTCAACAACTTATACGTCCTGGACATGAGCCGAGCAATGACAGGGAAAGGTCAAGTCACTTGTTTTCTGTCAAAGGCGACAGAGAAGGAATAGATAATGTGGCACAGACGAATGGGGCACATCCACTTGAGGAAAATGAACCATCTGGTCCAGAATCAACTGGTGGAAGGTGTTTCTGTTAAGAAATTTCATTTAAACGACGTCTGTGTCTCATGTAAGAAAGGGAAGCAGAAAAGAAAGTCTCACAAGCCTAAGAAGACAAACTCAGTTAGTCTACCACTCGAACGACTGCACATGGACCTGTTTGGCCCAGTCAATCGAAAGAGCAAGAACGGTGACTCATACTGCTTAGTGGTTACGGATGATTATTCTAGGTTTTCTTGGGTTGTGTGCATGAAGCACAAGAGTGAAACTTTTGATTACTTGAAGAATCTGTTTACTAAATTGGAAAATATATATCAGCTAAAGATCCGTAGGATCAGAAGCGATAACGGAACAGAGTTCAAGAATCACGCTATGGAGGCGTTATATGCAGAAAAAGGTATTCATCATGAATTCACAGCGCCATACACTCCTCAGCAAAACGGGGTTGCAGAAAGAAAGAATCGGACTCTTATTGAGGCAGCCAGAACTATGCTCGCAGACTCGAACTTGCCTGTGATCTTCTGGAACGAGGCAGTTCACTGCGCGTGTTATACTCTGAATAGGGTTCTAACGGTAAAGAAGCTTGGAAAAACCTCTTACGAGCTTCTGAACCGAAGGAAACCGAACTTAGAGTTTCTGGAACCTTTCGGAGCTCCATGCACCATGATACATCCCGATGGGAAGTTTGGTGCAAAGGTAGAAGAAGGTTTCTTTGTTGGTTACAGCACTCCCAACAAAAGAGTGTACAACAAAAGAACCAACAACGTTGAAGATTGGCTTAATGTCGATGTTCAGCGTTATACTGCCAATGCACCTGGTGTTGGACCTGATTGGTTGTTCGATTATAAGAGTCTATTTGATTCTTTCAACGTGGAGAATTTGGTGGATGATGCTGTAGCGCAAATGTATTACGAATGTGAAAACGCAGCTAGCTCTCCGCTAATGCGTCCGATCGTGGTTAATGCACCTGCGCCTGCTCCATCTGATGCCTCTGCATCCACGGGTCCCCCTGATAAAACCGCAGCAGCAGAAGTTGAGGAAGTTTTTCAGGAAGCGTCAGCAGAGGTTCTCGAATCTTCATCTTCCGACGACGATTTTGCAGAGTCTCATGAAACTCTCACTGAGGAACAAGCTGGAAATGGTGAATCTACCACTACAGCTCCAGTTAATCCGACAGGAAACAATCAAACTGGTCCTTCTTCTTCAGCAGCTCCAGGGATAGGTCTTCGGATCGATCTCTCCGGTTTTAATATGCAACCCGCGGCTCCCTCTAGTTCAAGCGCAGCAGAGACAAATCTATCTCAAGGTTTGGAGAACCTTAATCTGCATTCGGATGATTCAGTGCCGGCACATCCGGAATCTCGGATTCACGACACTCATCCGATGCAAAATGTGATTGGTAATCCGACTAGCAGAGTCATGACGCGCAGTCAGCTCAGAAATGCTAGTTCAAGTGACAATACAGGTACTCTGGCACTCTACTCGGAAATCAGAAAAGCAGGTCATCAGAACGATTGGTCCTTCGCCTTGTATGTTTCTCAAACTGAACCAAGAACTGTGCAAGAGGCACTGAGGGAAGAACCATGGATTGAAGCAATGCAAGCCGAACTTCAGCAGTTCCAAAAGCTAGGAGTGTGGGACTTAGTTGACTTACCTCCAGGCTCGAAAAAGATTGGAACAAAGTGGGTCTACAAATGTAAACGGGATGACCGCGGGGTGATTATGAGGAACAAGGCTCGATTAGTTGTCCTCGGCTTCCGTCAAATCGAAGGAATAGATTACAACGAAGTAGGAAGAGGTGTATGTTGCTCAGCCACCGGGTTTTGAGGATCCGCTGCATCGCGAAAAAGTCTACAAATTGAACAAAGCGTTGTACGGACTCCATCAGGCACCGCGTGAATGGTACCAAATGCTTAGCAACTATCTGATATCCAACGGGTTCAAACGTGGACTCGTGGACTGCACCTTATTCACCAAGTAAAAGGGTGGTGATCGTCTTCTGGTACAGGTTTATGTTGATGATATTATTTTTGGGTCTACTAATGATGTCATGTGCAGGGAATTCGAAAAGCTTATGCAGGACAAATTTGAGATGAGCTCGATGGGGGAGATGCAATTCTTCTTCGGTCTACAAGTAGAACAACAAGAGTCGGGGATCTTCATCCACCAGACAAAATACGTTGCTGACATCCTGAGCCGGTTCCAGATGGAAGACTCTACTCCAGTAGGCACACCGATTCAGACCAATCACGGGATTGGGCCTGACGAGAAAGGACAAACCGTTGATCCTTTTCTCTATCGAGCTATGATAGGCTCACTCATGTACCTCACTGCATCAAGACCTGATATAATGTTCGCGACATGCTTACTATCAAGATACCAGTCAAGGCCGAAACAGTCACACCTGGTCGCTGTGAAGAGGATCTTACGTTATCTAAAGGGTTGTCCGACCAAAGGTCTTTGGTACCCTAATGACGATAAGTTTGACCTCATCGCATTTAGTGATGCTGACTATGGCGGATGCAAGACAGACTTAAAATCCACATCGGCTGGATGCCAGTTTTTGGGACCAAGACTAGTCTCGTGGCAGTGCAAGAAACACGCCTCAGTCGCCTTATCCACCTGCGAGTCGGAATATGTAGCAGCATCGAGCTGCTGCTCCCAGGTTCTTTGGATACAGCAACAAATGAGAGACTACGGTTTGAAATTTCTTAATACTCCCATTCACTGTGATAATGAGTCCGCTATAGCTCTTGCTAAAGACTCAGTTAACCATTCCAAGGCGAAACATATCTTGGTTAAGTATCATTTCATACGCGATTGCTATGAAAAGAAACTTATCGATATGGTAAAAATCCACACAGACTACCAACGTGCCGATTTATTCACCAAAGCTTTTGACGGTCCTCGTTTTGAGTACTTGTTAATCTTAAACGGCATTAAAGTTAAGCAGGATTAGATCCTCATCGGTAATCGTTTTTGTAAATATTTTTCTTTCAAAAATCAGAAAAATCCAAAAATATTGTCTTTTCGCAAATTTTAGATTTTTAGGGGGAGAAAATTTCAGAAAAATACAAAAACATTCAGAAAATGCAAAAAAATTGAAAAAAAATTGAAAAATGCAAAAATGAGTTTCTTTGGTGAAAAAGGGGAAGATGATATTAACCAATCAGTCGGACTGTCTGGACCCTTATCATCTTAAAAATATTGGAACTGATAGGTAGCCTCTACAATGATGTGTCGGTAGGCTCAAAATCATTTCCAAGTTCGGCACGGTGATATAAACCTAAATCATCTGAATCATGTGTGGATCAACGTGCGTTGGCATATGGTCTTGGTACCGAAATCTCGTTTGATAGCATGCCAAAATCCGAGGTTTCATGGTCTTTAAGAGGTTGGTACATCCGGGGTGAACTGGACGTCTCTCAGAATAAATAGGAGTGGCACACGTGTCGTACGTTGGGGTCGCAGCCTACGACTGAGACACCCCTATGTCATTTCCTGAAAAAAAAAAACAAAACAAAAAAAATAGAATAAATTCTGATCAGGAGACGTCCGGGAATCCTAAAAGAGCAAAAAGATTCATATATGCCAAAACCCTATTCTCAATGAGAATTCGCTCTAAGGTATCAAATCATATACCTAAAGCATCGTACCGTGAAAAATCAAATATACGGTATTTGACTTGTACCCTGGTTTGGATCTCACTGGTCTCTCTGTTGCAGCGTTTCTGCAGACCTGATCACCACTGAGTCCACTCCTTGTAAAATACGGATGACAACAGCTTACTCACCGGTTACGAGGAAGCTTTGTGCATGACTTGATACGGGAATGTGTCGCGTGGCGGGGAACACCTTGTATCTCAGCCTTAATATTACCTAACGTATCTAAAGTGCCTAGCGATAAAACTTGATTTTGAGTTTAGGTGGACAACAATATCGACAGTTTTTGTAGGATGCTTATTGGTAATTTAAGCGAAAACTGAAAATATAAGGGTTCTAGTGATGTCCGCACACTGATATGATTCCCTAACCGCTGAAACTCGCAAAAATATGTTAGTGTACAGTTAGTTGATCTCCCATTTTATTTTATCTTCGCTTAGTTTAGCTTAATTAATCATTCTTGATTGCCGATGATGGAATCCTAATCCATTGTAATCTTACTTCTTCAAGAATAAATCGCCGAAAAATAAAAAGTGCAACTAATTGAAATCTTGTGTTTTTGCCGGGTCAAAACCGTATATTTTATCAAGTACAAGGGTCGAAAATGAAAGTTTTTCAAAGTCATGAGTCATTATCTGTGTCGTGTGTTAAAACGTGGTGAAAAACGCATGTTTTGGACCTTAACGGGTCAAAAATGCAAGAATTGGTGCTGCAGGGGCATTTTGGTAATTTCTGTGAAAAGTTTATACAATATAGCCTTCTAATCGTGTGAAGTATGAACGATTATAACCTAATCGTGTGGTTTGTTTCATGCGAGTAGGACTAATTTGCTTTATATATCTCATGTGTGAGCCCTACTCGCGTATACTTACAAGCGAGTAGGCTATAGATATAATAAGGGCGATCAGAGATTTATTCATGTGTGATAACAAACAGATACACTCTACTCGTGTCCTAATATAAGCGAGTAGGTGTATTCTTGTGATCCATTAAACGAATAGAAGCCTACTCGCATCAATGAACCATGCGATTAGGAACCATATATAAACAACACTTAGAACATTTCATTTATTATTTTTCAAACAACCAAACTGTTACCCTCGTCCCTCCAACCCCGTCTCCAACCAAATCGCTGCCCGTTTTCTTTTGATTATTGATTCTTGTTCTACACTATCAAGGTAACATCTATACACATTTCAAGATCATAACAACTCATGTTTAGGGTTTAAATCTGCTTTTTATGTTCTGAAACCCTAGGACATTCACTCTTGATCGTTTGTGTTTATAACATGCCTTTTAATATCAAATGTTTATCGGCATCTTTAGGATCTTTTGGCACCAAAACATTATCCAAATCATCTCAGTTTTGAAAAGCCCCAATTTTGAACTATGAAGAACCCTAATTTTCAAACTTACAATTAACCCTTGTTTTTGATCTGGAAATGTAATTATTCATAGGGGTTTTATTGTTGGGTTGGTATAGACCTCAATGTGTTGATATCCGGACTCGAAACAAGACGCCACGAGAATTCGATAATTTTGGTGTTCAAGAACACTGTTCATGCGAGTATAACTCTACTCGCATGAACAGGTAGCGAATAGGATGGGTTCTGCTGATAATCGCGTATATTATACGCGAATAAGCTCATAATCGCGTATATTATACGCGAATAAGCTCATAATCGCGTATAGAGTTAGTGTGAAGTCCTACTCGTGTATTAAGCTGTCTACTCGCGTATTAAGCTTCCTACTCGCGTATTAAGCTTCCTACTCGCGTATTAAGCTTTCTACTCGCGTAGTATTAAGCTTTGTACTCGCGTGTTAAGCTTTGTACTCGCGTGTAATGGTCTATCTCATGTCTAATCGCGTATAAACAGGCCTACTCGCATGTCTTGTATGCAATTACAACCTGTAATCGCTTGATACAAGCTGAACACCAAAATTTGTCAAAGTCTTGTCCGTTTTTGTCCGTTTTAGTCCGTTTATGCTTGTTTATGAATATATGATCAATGTATGATTCTTATTACGCGCTTTTGGTGTACAGGATGGAGAATTGGAAGACATCGCCAAAGCACAACTGTTGTGCTTTTCTCGGACCGATTACTTTGGATAAAGGCAGAATTTTACAAGGCGTCATCGACTTCTTAAAGCGATCAAGAATACACTATGCGATATCCAAGCAGCACGCTGCTTACAAGGATATCTTGCTAGAATTCTATCGAAACGCCAAGGTTGATCCCAAGGCTGATCCGATCGTGATTACTAGTTCGGTTCAAGGAAAAGATGTTATTATCACCGAACAGATAATTCGAGAAGTGCTACAGTTTGGAGATTCTGATGCTGATCCTATAGTGTTTGACGCTATTCTGATACGTGGCGGCTTTCTTAGGATGAAGTATCTGGGTAAAGTCAACAAACAGACGATGCTGATGAAAGGATTACTTCCGCCGGAGTTTAAATATCTTACTCACGTGGTCTTGAAGTGCCTTGGTCCGAGAAAAGGTGCTTTTGATGCGATAAGGGATACATTGGCCTCTGCGATTATCGCTCTGACTCTCAACAAGCCATTTAACTTCTCCAAGATGATTCTGCGCCAATTAAAGGAGATCATATTATTGCCGCCGACAAAGAAGTCTTTTATTGTCTATCACCGATTCTTGCAGTTAATCATTGATAATCAAGTACCTGATTTGGTGAAGCATCCTGGTGAGTACATAGGGACTGATGATATTACTCAGGCTGAAATGAACAGGATGAGAAGTTACAAGGGGCGACCGAAGTCTGAATATCCTCCGAATAGACGACTATATGGGCACTTGAAGAAAGAAGACTATGCGTCACCACCAGGCAACAGGTGGAGACACGAAGATAGTGATTCGGAGGATGACTTTCGTATCCACAGGTTAGTGTTTAAAGAAGGGGACAATATAGGGCGTAGCACAGATGAGTTGGGAGAAAACGCCCCAGGCAGGATTTCTGACACTGCTGAAGGTGATGATGAGGAGTTTGATCCGAATGTTATAGGTTTCTCTAAACACTCGGGAGCTGCACAAGAACCCGATACCTCTCAGTCTTATAGAGGTAAGGCACATATTGATGAAGACGCACCAGTTGACATAACTAATGCAGATGACGACTCTGAAGCTACAGAAGATGACTCACCCGATGTACTTTCTTTAGAAGAGGATAGAGCTCTCACAGCCGAGGCGAGAGACCTTGCAAGAGATCCCACTTTCTCTCCAGGTAGTGGTGATCTTGTTGCAGATATCGATGCAGAGCTTGCCTCTTCGCCTCCTGCAAAGAGACAAAAGACAACTGCCAAGAAGGACAGGGTTCGAGGTAAGAAGACGATGTCTGTTAAACCTCAAGCGGTGAAAACCTCAAGAAGAAGACGATTCACCCTTCCTGAAGCTTTTGGGGATCCAGTCACTCAATCCTCTCAAGCGGCAACAACAGCAACTACAACAACAGCAACAACAACAACAGCAACAACAACAGCAGCAATGACTTCTTCGGGTCCTATTTCAGTTAGCGCAGCGATGCCTGCCAGTGTCACTATGTCAATGCCTGCTTCGGTAATCTTCACTGAGCAAGTCTCAGTTACCGAGGCAGCGACGAGCTCACAGATTGTTTCCAATCCTATTAGTGACAGGATTCGGAGTATTAGACAGAAAGTCCGACCCACGGCTACCGGGTCAACCGATCAGACCTCTTCGTCTGCTTCTGCTACAAATGAACAGCTTCAAAGAAAAATTAGCGAGCTAACTGCCATAGTAGCTGCGCAAGCACGTGATATAGCAGAATTGCGAACGAAGAATGCAAGCATAGAAGAAAATGAGAACGCAATGCTTGAGCTGATCGAAGAATCTATCCAGTCTAACACAGAGTTGAGAACGACTGTGGATGCGCTCACATTATCGAACCAGCAGGTCATAGAGTCGAATAGGCTAATGATGGAATCTCATCAGCAGCTGATACAGTCGAACCAAAGTACTTTGGAGAGACTTGCAGGTGTAGAGGCCTCAAACAGCGAACTTCGCCTAATCAATGTGAACAACGAGCGAAGGATCACGAAGACGGAAAAAGAAAATGCCGAGCTGAGGGCTAGGATAAACGAGTTGACTGGAACTCAACCTAGACTCACCGGTGGTCCTAGTTCAGAGGCTGGTGCTGGTGATGATGATGATGATGATGAGGATAATGATGATGAAGAAGATGATGATGAGGATGACGATGATGATGATGAATCAGATGGTGATGATGATGCTGGAAAGGGTGGTGGTGGTGATCCTGGAGCCACAGGTGGTGGCGGATCGTCAACTGGATCTGGAGCTCAGCAAACAAAGAGGAGTCATGACAAATCAGGCAAGGATCCCGCAGCAGGTTCTTCTGCTCAGGGGGAGCCTGATCAAAGGAAGAGCAAGATTCAGGAACTCAAAGACAAACTGAAGCGTGCTATAGTTCCTGTTGAAATTGTCGAGCCTCTAAACAGTTACTTCGACTATGATGATGATGGCAACCTGTGTGTTCCTCCTGTGTCCTCTGATTATGATCTGGAAGAAGGTGAAATGCCTCCTGAGGTTACACCTGAGGACTTGGAAAAGATTTTTGGCTTGGCACCTGGAGAATCTTCTAGTGCTGGCCACTTCGCTCCAGAACTGCATCCAGACAATCATGAAGTGGAGATGGAAGATGGAACCAATATCACTACACCCGAGTATGTGGTTGATGAGTCCAGCAGCGGGATACCTAAGATCTCTGAGGAGATGCTTAACCAGTCTGAAGAAAAGCTAAAGTCTGATCCTACACCTGTCCCAGACAAGGTGAAAGAACGACATGACAAGATCAGGCAAAAGTATCCTGAGTGGTTTCCATCTGGAGGCGAGTCTGAGAAGAAAAAGGAACCTGTACAGGCTTCTATATTCAAGAAACAGTTAGTAAAGATGTCAGGAAGTGTGATCAGCTGGGCTTACATTAAGCATGCTAAGATGTTGGGAGTAAAGTGGCAGGATGGTCTTCTCTACTTTCAACCGTACACGAAAGTCCTCAGTCTGCCCTTCTGGCATATACGTGATTTGGTTAGATTGCAGCCTCCATTGTATCATGAGTCTCGCTATGAGCTTCAAGGGTTCTACAACATTATGAGAAGAGAAAGTGTTGATGGATGGGACCAGTTCCAACCACAGTACCCAAAATCCGTTGTGACAAACAAGATTCATCCCATCACAAAGAATCCTATTTGGAAGCACATCATCAAACCACCCGAAACCGCGTCGAAGATTCCATTAGTTCCGATTGAGCAAGACTTCGCTTCTAAGTTGTATTACCGGCACTATGACGCAGAGACTACAGAAGCCGTAATAGTCTTGAGCAACTCACCAAAACCGTGCAGGAAGATTAGAATATGGGATCCAATGTGGCTGATTAAC
Source organism: Ambrosia x helenae (assembly GCA_030844895.1). NCBI lineage: Eukaryota > Viridiplantae > Streptophyta > Magnoliopsida > Asterales > Asteraceae > Ambrosia > Ambrosia x helenae. Next base: position 2,606,830 of record CM061225.1, read on the forward strand.
TGCTCGGAGAAAGACGTGGAGACATTGTTCTTATATCAAATACAACATCTGAAGGCCGAAGCCGATCAAGCATTGAAGTTTCAACGGGTGATTCGTTTCTGTTACGCTAACAAAGTTCATGCGGGATGCGACTGGTCAAGACTTTCCAGGATCGAGACAATGTCGATTTGATGAAGACTGAAGATGCTGCATGTTTGTTTATGTTATGTTTGCTTTGTATGTTTTCAATTTTGAGTCTGTAAAGTTGATAGTAGTTGCTATAAACGTTGTCTTAAGTAATTTTTGTACGTATACTAGCCTGGTCCAAGGGGGAGTCTGTAAGTACATGATGTCCCTAGGCTAGTATATATGTTGATTGGACGTGTCACGGGGTGTTTGGAGATGTTGATACGCATTTCGGGGCGTTTGGGACACTTCAAGCGAGTACGGAGTGGCTATAGGCATTTACGGCCTATACCACATCAGTTACATGTGTGATAGGGCCTATTCGCCTATAGTTACATGTGTGATAGGCTCTACTCGCCTGAACATACTAGTGTGATAGGCCTTACTCGCTAGTAGTTCATGTGTGATAGCTTCCTACTCGCCTAAAGGGGTCTGTACGAGTATGGGAGGTATAAATAGTCCCAATCATTGCCCTAATCATTAGTTCTTGCCTCACACACTCTCCAAACACCCTCCCATGGTCTGTAAGGTCTGATTTGATCTCTGTAAACACTCGAGCTCTGTTTTAGTGATTAATCTATAATCTTTTGACCCGTGTGTGTGTTGTGATTACTCGTTTATCATTGTTTCATCTTTGTTTCTGTTATTAGAACATATTTAGAGGATTCCGCACTCTAAATATCAAGCTCGTGATTGTCGGGTGACACGTTAGTCGATCCTACATTGCATATATGTATGCTCAAAAGTTAAACCACTAAAAAATCTAACAATATTAGTGAAATGCACATATGCATGCAGTACACGTTTCTTATTTTATAGGTCTTATATAGAGGTGTTTTAAGTTTATTCATGTTTGTTGTCATACACGTGTTTTATTTTCAATTTATGTTATAATATTCATGACAAAACAGTTGACGAGTTCGAGTGTATTTTATATCTCATTTTGCGTCCATTTAATGATCATTGAATAGAATTTGTGACCCCTTATATATCTGTATCGCGCCCATTTTATAATCATTTAAGTATGGTAATTGACAATTCATTCAAAAGTGTGATTTAATAGTGAAATGCACATGTGCATACGGTGTATTTATGTATATATAACAGCTAAATGCACATGTGCATCAGGATGACGTCATACGACGTCACAAGCCATTTTTTTTATTTTTTTTATTTTATATTTTGAATTAATAATTCAAAATAATCATTTTGGTGTTTTTACTTTTTTTATTTTTTTATTTATTTAGGTTATATAATTTTTTTTTATTTTTTTTTTATTTTTTTATGGAGGGGTTTTTGTAGACACCTTCATATTTACAAAAAATGCCACCTGTTCACACTGGTTCTTTGGTTCTCTCCCTAAATGGTGGTTCTCAAATGACCCAAATCCTATATATATATATAGGGTCAGGATCCTGTACAAAGTGTTTTTTTTTTGTGAGAAGTGTGAGAAGGATTAAAAATTGATACTTAGGCATCATTTTTTGAACTTAGTCGTGATGTTTTGGATTGTTTTGCCTATAAAAACACCAAACATAACAATTAAAAACCGAAAACAATGTATTTTAGGCTTAAAACTTAAAACACCATGCTAAGAACGTTAGCAGTGTGTTTTAAGCGCTAAGTAGTGTGTTTTAGCTGTTTTTTAAATTTATGGACTATAATACATTGTATTGTGTTTTAGATTGTTGTGTTTGGTGTTTTTCAAGTTAAAACAACCTAAAACATCATTCCTAAATCCAAAACATGATGTCTACATGTCAATTCTTAGTACTTCTCACACTTCTCATGAAAAATGTACTTTGTACAGGATTCTAAACCTATATATATATATATATATATATAAATCTTTAGATTATTAGTTATTAACATTAATATTCATATTATGTAATTAATATTATTAATATATAATTTTATCACAATCTATATTTTATTTACTATATTAAATAATAATTATCTCCTTTCTCTATCTTAGAAAATATTATTATGAAATCATATAGTTTTCTGTTCATTTCTTAATTTTTTAATATTTATTTTTAACTCTTTATTTTATTTTTTTATTTACTGATAACTATTTAATTAATATTTCATTTTTACAACAACGTACCATACACAAGTTTAGACCTAATGATTAATAAAAACAAAGTAAATTGTTATAAATCATGTAACACACAAGTGTCTAACCTAATAATAAATAAAAAAAGAAAGTGAAATGTTACAACAAGTAAATAATATATCACAGTTCATTTTTTTTAAAATATATCTTGACGTGTGTGTAAATTGACTAGATTACATTTATTCAACTCGTGTAATATATACGCTTATTCAACCCATGCAATACATGAGTTTTTTTAAAAATATACTTTTTTATTACTTAGTATATAAAATTATGATGTAATACATGGCTTTAGAAGAAAAAAACAAATGAAATAAAAGATTGATTTGATTTTAACAAGTGGAATAAAATAATTGGGGTCACGATCCAAGCTGAGATGAGAGGTTGAGACTTGTATGTTACTTGAAATTAAAAAGACCAAATTTAAACTACTCGTGAAACAATTGGCTCCTTCCCACCTACCCCGATCCAACTTTCATGCTTTCTACCTAATAAACAGATTTTAATATTTAAACGTATTAAAATAATGAGGGCGGTTATTGTAAAAAGTGACAAAAACGTGCGAAGCGTGCGAAGTCACGTTACATACATAATTATGTAACATAGACAGAATTATTACTATTTCAGTACCAAAATTACGTACCACATACATAAATTATTATAGTTCCATTATATACATAATCATTATAGTTTCATTACCAAAATCACCTACCATAAACATAATCATTCAAAACTTTACATTACAATTTTTCATACCCCTAAAAAATGTAAGATACAAAATTACGTACCATAGACAGAATCACTACTAGTACATGATAATTTACATAAATGATAATTACGTAATTATCATGCACTTCGCACGTTTTCATTACTTTGTATTTGAACCGACCCCTTAAAATAATAATGTTTACTTTTAGTGAAAAGTTAAATTAACATAATTTAAATCGCATATGTTTGTTCTTGTGTGGTTGTACCCGAATGATAACTGAAGGGATAGGGAGCTTAATCCAAGAGGCGTCCCTATCCCCATAAACAAGATCCTCGCGCCAGACCACGGCGCAGTGATCTACTCGCGTGGGAGCAACCAGTTAACAACCTCGCGCGTTAAGACGGCTGATAAGCAACAAACAATACCTGATATGCGCGTACCAGCACGCGCGGAATCTCCCTTTAACACTTTTCATACGAGGTACGAAGAACAACAAAAGGAAGATTCACAAAGATCTGTGTCAGAATACACACGAACAGGAGAATGACATGTGACAGATAGTACAAAAGCTAAACGGCTCTACTGTACTCACGCTGTCATCAACAGTGACCAGCAGGCATACCTCGCCAACGGTCAGACGACAGAGGTAGCCTCAGCACTGTAGCAAGTACAGCATCACTGTACACCACCAGAAACTTGCCACGTGTCCAGCTATAACAACGACCACACTGTAGCATGACATCATCAACAGTAATCGGCCGCTTCCCGCCAATTTCAGAAGGAGCATGGACTTGGGCCTCAGTTGGGCCCAAGCCAAGGATATCACCTGTGGGCCTTTCCATACGGCCCACCATTATGCCTATAAATAGGAATAGGTCTCTCCTTGTAATGGCATTCAGAAAATAGCTCTCACGACTAGATATAACCCTTGTAATCATTCTCTCTCAATAATATTCCGGTATTTACAGTGGACGTAGGTCATTACCGACCGAACCACTTATATCTTGTGTTCTCACACACTTCATACACACACCTCACCACAACTAAACTTTCAAACTGGTTAACCATCATGGTTTGGGTAAAGGATTAAACCTGTAGTGACATAAGTATAAACCACCCGGTGATTAGTATTAATCACCGTGTTACTTATTGTTTCTTCAATAACGTTGTTCTTGTGGTTTAAATGTGCCGCAAAACTTGTTCCAGTTGGTTATGGGAAAAAGAAGATGACAATTATGTTTACGATCGTCACTTATCAACTAGAGATTTATCTGTTGTCTAACAATCATATGCTACATCTAATCGGCTTAACAACCTTTGTAATCAATGTTTGGGCAACACCAATCAAAATACAAAAAAAAAAGATTCTTACCAAGCTGAGTACATTTGTGAATATATATGTAATTAGCGGGTTCTAATATGTAATAGTAAGTTCAAAATTATATACACTATCTTAATATTATTAGTGCCTTGCTTAGATATAGAGGTGAACATTTCATGGTTCGGACACACGAAAACCTTGGATCCGAACATTTTTAAATATATGTGTCATTTCCGGTTCTATATTTATATGAATTATCGATTCCGGGCCGGGTCGGTTCTAAACTCAGGGTTCTAATATAAAAACAACAAGAATCATTTGTATTTAAATTAGAACATGACTTATTAATAGATTGATAATTTATAAAAAAACTAGAATTTATAAAAATGATCTAATACATATGTATTGTTAACGCAAAAAATAAAACAATACTATTCTTTATTCTTTTCACTAATCCTTTTTAAGAGTTATTATTGTAATCGATTTCACGTAATGTTAATATAATATTAAAAAATATTTTTTATAAGAATAACAATGTATTTTTCGTAAAATATTTTTTGACTTGATGTGTATATATAGATGCAATATATTACGAAAATATTTATTATATCCAAACTTAAAGTTAATATTTATGTATGTTGCTTAAATGCGTGGTACACACACACAAGTTAATATATTATGATACAACGTATCATACACAAGTTTTAACCTAACAATAAATAAAAACAAAGTAAATTGTTTTAAACCATGTAATACACAAGTGTCTAACCTAATAATAAATAAAAAAAAGAAAGTGAAATGTTATAATACGTCAATAATATATCAAAGTTCATTTTTTTTTTCAAAAATATATCTTGATGTGTGTGCGTAAATTGACTACATTACATTTATTCAACTCGTGTAATACATATGTTTATTTAACCCATGCAATACATAAGTTTTTTAAAAATATATTTTTTTATTACTTAGTATATAAAATTATGATGTAATACATGGGTTTTAGAAGAAAAAAAACAAATGAAATAAAAGATTGATTTGATTTTACAAGTGGAATAAAATAATTGGGGTCACGATCCAAGCTGAGATGAGAGGTAGAGACTTGTATGTTACTTGAAATTAAAAAGACCAAATTTAAACTACTTGTGAAACAATTGGCTCCTTCCCACTTACCCCGATCCAACTTTCATGCTTTCTACCTAATAAACAAATTTTAATATTTAAACGTATTAAAATAATAGTGTTTACTTTTAGTGAAAAGCTAAAATAACATATTTTAAATGGCATATGTTTGTTCTTACAAGTTTTCTATTTTTTTTTTATTGTTTGTGACTTATTCAAGATTTATATATATGTATTTGACCCAACTAATACACGATAAATAACTTGTTTTCTTTTTGATACATAAGTGAAAAAAGTTTTAAACAGCAAACTTTAATTAAACGTATTGAAATAATAACGTTTACTTTTATTAAAAGCTAGAATATCATCATCATACTCAGTTAATCCCACCAATAGCAAAAAGCTAAGATAGGGTTTAAGGAGAGTAAGATGTAGACAGCCTTACCTCTACCCCGTGGGAATAGAAAGGCTGCTTCCAGTGAGACCCTCGGCTCGATAGTGGTTTTGTATCAAGCTTTGGACACAAGGCACATAATAATTAGCAATCGGGACAAACCTGATTGGTGCATGTACCGCCTAGTCTTTTGGCTATCAACGCCATCACATGATGCATGATTAACCGTCCGTCATTTTTAACGTTACTTTCACGAAATTAGTAAAATCCCGCTAAAATTAGTGCAACTTTACTTTTGTTCCCCCGAGGCCCACACATATATACATTATATGTGCATAGCCGTAAGCGATAGTTATTAAAAAGATATAATAACATACTTCAAATCACATATATTTATCGAACTGTTTTTTTTATTGTCTGTGAATTATTCAAGATTTTTTATATATACGTATTTGACATAACCAATAGACATTTAAAATAACTTGACTAATAAGTAACCATGACTTTAAGCAGTTAATAGCAGGGAACTCGCGCGTTATGGCGGAGTTAACAATACAGGGCGGAAACATACTTCAAACCTTAAAACGATTAAAGGAATCAATATGTAAGGTGTATGTTTGTGTGTAAACACCTGTGCTTCATAGTGGGGTAATTTTTTAAAATCTACAAGGAGACATGATAACATACAACGTTCTATATACCATATGCAATTTTACCTACATGCCGGTAAAAAAAATGGAAGTAGCGGTTTGACTCATTAGCAACTATTATTATGCTAATAATCCCACTTAATATGTTGAAAGTATCAAATCTGGAGAGATTGCTAAGGAGAAGAAAGCTTTATAAGATCCACATTAAGAGGAGGTAGGAACTTCTCATATGTAATCAACCTGCAAAGAAGCATACCCATAACTTTTTTCATATAATAAAAGCAATGCAATAAAACCACTAATCAAGTGCACCATAAATTTCTATCAGTGGCATCGAAAAGTGAAATTGGAAGTTAGGTTAATTAGTTGAAAATATTCCACATAAGACCTCCCAACCTGAGAACTTTATATACATGCATAAATCAGTTTTTTTTTCTAGGGAACGAACCAGTTCCAAACCGGTTCATTTCTGAACCGATTTCGGTTCGGTTCGGCTCGGTTTTGCTGCTTTGAAAGACCGGTTTCAGTTTGGGTTCGTGAACCAATTTATGCACACACTTTTTTTATGAAAAGGCATCACAATTATTTTTTTACGTAAAGTTCGACATTTATTGATTTTCTTATAATCTTATTAAGGTGTATAGGTATATATATGTATATATATTTTATGAAAAGGTATCAAAGAACCATCCAATTATGTTCTTTTGCTTTATAATTTTTGTATGAATATACGATTTTTGCTCCTATGAATAAAATGAATCATTAGATTGTTACTTTTGATTCGTCCCTTTTTATTCTCCTCCGGCCTCCGCCATCGTCTACCTTCAACATCCGCCATCTTCTCCGATCACACCTCTTAACTCTTCCCCTGTTCTCCCACCATCATCCACCACCTCCCTCTATCTGTCCTTTCCGTCTAAACTCTCTCTTTCTTCCTCCAGGCTCTCCCTTCGCTCCACAGCCCCTTTAGCCGCCTCTTTGCTGTAATCACTCTCCGTCCAATCTCCCAATCTCCGTCGTGCCGATCACCGTCGTCCCAACGGCTCTTTTTCCAATTCGCCTCTTTCGACCTGTTGTTTTCCTCCTTCGTCCGTGTCTTCACTCGTTCGCCCTTTTATAGTCTCGTTCTCACTGTTACGATCTCGTTCGACCGGTCCTCTCCTTCGACCGTTTTTGTTTTTCTGTTTCTGTCATTCGTCCGTTTTGTTTTTTCTTTTCTTTCCTTCAGCTGTTTTGTAATGTCTTGAATTGGTATACTTTCGTTTATTATATTAGTTATAAAATAAGTTTACCATAGTTTTTATTATATAGTAATAATAGTATATTACTTATAGTATTATAATAATAATAATAATAATAATAATGGGGTAAGGAGTTATGTGGGGGTTCGCTTAGAGGGTGGGCAACCGGTGGTTGCTACCCTCGCTGTCTTGTCAAGGGTTTTTGCCCACTGGTTGCTTTGCCCCCAACTCTTCTCGAGTTCGGTAGTTAGCATTCGTACATGGCTCCTGCCAGGAAGGCCCGAAATGTCAAGTCAGGAGGTTCTGTGCATGACTTTGTTAGCGGTTTAAGGGCCTGCCCCTTTAAACATTTTCACGACTGTAAAGATGGTAAACCGGGGTTTGGCGGATTTTTCCGCCTTATTGAACACATGCAAAGCACTCATCTCAAGACAGAAAACCGAAGGTTATCTATGAAGGAGGCTGTCTCGAAGGATCGGGACCTTTTCTTGGACGTTGGGGAAGCTCTCAGGGCAGGAGGTAAATGGTTATGTGGGAGGTGCATGGGGATACATGCTCTCAGTAGGGGATGCAAGCATGACGATGAGGTCGTATCGTTCGCCATGGTCTCGGAAGATGTCGAAGATTTCATTGTTGGGATACGGAAACCATGTCAAGCGTTAGACGTAGCAAACCCACGTCACCAAACCGGGATGGTTGGGGATGTTGCCCTCCTCAAACGTGTTTTTTCCCTCCCTATTCAAACTGTTAAAAGCATTCCCCCCAGTTGTCGTCTGACGTTTGCTCAAGTGTTAACAAGTGCCTTACGTAAAGTGGTGGCGTCGCCAGGCTCGGTTGAAAATTGGGTCCAATTGCTTTTGCTCCGGCGGTTAACCCTGAGGGTGGTCAGACCGTCCTCCAGGCAAGAGCGAAGATCTGGGAACAGGAAATCTCTGCAGTGTAGTAGCATAATGCAAGCGCTTGCAGTATGGAAAGATGGGTCTGGGTTTGCGGTCTTGGTCTCTTCCCTCTTGGATAGCGTGGGGGATGTGGTGGTATCTAGAGGAGAAGTCAGAAGGGAAGAGGACAATGAAACGAAATCGAATATAAAGCAATGTCTTTGAAAAGTCAGGGATGGGCATTTCACGGCGGCGGTTAAGGTTCTGTGCTCTAGTGGGGTTGCCCCTCTATGTGAATCGACCATGCAAGCCCTCATTGATAAACACCCAGTGGTGCCGCCTCCATCTTTTCCGTCTAACCCTATCGCCCATCCCGCTCTATCTGTTGATGGGGATTGTGTGCTCAAATGTATCCGATCTTTCCCTAAAGGGACGTCTTGCGGTAGGGATGGGATACGGGCCCAACACCTGTTGGATGCTATGGGTGGCGAAGGCTCGGTGACTTCCTCGGGCTTGCTCGCGGCCATTACTGAAGTTGTCAACTTATGGCTTGGGGGGGTGCCCTAAGGCACTTGCTGAGTTTGTTGCCTCGGCCCCCCTCACCCCCTTATTGAAGCCCGATAATGGAATTCGACCTATTGCTGTGGGGGGCATTTGGCGGAGGTTGGTTTCTAAGGTGGCAATGAAGAAGGTTCGGAAAGACATAGCCCAGTACCTAGGGGATTTTCAATTTGGAGTAGGCGTACCAAACGGGGCAGAGGCGGTGCTTCACAGTGCCAACCGGTTCATGAATTCTTTTCATGTGGATGGGTCCTTGGCTCTGCTTACAGTAGACTTTTCCAATGCCTTCAACATGGTCGACCGCACAGCCTTTCTTCAAGAGGTTCACCAGCGATGCCCGTCTATCTATCCATGGGTCCAGTTCCTTTACGCCCAGCCTGCTAGGCTGTACGTGGGTAATGATTGTATTGGGGCTACCACCGGAGTGCAGCAAGGAGATCCTTTGGGCCCCTTCTCTTTGCTGTTGCCCTACATCCTCTCATCATGCGGGTTCAGGAAAACTGTAATCTCCCGTTCCATGCTTGGTATTTGGATGATGGGACGATTATAGGTAACGCAGCTGCGGTTGCTAAGGCTTTAGACATTATCAACGTGCATGGGCCATCTCTGGGGCTTCATCTCAATATTAAGAAAACATAGGTCTTTTGGCCGACGTGTGACAGGTTGAAAAGCCAGGAAGGGCTTTTCCCGACAGAGATTGGTAGACCTAAGAAAGGGGTTAAGCTCCTTGGTGGGGCTGTTAGCCGAGATCCTGCCTTTATCGGGGAGTTGGCAGGGCGGTGGGCTACGAGTGCGGTTGCCCTCATGAAACTACTGCCCCGCCTTAGAGATCCCCAGAGTGAACTCCTGCTGCTCAGGTCATGCATGGGGTCGCTAAGTTACTTTTTGGGTTACGAACTTGCCAACCCCACTTCATGATGGATGCGGTATCCCTTTTCGATGATGGTCTCCGCGAAGCTATTGAAGATATAGTTGTGTGTGGTGGCCCCTTCTTCGGGGACCTCCTGTGGCGCTTGGCATCCTTGCCGATGCGTTTAGGTGGTTTGGGCCTCCTTTCAGCTCGAGATGTTGGGGTCTATGCCTTTGTGGCGTCGAGAGCTCAGTCTTGGAAACTTCAGGATCATATCCTCCGAAACAGTGGGGTCATCGGACTAGACCCAGACTATCAACAGGCGCTCGAACGCTTAAATGTCTATCTCCCGGATTTTGATATTGGCGGTTTTTCTAACAAGGACACCGCCCCCCCAAAGCCACAAAAAACTTTGGCGAATGTTTTTTTTAGCAAAACTGCTCAGAGCCTGGGAGAAGTTTTTGAGTTGTCCACTCGCCAGAAGGCGGTGATTGAATGCCTAAAGGGCCCTCATGCTCAGGATTTTTTGACCGTTATCCCGATTGAGGGTTTGGGTCAATGCATGTCTGCAGTAGAGTATAGGGCTATACTCAAGTACCGATTGATGATCCCTATGTACCCGGAAGATGAAACATGCCCCATCTGCCAGAAAACCTGCATGGATAAATACGGGGAGCATGCAATTCATTGCAAGGAGCTCCCTGGTTTCAAATATCGGCATGACTGGGTGAGGGATGTTTTGTGGGATATCTTGAGAAGAGCTGGGATCTCTGCCAAAAAGGAGGCCCCTGTAAACTTCCTCACAGACCCCACGGAAGGGAGATCCACCCTGCGACCAGCAGACTTGCTTGTCTTTGGTTGGGAGAGAGGGAAACATGCCTGTGTGGACCTCACCGGGGTATCTCCGCTGGTTGGGTTACGGGAAACAGGGTTCGTAGCTGGGCAAGCATCAAGAAAGGCGGAATCAAAGAAAGTAGATAAACATGCTAAAGCTTGTGCAGATAACCAACATGTCTTTATCCCTCTGGCTTTCGACACCTTTGGCTCCCTGGCGCCAGAAGCTATTTGTTTCTTGACCAGGGTCCAATGGGTTGTCCACAGCAATGTTTCATCCCCAGGGGGCAAGGTTTTGTCTTTAGTAGACTAGGGTTTGCAATTCAAAAAGGGGTGGCGGCGCAGCTTGTTGCCCGTCTACCAGCTATTATGATGTAACTTTTGTATTTTGTTTTAATGAAAATCTACAAATTACAACTTTTTCAATAAAATGTAGTAATTAATTAATTTTGTTTGATATCATTCTCAAATGCTTTATAATATAATATAGATTATAGATATAGATTAATGGTAATTAAAGGTTATGATAAAAGAATGTGTAAAAGTAGGTTTTGCATGAAGGGTAGAAAGGGAAAAAAATTACATGATATATATTTAGGTTTTAAGCATGAGACTTTTCCTATGTCATCGTAAAATTTATGTAAAATGACATTTGTAGACATCTCTCCTCCTTTATAATGTAGTATAGATATAGACATAGATTAATGGTAATTGAAGGTTATGATAAAAGAATGTGTACAAGTAGGTTTTGCATGAAGGGTAGAAAGGGAAAAAATTACATGATATTTAGGTTTTAAGCATGAGACTTTTCCTATGCCATCTTAAAATTTATGTAAATGACATTTGTAGACATCTCTCCTCCTTTATAATTACTAATGGAATGCCCGCGCGTTGCCGCGGGTATGTATTTTTATTCACATTTTAAATTGCCAAAACTTTATACACCATACTGTCATTTATCCAATCCGATCTGTGCTTGATTTTTATTTGCAACATTTAGTTACACACATGAACCAAAGTGCCTTTAGCCTACTGGTTACAAAGTGTTAAATAAGGCTTAGCCTTTTCTTGTGGTGATAATTCAAATTGCATTGGTAACAAAAAGTTAATCCATTAAAAAAAAGTTACATGAATTAATCTATTACTTGGTAATGGTTCTAGGTAACAAAAAGTTAATACATGAATTAAATGTATTGAATGGTGCAAGTGATTTGTATTAGTGACTTGTACATAAGGGCATATATGGAAGAAAATGGTAAAATTTAGAGATTTATGCATGAGACCTTTTGTATGCCATCTTAAAATGATGGTGAAATTACCTTCTTACACATCTATCCTCCTTAATAAGGTAGTAGAGATAGTGGGTTTACCCGCGCGTTGCAGCGGGATCCACAAATGGGTTGCAATACAACATTATGATACTTAGGTGTTTTGCCGCATGTTACACAAAAAGAATAGAAATGTGCACACTATGGTTTAACAACTATTCGTGGAAAGAAAAGAAAAGAAATGTGCACCGCCACTTACAACTGATTGCAGTTCACCACAAAAACCATTTACTCATTATTGAACAAATCTTAATAAACCAAAGGTATGTTACTATAACAGACCAATATGAACATAAACATCACTCTTGTGTAAGTTGTCCGGTCATTGCATATCTATGTAACCGTGTCATTGAAGACACCTTGCTAAATGATAAAGTTCATTTACATGACAAAAGCATATAGTAATAATATGATATACTTGTGCATTTTCAAATGTCATCTTAACTTTGACATTTTGAACATATTTGCCCATGTCTAAACCGCACCACAAAAAAAATGGTACAAGAATTGTTCTCGTAAACACCGAATGAAACATACATAAAGCAATACAAAAGCTAAGGCAGAGGATAGTACAAAATGTTATCCATCCATTGTATATCCTTATACATACCGAATTAGGTGGACGACATACATAGCTATCATTGTGTACCCTTATGTGTATTTATAAAAAATACATGTGATTGTAGAATATAGATATAGATAATGGCTTGGTTAATCTTTCTAATTAGGTGCATTAATGACTTATACAATTGGCTTTGGAGTTTATGAGTAGGGGTATAAAGGGAAGATAGTGGGTAAAATTTAGTGATTTATACTTGTGACTTTTCATATGCCATATTAACTTTAACATTTTGGACATATTTGCCCATGTCTCCCCCTTTATAATGTAGTATAGTGGAATGCCCGCGCGTTGCCGCGGGTATGTATTTTTATTCACATTTTAAATTGCCAAAACTTTATACACCATACTGTCATTTATCCAATCCGATACGTGCTTGATTTTTATTTGCAACATTTAGTTACACACATGAATCAAAGAGCCTTTAGCCTACTGGTTACAAAGTGTTAAATAAGGCTTAGCCTTTTCTTGTGGTGATAATTCATATTCTATTGGTAACAAAAAGTTAATCCATTAAAAAAAAGTTACATGAATTAATCTATTACTTGGTAATGGTTCTAGGTAACAAAAAGTTAATACATGAATTAAATGTATTGAATGGTGCAATTGATTTGTATTAGTGACTTGTACATAAGGGCATAGATGGAAAAAAATGGTAAAAGTTAGAGATTTATGCATGAGACCTTTTGTATGCCATCTTAAAATGATGGTAAAATTACCTTCTTACCCATCTCTCCTCCTTAATAAGGTAAAATAGAGATAAAATAAAATAAAAAATAATAATAATAATGTAGTATAGATAACTTAAAAGACTTGTAGAACTAAGGCATATTATTCAAGATTTTTATATATACGTATTTTACATAACCAATACATAATATGTATTTAAAATACTTATACTTATCTTTATACTAGCTTATATCCTAGAAGCTTTCCGGATAGATAAATCTAATATGAGGTAATAAAATGTGTGTTATAATGTAACATAGAAATTAATGTACTAAAATATGAGAAAACAACAATTTTAATTAAGTGAATATTAACGAAAATGTATATTAAAACAATGTGTGTTTAGATGATGAGCAGAGACAGAAGCGACCATTGTAGGGTGTGATTGAGTCGATGTTCTTTAATGTGGCTTTTGTTGGAAAGTAGTGGTTTTAACCTATTCTGCTTGATGAAAAAGGAATTCATATTTAATGATTTTAATATGATTAGTGACTTTGATAGACATGACTAATGAATTACTTGAACACATTTGTTTTTTTTTCTTGTATGAACAAAACCCACTAAAAAGTCGTTTTCTTTTTATTTTTTGTATAACACTATGATACTCGTTTAAAAGATAATAAAACACTCGTTAATTTGATATATATATTTTTTTTTAAATCTAGTATATAAAAGTAATTAAAGTTTAAAAATTGTGGAGGGAAACATGAGAGAGAAAAACACTTTTGGAGGGAAATAAAGGAGAGAAAGCTTCACCTAGTACCATGTGTCACTCAAAGGTATTTTTTTAATCTTATGAATAGTTATTGTCATGTTTTCTAAGGGCATTTGGGCGTCAACCAAAGGTTGTAGTTACCGATCAAGATCCTGCTATCAAACAAGCAGTTAAAAAAGTTTTTACAGATAGCGGACATAGTTTATGTATGTGGCATATCATGAAGAAAGTTGCTGATAAGGTTAGTCAATCAAATTATCTAGAGTAAATTAATTTGTTAATAAAGTAATTATTGTTGGATAATTTTATTTCTAGTGTAATTATCTTAGTGTATTCTCATTTAAATTATAATGGTTTTTTTTTTTTTTTTTTTTTTTTTGCTGTAGAGTAATTATGTTGCCATCTAGAGTAATTGCATTCTAATTCAAATTGTAATTTTTTTTTGTTGTGGAGTAATTTTGTTGCCAACTAGAGTAATCGCATTATATACTTAGATTATATGATTTATTACAATAGTAGAATAATTGTTTTTTTACAGGTTGGGCATGCATTATGCAATGATGAGAACTTTAAAAAGCGAGTTTGTAGTATTGTTTGGACATATTCGATTGAGCCTGAGACGTTTGAGAAGGAATGGCTAGAAATAATGATTGAATTTGGTCTTATACAAAACGTTTGGATAGCAACTATGTTCGACTTACGATCAATGTGGATTCCGACGTATTATCATGATGAGCATATGTGAAGCCTCATGCGTACAACATCGAGGCCTGAAAGTGAAAATCAATTCTTTGGTATTGTTTCAAATTCACAGTTGACACTTGTTGAATTTTTAGTCCTTTTGATACGGCAATTGAAGCTCAAAGATATACACATCGAAAAAAATGATCATGATACGCGGAATACAATACCTGATTTCTAGAGTCTAGACTGAATCAAATCTTGAAAAACTTGTTGCTAAGATGTATACCATGTCTATATTTTTTTTATGTTCAAGAGGAAATATATACTAGTTATCACAAATGCTTTTCTGTTGACATAAAAAAAGTAGATTATGCTAGTTTCTATATCAGAGATTCTGAGGCTTTTGAAAAAGGTTTCTTTGAGGTATTTTCATTTTTTTTACTTATCGTATAATTAGAGTAATTACTATGTGGTACTTGTAGATTTTTTTTTTGAACTTTAAACTTCATTAGAAAAAACGGCTAAACCCACTAAAAAAAGAGGGCCGCCAAAAACAACATTTACAACTTGTACATCGGGTATTTACTCCATTCCTTCCAACCTATATCGATAAATCTAGATCTACTTCGCAACCAAAGAAAAGACCAAGATTTGATACAAGCGATCATATCACACACCCGCGGCTTAACATCTTCAAAAATGGCCTTGTTACGCGTCTTCCAAATAACCCAACAAGTCGTCATCACAATCCCTCTAACTATGTTTTTCTTCCAACCGGTTCCTGTCGCCGTATCAGCCAAAGAGAAAATATCTTTAATCTCGAGCAAAAGAATAGGATCAAGGCGGCACCATCTCTCAACCGCTTGCCACACTCCGTTCGTAATAAAGCAACCTGTAAATAAGTGGAGAGCCGATTCTTCAACCGAGTGACAAAGAACACACAACTCGTTGTCAACATTTATATTTCTGCGAATCAGATTTTTCTTAGTAGGAAGCCGATCCAGATCAAGACGCCAAAAGTTGATGTTGACCTTAATCGGGATCCACCCGATCCACACCATATTTTGACTGCTCCTGGAATGGCGATCGCTGCAAATAATCTTTTTCACATTCTGAACCGAAAAGCCTGTATCTTCGTCGGGTTCCCAGCACCAAATATCCCTATTACCTGAGAAAGAACATTTGGGGATCACCTCCTGCAACTCCATGAATTCAGAGATCTCCTCTACAGAAGCAATCCCTCTCTTCCAGTTACTAGCGAAGCTAAGGAGCCCATTTTGGATCTGGATCCTATCACAAACCATACATCTTTTGTTCCTTTCTATCGCATATAACCGAGGCCATCGATGCTTAAGAATCGTATCCCCATACCATTTGTCATGCCAAAAACTGATCTCCTGACCCGAGCCCACCTTTCCTTTGATTAAGTACTGGAATTTCGAACCACCCAAACTCAGTTTATCCGCTTGCGACACTATAGTCTTCCAGCATCCAGGGAGACCCCTTTTAATCGGTAAAAAACTCCAATTCCCCCTACCCCCATGTATAGCCTCGATAGTATGTCTCCAAGAGCTACTGTGATCCGACTTGAATCTCCAAACCCACTTGGCTATAAGAGCTATATTAACGTCTGCTATTCTGGAAATACCCAAGCCCCCAACAGATTTCGGAGAGGTTACCACTTCCCACGAAACCCAGTGCATTTTTTTTTGCGCCATTTGACCCACCCCAAAGGAAACTCCTCATCAAACCTTCTATTTGTTCCACTATTTGTGTCGGAGCTTTGTATATAGATAGATAATAAATCGGGAGATTAGATAAAACGGACTTAATAAGGGTTAGTCGACCTCCCATAGATAAACTATCCGCTTTCCATTTAGAAAGCCGAGAGCGAACCGTATCGACCACTGAGCTCCAATGACACACTCGGTTCATGTTAGCACCCACTTTGATCCCCAAATAGTCGAATGGGAACTCACCAATCCTACAACCGAGAATGCTAGACAACTCCTCAACCTCGGCCCTGTTAACACCAACACCAAAAATGATAGATTTGTTTAAGTTAATTCTAAGACCGGTACATAAATGGAATATTCTTAATAAGCGCGCCGTGGCCTTTATATTTTCTTTCGACCATTCACCAATAATTAGGGCATCGTCAGCATATAATAAGTGAGAGATTTTCAAACCGGTCTTCGAGTCGAATATGCCTTTAAACTCCCTAGCTTCACAAGCCTGATCCATGATACATGTGAAGGCTTCCATCACGATCAAAAACAGGAAAGGAGATAGAGGATCTCCTTGACGAATACCCTTCTCACACTGAAACTCGTAAGTGGGCGAGCCGTTCACCAAAACCGAGGACCTAGCGGACTCCAAAATACCTTTAATCCACCTTCCCCATCTATCCGGAAAATCCATTTGACCCATCAAGTCTAAAAGAAAGCCCCAGTTAACATTGTCGTAAGCTTTTTCAAAATCGATTTTCAACATAAAAGCCTTTTTCTTGTTTTTGCCTAACCACCCGTATATTTCATTGATAACCAACGGCCCATCCAAAATGAACCTACCCTTTAAAAAAGCCGATTGCGATTCAGAGATAGCATATAACTAAAGTTATTATTTTATTACTTCAATAATTAGAGCATTTACTTTTCGATACTTTCTATATAACCAACTTGAGTAATTACTACTATAATGTGTTATTTACTAAATAAGTAGAGTAAACTATTTTTTAAATTCACATGTATTAGGCAAAGCTGATGAAGAAGATATTTCTGTTTCATGTGTTTGCAAAAGATTTGAACAATATGGTTTGTTATGTCGGCACACTCTCCTTGTGTTACGAATGTTTGAACTTAATGAAATACTCAAGAAGTATGTTTTGAGCGTTGGAGAAGGGAAACAGTTGTAAACAAAGCCAATTGTTCACTTTTTGTTAAAGATACTACTAATGCCAACATTGATAAGGCGAATCAGCTTGTGCGTGAGATAGTGTTTGCTAGTGAATTTCTTAATAGTCGATATTTTAAAAACATTGAGGAATTAATTAAGCTAAGAGATCAATTGAAAGGATTGATGGAAAAGGCAGAAGGGAGTAAAATTGGGCCGATTTTGAAGAAAAAAGATATGATGGCGTCTCTTCTTGGGTATGATCAACCAACAACCTCAAATTTGAAACTTCCATGTTGTATTAGAAATAAGGGACGTGGCTCACATAAAAGAATTAAATCTAAAAAGGAAAAGGCAACCAGCCGCGTCGGTAAAAGACGTAGAGAATGCGGTGTATGTGCGAAGCTTGGTCACGATATTCGAACATGCTAATCATTTCTTAGGAAGGACAAAAAAACTGAGTGTGTAAGGGCAATTAGTTGATGCTATTTGAATTAGTAGAGAATTGCTATTGAATGCTATGAAAGTTATGTGCTATTGAATACAATTTTTTTGTTTTTTGTGGTGTCATTGAATACGTAGAGTAATTATGTAGAGTAATTATGTAGGGTAATTATGTAATTACTCTAGTTGCATTTTATGAAATATATAACTAGAGTAATTATTTCAAAGTAATAATAACAATCATTTTGATACGTAGAGTAATTAATTTGGAATTGGAAGTAATGTATACTGTAAAAATGTTGACCAAAAATTACTTAAGTTGATCTATAATATTGAATTGATAGTTTTGACTAGAGTAATTAATTTGCAAATCTAAAACCAAATTCAAACATTTATATAAACCAATTGAAATGCCAACATACAAACCATGTCCAACATCACAGGATGGATCCCATGTCCAACAAAAGTTTAGCATTTGTTCAAAACACAAAATAAAACTGCTAGCATTATTAACAAATTCAAACAAAGGTTGATTGCCTTTCTTTTATCTGATCTATCAAATTTTTCCTCATTGCATCCTTATCTTCTTGTTCCATGTCTTGAACTTTCTGGGCATCCGTTATAAGATCATTTTTTGCTTTGCTGATACCTGACAACAACATTTTTGACAAGATCTTGTACCTTAATTCTTTAACCTGTTCTTGTTGAGCATCCTCTTTTACTGAGAAACCGCAATCCCGTTTATCATTGCACATATAGGTTTCCATATGACGCATTGCAAAAACACCACAATTGATTCTGTTTTCAGTTGTCCTCCATGGCATTGCTAACCTAGTGATATCTGCCTCTTTCAGTTTCTTCAGGCCGGTTCCGGTGTTGGAATGCTTCATGTAAATGCACAATGTATTTCTCTACAATATATGCAAAAACATATTAGCTGTTGAAAATTATATAGATGGTAAAGTAAATAATATGTCACTAGTATTACCAACATATGAGGGATCCCTTTATATCTATCATCAAAATTATCACCCATTTTGCTGTTATCCATCAAAACAATTTTCCAAGCTTTCAAATGAAAACACAAAACATAGAAATGTTCGGAAGCTAGAATTGGGAAAAATATGAGGTCAATATTTGGTAATGATTTGACTTTAAACTGTTTAAGGTATTGATCCATGTTGGTTTTGAATACATCATATCACTTTACATCTATGAGCTTAAAATGTTCTTCAAGCTGCATTTTAACAATACCATTAGATCTATCAATAGAGTAATTAAGTAGATGAAATAGAGTAATTATGTAAATAATAGTGTAATGTTGTATAATTAGGATAATTATTTTCATAACAAGAGCTTTAATAAAATTTATAACATATTTGGAAGTTAAATTTTTCTTACATACCAATATCAATGTTGAGCAGAAAAACCTCCTTTATGACATTCAGCTTTTTAGTTTTTCTTCATTGTTTAGCACTTCTGACCAAATATCAATGATGTTTAATGCAAGTTTAATACTTTCATACAAGCTTTCAAAGATTACCTTGATTGATTATGTCCCATACATCGATAGGTAGACAAATTTCATGTGTATGTGCGAAGTTAGAATGACGCAATAAAATTTTTCTTTACTTAATTACTAAAACGGTACTTATAGTACATCAATTGGAGAAAATATGTATTCTGCTATCATGTTTTCGTCATCACTCAGCTTTTGTCCAAGTTCAACTTTCCATTTAACATAAGGTGATTTATATGTAGAAGTCATCTTTGTTGTTCTTTGTCTCTTCTTTGTTTTTGAGGTGTACAATCTATTTCAACTTCTTTGCTGTTTCTTACTCTAAAAGCTGGTAATGCGTCGACAATTGATGATGTGACAACTTTGACCACTTTAACCTACTCATCTTCAACATGTGTTCCATCAAAATTACCCTCAATATTTTCCAAGTATCATTCTAGAGTAATTAGGTAAATACAATATAGTTAACAGTCTATTTGGAGAAAGTACATACCCGATTTTCCTTCTGCATCTTTTCTATCAAGCTTAACATTGTCCTCCGTATTTAGTGTAGTATCATCTATACCGTTTGTGAACATTAACAATGTTAAATATAGCTAGAGTAATTATGTAATCACCTTTTTGTATAACTAAACTAAGATAACTACTAGAGTAATTATAACATACCTTGTTTTTTAGAAATAGGAATTATATTCCATGAATCTTTCACAGTAGAAAACTTCTGAAACCCAAGGCAAGCCTCTTTAGCAACAATATGTTGGATTTACACTTCCTGACAACTGATCTCAATTTGTTTTCCTATTGTCTCAATGACACTTTGTCGAACTTCATTTTTTTCTGCAAAGTCACCTTTAACTTCACCAACAACTTTTATATTCTTCTCAATATCTGCACCTTTCAATGTAATATTTGTCAACATACATATCGTTAGTATTAGAGTAATTATTGTCAATAACGTATCTCGATTTCATTACAATATATTACTCTTCGTATTAATATAAAGTTAAAAATATGTAGAGGAATTACATACATGCTTTTCCTTCATGATTCTTAGTATTTGCATAATATTGCCTCTCCACTTCTTGACGTCTAATCTCATTTTGACTTGCAAGACTCTCCGTCATTGTTTGTTCGACCTTGTTACTTTTGGCATTGTTACCTTTTGAAATTGTCAAAGAGTAATTGTCATAAAAGAGTAATTCTAGAATAAATATTTATAAAAAGAGTATACATAGTTTTTTTTTTGTACCTTCTTTTGTATACTTTGATTTCCCTTCTTTAACCATATTATTTATGACTTCCCCCGATTTCTTGTACTCCTCAATATGGTTTTCGAAGGTACATAACCATTGCTATAGAAAATTATGCCAAACATATAAGTAGAGTAATTATTACCTTATCTTTTGATCTATGACCAAGGCCTAAGTAAGCTGATAAACTAGACAACTGCACTAGTGTAATGCAATCATTGATAAATCTTTGGGTGTCTGTTCCAACCACCATATTTTCCAAGTCTAATGGTGATTGAGGAATACTAAAGTAATTGCTTAATAGTAATTGCTTAATAGTGTATTTTATATTAAATAACATACGTGAGTTGTTAAAATCAAATTCAGTATGTTGACTATTATCATCATTTTCATCAGTCTTTCCAGTTGTCGCTGTAATATCTTTACTTGTCATAGCTGCATCCACCGCCATACTTGCAGCCTTACCCATAAGTTGTGCAACTGTTCTCCCGGTTTCCATTGCAACGTTTGTACCGTTGACTGCCACATTTTTCGCCAACTCAGCAGCAACATTTCCTGTTTGCAACCCAATATCTGGACCCATGACAACCGCGTCCACCACCACACCCACAACCTTGCCAGCCAGCCCAACGGCAGTCCTTCCGGTTGCCATTGCAATATCTGTACCCGGTGCAGCCGCGTCAACCGCCAAACCAGCAGGAGTATTTCCTGTTGTCATGGAAAATATGTAATGAGAAATGAAAACAATCAGTCAAAGTCAAATCTTCCTGTAGTTCACAAACATATAATAATAATCACATCAATAATGAAAATAGAAATTCAGATAAGTGGTGTTATGATCACCTTCATTGTCATTCTTCTCTTCAACATTGTTATGATCTTCTTCTTTGTCTCGACCTTCATTCTCATCTTTCTCTTCATCCTCAGCTTCATTGTCAGTTAATGGATCATTATTAAATAAAAACTCTTCCATTTTATATAGAGATATTAATATTCTTTATTGCTGGTGTCTGGATTTGAACATCATTAAATTCAGGATGCCTTTTATGGTATAGATGTGTGTAGAGGACCTATTAAACATTTAAAACATGTACTTTTTTAGTTGTAGAGTAATTATATTCTAAAGAACAAAGGAATAAATAAATCATACCACAAGAAACAGAATTGCCCTGTGTATTGATCCTTTCCACCATGCCATCCTTTTTTTGTTCTTCTTAGACAACACATTATGTAGTTGCACCAATTCATCTTTGGTATATCAGAATCATCTTCAATCCACTTAATGAATTTTTGATTGATTTTTGTGCATTTTGTTGCTTCACCAAATAGTGTATTCAATATGACAAGGAAATTTGTCTTGAAAACCCTTCCAGCAGATGAAGTGGCCTTTACTAGGTTTAATAACTTTTAACACGCTAATTCTTGACTGGGAAACTGATTCTTGAATTCATCCAACTTTTGACAAATACCTTTTCTTAGTTTATTCTTTTCAAGCACTTCTATTTTCCCCATTGGAATACCTAGGCAATCATCTACCAAAGATAGGGTTATTTTGATCTTGTGATTTCCTATGTTAAGCTCATTTGTGTCCTCGTTGAAATTTCATAGCAGCCATAATGATAAGCGAGATGGTAGTTGGCTTATGTTCAAAGATAACACAGATTCAAAACCCATTTCTATCAGAGCTGCTTTTTGTGCATTAGATAATTTTTTTATTATAGTAACGAGGTTTCCTAGGTCGCATCTAAGGTATAGTGTGTGGTTTGTGAACTCGATAAATGGTTTTGCTTGTATTGCCCTTGGTCTTTCCATATTTGATGACTTTCTTGATCTCTTTGACGGTGGTGATTCAAAATCATCATCTGAAGCAACTAACTTCCTTTCAACAGTTTTCTTTGAAGGTGGAGCTCTAAAATCATCATTTGAATCATTTGGTTTTGTTTTAACAGTTTTCTTAGAAGGTGGAGTTTCAAAATCATCATCTGAATCAACTGGTTTTCTTTTAGCAGTTGTCTTTGAAGGTGGTGCTTCCTTTGCAGCAACATCTGTATTCTTATGAGCTTTTTTTCCAGGCTTCTTTTTCTTAGAAGCAATCTTCTTTTTACGGCTTTGAACTGTTTCTTTCATAGTGTCATTCTTCTAGTTCTCAGGAGGGTGATTTGTTTCTTGACTCTTAGCTTATGTGTTCTTTGATGTCTCTATAACAAAATAAGACAAAACAATGGGCAAATAGTTATTGCTCCATGATAACCAATAAGTATAATATAAAAAAAAATACTCAACTAGGTATTTGTTCTCCATCAAGATCAAAAGTAATGGGGTTTGACTTATCATTGGAAAATCTGCATGCTCTTGTTTTTGCACTTCTATCACTTTTTCTCCTTGTTATAATTCTAAAAGTTTTAGTACCAGCATCTGATTTGTATAAAACAAGAGCAAATTACTTTTGATATACCAAGTTCACAAATTACTCTATACAACTATACCATGACAAATTTCACAAATTACTCTATATAAAAATGCTATACCAAGTTACACTAAGTACGACAAAATTTCACAAATTACTCTACATACAAATTCTATACCAAGGTTTCACAAAAAAAGACTCTACATAGAACATGCTATACCAAGTTTCACAAATTACTCTACACAAACCGTTACATTAGTTCAGACAAAATTTCTCAAATTACTCTATATACAAATGCAATACCAAATTTCACAAAAATTACTCTACATAGAACATGCTATAACAAGTTTTACAAAAACTACTCTACAAGGAACAGTGGTCTGTCGTCATTTTCAACAATTATATATCAGCAATGGACTATAGTGACTTTTTTCATTGTCATTTCATCACTAGAAACCGATTTGGTGTGTTTTTCATTTTTTGACCAAGAACAACAGAAATCGACAAACGAAAACAGAAGAAAATCGAATAAAAATCGTATACGATACTTACAAGCCCTAGTTTCTTATAATATTGTTCATATAATAAAAATTACTCTAATATAGAATCACATATTACCTCCGGTTTGAAGTTTTTGGACTATATTGAACTTCATCTTGCTTGATCGCCTTCAATTGTGTTGTCAATTTGTAGTTTTTGTAAGTTTTTTTAGAAATAAATTGTGATTTTGTTAGGTAGCATCGGTTATTGTAAAAAAAGAGATTTGTCTATAATTACAAAAATGTCATGCCCTTTTTTGTTTGATTCGTACAATTCGTATAGTAAAACTATTTGTACGAAACTTAACTCTATATAGTAGATTATATCCCGGAGGTTTTCCGGGATAGATAAATCTATAATGATGTGATAAAATATGTGTTATTATGTAACATATAAATTAATGTACTATAATATGAAAAAACAACAATTTTAATCATGTGAATAAGAATGAAAATGTATATTAAAAAGATGATGTTTGTTTGGATGAGGAGCAGAGCTATAAACAACCATTGCAGTGCGTAATAGAGGCGGTAGTCTTGATGGTGTGACTTCTTTTTTATTTTGGAAAGGAGTGGTTTTGACATATTCTGCTCTTGTTGAAAATAGAATTCCAAGTTTGAAGATGATTAGTGACTTGCCAAGACATGATTAATAAATTACCTGAACGCGTTGTATTTTTTTCCTGTATGAACAAAAACCGACAAAAAATTTGATTTTTGTTTTGCTTTTTGTACAACACTATAGTACTCGTTGGAAAGATGTGTAAAATCTCGTATATAAAAGTTATTAACGTTTAAATTATGGGGGAAACATGAGAGAGAAATAGACTTTTGGATGGAAATAAGAAAGATGCCACATGGCACACTCAAGGGGGGAGGATGGTCTCTTGAGTTCCATGTAGGATTTCATGCTTTGGAATACACACACACACACACATATATACGGTAGGAATCCGATAGAAAAATAGGTTTTTGTAAGAAGTGTGAGAAGGATTAAAAATTGAGATGTATGTATATTTTTTGGACTTATTCATGATGATTTGGATTGTCTTTCCTAGAAAAACACTAAACATAACAATTAAAAACCGAAAAAATGTATTTTAGGCTTAAAACTACATCATGCCAAGAACATTAAGCATTGTGTTTTAAGTGTTTACTAATATGTTTTACCTGTGTTTGAAATTTAATAACTATAATACATTGCATTGTGTTTTCTATTGTTGTAAATTGTTGTGTTTAGTGTTTTTCAAGCCAAACAACCTAAAACATCATTTCTAAATCCAAAACATGAAGGCTACATGTCAATTGTTAATCCTTCTTACACTTCTCACAAAAACCAATTTTCCTACAGGATCATATATATGTATATATATATATATATATAGGGGATGGATCCATAGAAAACCCTAAATATTTGAGAAAACTCTAGTAAACCCTTAAAAAAACCTACTTCCCGATCTTTTTTTTTTTTTTTGAAAAAATTAGGGCATGTAATATACATGTTTTTAAGTGTTGTGAGCCAAAAAAATCAAAAAAGCGCCGAAGGGTTTTTTCTTTAAAAAAAAATAAGTTTTGCATCATAACATATGTTACCAGTGCAAAAATAAGCTAACATATGTTATGGTGCATAACTTATTTTATTTTTTTTTAAAAAACCGCTCGGCGCTTTTTTGATTTTTTTGGCTTAAAACACTTAAAAACATGTATATTACATGCCCTAATTTTTTCCAAAAAAAAAAAGCTCGGGAAGTAGGTTTTTTTAAGGGTTTACTAAAGTTTTCTCAAATTTTTAGGGTTTACTATGGATACTTAGCCTATATATATATATATGTAGAGGATCTGGTAGGAAAATTGTTTCGTGTAGGAAGTGTAGGAAGTATTTTCAACCATTAGATCAAATCTGATTAAATCTTTAGATGAAGGGCATTATAGACTTTTTGTCCATTTTTTTATTTATTACAAACCCACTAAATTAGCAACTAACATCTAGATATTTATGAAGACTAATCATCCTAAATTAACTAATTATTCATTATTTTTCATAAGAATCATGAGATATTCATATCAAATAAATTGATCAATACCCAAAAACTTGTTCGATTCTTCAAACATATAACCCATCTCTATCATTTTTTCGATTATTCAAGTCATGGCAAAAGGTTAACATCAGGAGTGTTTTATAATAACGTCAGGAGTGTTTTATAATGAAAGAGAAACTAGTATGCATTAATAAGGAGTGTTTTATAATATCACCGGGAGTGTTTTATAATAACATCAATAGTGTTTTATATTGAAACTAAACACAGTAGAAGTGTTTTAAAACAGTAGAAGTGTTTTAACAGATATGAATCATGTTTAGTTAAAAAACACTATTATTCGGTTAGATCAGCAAAAAAAAAAAGAAAAAAAAAAAGAAAACACTATTACTTTAAACCCACTATTATAGAAGATGAAGAATAACCGGTGCAAAGAATGTTTTGTGGTTCTATTTAATTTTTTCCTTTTTAGAAGATGAACAAGTTTGAATGTATGAGAGAAATTATAATCACTAATAATATTTAAGATCGAAATTAAGATGAGAGAAAGAGGGGGCATGATTTAAGGGTGATAGTCAAATGGTTTCTATATCAAAATACAAGAAATGACATTACTACCCTCATTTAAAACACATATTGGACCATCCTACCCTTAATTATTAAAATATAATTAGTAGAATCTTAACAAACACAAACTTTTAATCTCAACCATCCATTTCTAGATCCAATGGTTGAAAACACTTCCTACACTTCCTACACAAATTAATTTTCCTACAGGAACCTTACCCTATATATATATATATATATTCTAAGTTCTAAAATTGAAAAAAAAGGGTTTATGACAACATAGGGTGAAAACCAAGGAACATATTTTTAAAAATCAAATATAAATCACAGTGAAAGTATGCTTATATCGAAAGCTTTTCGGAATAGACAAATATAATATGAATTGATAACATGTGTGTTATAATGTAACAAAAAAAATTAGTGCACTACAATATGAGTAAACAACAATTATAATTATGTGAATAAGAATGAAAATGCATATTAAAAATTTACGTTTGGATGAGGGGCAGAGGCAGAAGCAACTATTGCAGGGCGTGATTGAGGCAGTGGTCTTGAAGGTGTGGCTTTTGTTGGAAATGAGTGTTTTTAACCTATTCTACTCTTGATGAAAAACGAATTCCTATTTACTGGTTTTAGCATGATTAGTGACTTGCGTAGACATGATTAATAAATTACCTAAACACATCGCGTTTTTTTCCTTTATAAAAAAGTCATTTTTTTTATTTTTTGTGTAATACTATGGTAATCATTGAAAAGATAAAACAAACACTCGTTTATTTGGTGTAATTTTTTAAAAGAAAATCTAATATATAAAAGTTATTAACGTTTAAAATTTGTAGGGGGGAAACATGAGAGAGAAAAAGATTTTTGGAGGGAAATAAGGGGGGAAGCTTCACCCAGTGCCATGTATCACTCAAGGGTGTTTTGTATTTTATTTTTTATTAAGCCTTACGTAATGCCATGTGGCACACCCAAAAGAAGAGCTGGCCTAAATGAACGCATGTCAGCAAAAAGGGTTTTCGTTATTATATATGTCACACCCGACAGCGCACAGCGGAAAGCAAGTCATGAGGTAATGGAAGTTGTTACCATAAAGTCTAGCATCGCACATGAGTATACGTATGGACATCTTGCAACTACCTTCTAGTTTAACGTATTCACTTTTCCGGTCTTAAGAAAGTTTAATAAAAACATGTTAATACCAAGGTGAAGCGAGTTACAAATTATTCAGAAATAACATAAAACATAGTTCTAGTTCATAATTTAAAATTCATAAGTTCATGGTCCCAACATCATGTCCACCGTAGTGCCCGCTAAACCCACTCTCAAATTCCTTAAACATTCATACATGAAAAACATGCTTAGGAAAATCAACAAAAAGTTGGCGAGTTCACAAGTTTTAGAGCAAACAATCACGCATAAAGTTTTAATTTAACAAGTATGACAGAGTACGACTCGAAGTGAATCAAGTAGACTAGCTAGGTCTAACAAGGATGATGTATCCTAAGGCACTTAATCAAACCACAACAATTTTTCTTCTCGTGTTTTGACCCCAAGTTCATGAGGAACTTTTAAGATTATGTTTTACCAAAAAAAAAAACGCTTCACCGGTCCGGTAAGGGTCGTCAACCCAATAGATCTATCAACATAAACTATGGCTCTAGTACAAGAGTTAATGATTAAGATGTGCGGAGAAGTGTCCGTCCGGAGAGGACCGACGAGGTACTACAAACAATACCTGTACACAAACCTAAGGCCATCAAGTATTCAATCATTCTAGTCCTACCCTTCATACAACATGTTAATCTCCCGATAAATAAAACGTTCAAAAACATTTAAAAGAAAAGGGGTTGTGAAACTCACCTTACGCAATAATTCACGGAATCGATCAACCACAGTCCTTTACTTATTACCGCCTATAATACACAAGGCTATTTTAGTAATTATCCTATGTCTAATCAAGTCATTCACCAAACTTTATTGATTTAGTTAAACCAAAGCGATAGAATTTCCATTAATCCGTTACCCTATCAACCCATTGGGGATCTTGGTATTCGGTTTAAAGTTAAATCTTCACATACACATATGTTGTATCAAATCACCCATTCCTTAGGTCCATACTTACGCATTCAAATATGTAATTATTCGATGTTAAAACCACATAATCTATCAAAATAAACCTTTCAATAATATTGTCGCATACATGTAGGTAACACCTAGTCTTATTTCATCATTGCAAGCTAAATTCATGTTTATGCGAGATCCTTCTTATCGGAACATTGTCACTGCCCATAAATATGAATTGCTCATAGACCGTTTAAGTTTTAACTAACATTCCCAAGAAATCTTCTTACATTCAATGTTATCACTTAATCCATTTCACATTTCCAATCCTAGCTCATTCTTGCAACTTTTCATCGCATATATGTTGCCAACGTCATATATCAACCTACGTTTAGCATACGAACCTAAATTTCCACCCTAGGACTTGTACAATATCCACTCAACAAGACTCAATTTATCATCCTAAATCAATTGCATTTCCTAACAATAAAACACCTCAAAATCCACATTTTTTGGCGACTTCTAAAGCATAGTTTTGTACTATAAACGTTTGTTAACATGGTAAACATATTATAGACCTTAAATAGAGACTTTTACACTCATTTTGATGTTAAAGGGGCTGTTTTGCATCAGACTTAAGAATAATATCTTAGATGCATCAACTTTGTCGAAAACAAGCGTTTTTGCGCATCTTTCACAAGTTTACCCAAGTTTCTATCTATATCCTTTTATGAACACTTAATTACCTCTTTATTTTACATCATTTTAAGTTGTAAAACCTGTTCCAAATAAGTTTTTGAATATATTTCTCAAAACTCATATTTTGGCATTTTTAAGCCGTAAAACACGTTTGGATCGCACATGAAAGGCCTCCCAAGCGTGTAGACCCTATCCAAACTTGTTTTACACTATCTTAAGCTTATGAAAACCACCTTATCTTAATCGTAATCAGACCTGTTCGTAAGTTAAAAATCATCCAAAAACTCAACATTAACTATGCCAAAACATGAACACTTTGATCAATTAAGCCACATTTCACCAATCCTAACTCTATACCATTTTATTAGACTATCAAGAACATCAAAATACACTTTTACATCAGATCTAAGAACTCTTTAGAAAACCCCATTGCATGTTAATAAAATCAAATGATCTAAACTCAATTTATCATCTAAACACATAAGCATTCATTTCCACACATAACTACATATATATACACACACACATACGGTTCATATATACATACATATATACACACGGCATACATCCATACATATGTATCCATTATTATTTTCCATTTCATCTTGTTCCCTTTTATTTGTTTAACAAAACCCATTTTATTATCTTTGATTATTGGGTGAAGGACTTGAGCAAAACCGAAATTATAAAAATTTTCTTAACGGTTTTTGTTCAAGAACTCACCTTGATAAAATTCTCCAATCCTTGCTTCTCTCTCTAAAATCTTAGATTTTTGGCTTCAAATCACCAAGAACACTAACTTATCTATGTTGTTGAGTCCATTTATATGATTATATGAACAAAACAAGATGATTGTTGTGTGGGTGGGTGGGTGGATTCGGCCAAGAGGAAAGAAAGAAAGAAGTTGGATGGTTTTCTTTGAATGTATGTGTGTGGAGTGTGTAAGAATGAAGTATAAGTGGGTTTTTATGGGGAAAAGGGGAAGGTTAATAATAATAATAACAACAATATTATAATGTGGGGGTTCGACCGGTTTTTTTTATTTTTTTATTTTTTTTTGGGGGGGGGTGGAGGGGGTTTGGGTATTATATATTTTTTTCATTTATAAATCTTAAAACATAATACACAATCTCACAACTTATAAAATCCGGCCCCTATGTAATAATTAATTAGAGGTTTCCCTACCACATCGGGTCTCGAATTCGCGTTAAAATTCTAAAACACGTAACTTACCGACCTTAACGATTCATAAACCACTAATTATAATTTATGCTAGTTTTAACAATATTTTCATTCCAAAAATATCATCCCATGCCAAACCAAGCGTTACTGATCAATTCCAGACCTTGTAATGTTAATTGGGTCGTCACCGTTAGCTAATACGGTAACCCATTGGTGACCAGTCCGGAATTCTAGAATTCCGTCAAATTTTCCAATTTATTATTCGAGCATTACTATGTGCTTCTAACGGCTCAAATTTTTCCCAATTAACTCTTTTACATAAAGCTCATCATCCTTACGATGATTATTATTGTATGCGAATAATACCCAGATTTCGGTAGTTGTCACAGTCTCCCCTCGTTTAAGAAATTTCGTCCTTGAAATTTTGTTAAGCACTACTGATCTTGTATTAGAGCTATTTCTTTGTGAGGATAACTTACTATGACATCCGTCCAAACTTGACCTATCCTGTATTATCCTTCCTATCCCTCCGAACTTGCTTATGTCCATCCTTAACAAATCTTCCTAATAACATCTGCCCTTCTGACTAGCGAACACAGAACACGTCATTAAACTCAAGGTGTTCTCACAATTACTCGAGTTGACATACAACTATCATATCCTTTCCAAGGCGAGAATTTTAGCATAACTTAGCTCCTTTCCGTGGTAAATTTCTAATTCAGTCCGATCATTTATTACTTATCTATGCTCAACAGAGTGGTGATTGTTGTTTTTCATGCCACAATGTCTCGGACTAAGCGATACTATTAGTGATATTCCTTAATATTAACCGCTTATCTTAATAGTTTTAATACTTCTATTTCCATCAACATGGTCGCAAGGCATTTGCTCATCCCAGTGTTTTAAGCGAACTTTGTATTTTAAATCGTTGGAAAATATCAATAACACTTTTCCTTGTTTTGCGCCTACCGAAGCCAATCTCACTGATTTCCCGCTATTTGAAGTTTGAAATTTAGATTCACTAAACATTATTTCGAGGTACGTTCTTCCTTCAAACCTTTAGGTAGTTGTTCCTTAATGAGATTAATTCTCTAAAAACTCCTTAATATCCTAGAGAAAGTCTAATTGCATCAAATATCTGACGCCTGAGCCTTGCTTGATGGTTGCTTCTCAATATTCCTTAATTCACGATTCTGCTTAGACCATGAATATCATTTATAGAGTCTCTATCCTCTCTTACTACTACAGACTCGGTCAACTTTCTACGATTATTAAGCATCTAATAAGGATTTCGACCTTCCTTGCTGATAACTATATATATATATATATCCTGATAACTAACAAGAGAATGCGTAGTCTTTCCAGGTTTAATTTAATCAAACCCACAAAGAAAACCTTCCACCCACATTATTATTGTTACAGAGACCACCGTTGGAAACCATCTGCAAAAGGAGTTGGAGATCTTTTGGTTTTACAGCGATATTACATTTACAGAAAGGCATTGATGAAAAAATGTAAGTATCGGTTTTGTTACCTAATTCTTGTTTTATATCATTTCTGTTAATTTATGTTACTCTTGTATTCAACAAATTTAATAGTTAGGTTATCATTTCATGATTGTGTTTTTATTGTTGATGTCGGGCCTGAACTCGGTTGGTATAGTTGATACCCATCCTTTTTTCATTTTTTGTACACCAGTAATGATTTACATAACCCCCCCCCCCCCACTTCCCCATTAACTCTGCCTTTTTTTTTGTTGATTTGGGGGTTACATTTTTTTGTGTACTATTGGGTTTTTTTACACTTGCGTTAATTTTTTTACGCCTGTGTAATTTTTTTATTAGATTTTTGTATTTGGGGCTTTTTGTTGTTATTAATGTTAATATCTACTAATTTTCTTTTTCACACATGTTTAAATGATTTAAGCATGGTTGCCGGTACCAGAAGTTCTAAGAGGAAGCATCACTTTCGGGCGTTGGGGATGCATTGGGTGTAACCTCTGGTATGAGATATTATATAATATGTTTGAATGTTGGTAGTGTGTAATTGCCCCTGGTTTTGGCACATCGCACAATTTTGTTCATATGACCCAATTCTCAACGTTACGCAGGTGTTGAAACGCCGGCTACTAGGGATGCAAGAAGCAACCCGTTCATGTGACATCATCAATGGAGAATAATCATGCAAGAGCGCAACCCAATTGTAACATTTCGCGTTTAATAAATTGT
The DNA here is from genome assembly GCA_030844895.1 of Ambrosia x helenae. Taxonomy (NCBI): domain Eukaryota; kingdom Viridiplantae; phylum Streptophyta; class Magnoliopsida; order Asterales; family Asteraceae; genus Ambrosia; species Ambrosia x helenae. The sequence goes on from CM061225.1 coordinate 2,639,570, forward strand.
ACGTTACGTATAATTTGGATAAAAACGTCAAGTCCCATTATTATCGTTCGCATTTAATTATTTTTGTGGCATTTTGGGAACCCTAATACTATATTAATTATATATATAAATATATATATATATATATATATATATATTGTGGATATATGTTAAAAAAATAGTGCTTGGGCCGGGACTCGAACCCGCGTCCCAAGCCGGTTCATTACACACACCAACACAAACCAGCTGAGCTACCCATAATTCTTGTTTTAAACCCGGCTCTTTATTATTATATCACGGATTCAAAACCCTCCCAGTTGACTTAGAAAGTCAACTGTGAATCACGACTTACCAAAATCAAGTCCAATTAGCGTGTAATTGATCAGGGATTGATTGGGATCATGATTGCCAGCCTATCACAAGTTATTACACGTTCAATTACCATCCAATTCATACCAATTATACGTTTTGACGCGTCAACCATTAAAAACAAAGTCAAACATGCCAATTCGAGCATCCAAGCCCCAACACTATAAATTGGACACTTCTGGACTTTAACAACTCGCCGTTCATTCTTTCTCAATCCCCAATTTCTCTTAACAAATCCTCTGTTCTTGATTTTGATCGTATTTTGACTTCGGGTCTTTGACTAATCAATTCGTGTTTGTAAGTTTGATTTCTTCTGTGGGTTTTATTGTTCGGCATCCACACAACATTAACCCTAAGGTTAATTGGGTTAATGATGTGTGAATTGTTCAATTACAGAATCTAGGACTCGAATGCATTATTTGGGGAAGAACACGATTTCAATTATGTTATTTATTTTAAATAAACTGAAACCAAACACAACCACTGGTCTGGACCAAGTGGTTGTGTCTGGTGCCCTCTGACCAAGCCACGCGGGTTCGATCCCCGGCTGTGGCAACCTTTTTCTTTTTGTTTGTTTTATTTTAAAAACAAATAAACTAATATATATATATATATATAATTACTAGTATTTTAAAATTAGTTTTAAAATACTAAAACTCTTTTAATAATTCTACAAAAATTATTTTGTGTTAATCTAATGAAAAAGTTTAACATACAATTTTTAGTTTTCAAAAATTTATTTATTTAGTATATATAATAAATAAATCAAGTTTATTCTATTATATTTATAAAATTCTATTAAAATATCAAAACAATTTTATAAATTTCCACAAAAATTATCTTGAGTTTTGATAACAATAAACTTTTCTGAAATGATTTTTATTTCTGAAAAATCATTTATTTAATATTTTTAATCATTTTTTGTTAGTTTTAATCATAATTAAATCATAATAAATCCAATTTTTAATATTTTTGCACCAAAATTTTATATAAATTATTTCTGATTATTTGGAACAGAAATATAATTTTTAAACTAATAATCCTTTAATTTTAGTATTTTTAAATATTAAAGTTAAATTTTGACAATTTGTAATAAATAGATTTAATATTCTATTTTAAAGAAAATAATTTTATAAACATTATTCTTATACTTTAAACTCATTATTGTGACCATCTTAAATTCAAATTTTATAAAAAGATTTTTGTTTATTTATTTACTAAATTTCTCTCAATTATCAAACATTTTTATTATTAATCAAACGAGCATTTATCCCCAATTCGAAGCCCTAGAACATATACACTTGTAGACTAGATAGACTTAGACATATTTATTACCTTATTATAGGGTGATACTTGACACATTTGGGCAACACCACTATTCAATTTTTTTCAAGAAGTATAACATTTTGCTAAGGTGAGTTTACATAGCCCCTTTTCTATTTATCACCGTTTTTGGGGTGAAACATGTTTCAACATTATATATGCAATTCAATCATCAAAGTGTCTATGTGTTTTTCTATGTTGCATTATGTCTTAAACATGACTAGGGTAAGCACAATATTCTAGCATAATCATGAACATTGATCAGCCGACGGTATACATTGATAGATCTATTGGACTGACAATCCCACCCGGATACGTGCCTCCTACAAAGGTAGCGTGGGTGTTTCTTATCGCAACATAAACGAGTGAACCATGAGCGTATGGGATGTACCACAATACAACAGTCACAAGGGTTGATTATGCACCCGATTTACTTCTAGTATGTTTTCACATATGGACTAGACTTGCCATGACACTTGAATTGCACAACATTTTTACTCGATTATCAAAACCTATGTAATTCTCACCAACTTTTGTTGACCCAAAATATTTTCAACTTAACATGTTTCAGGTTCTACTTGCTTGAAGATTTGAATTAATGCTTGAAGATGTGTGCATAGTTTTATTTAATTTGATGTACGAACTCTTGTAGAACATTTGTATGTAATTTATTTAAATCATATAATGAAATTTATTGTTTACCATGAGCTACTGAACAATCATCAATACGTGACATCCCGATGTTTCCGCCATCGATTGGGGTGTTACAGATTGGTATCAGAGCCATGGTTATAGGGAATTAGGTTATTAGAAAAAAATAATCTAGTCTATAACCATAGGATTTAACCAGTACTTGCTTCTTTTACTTGCTATTCTCTATCTCCCTCCTACTTCTTATCCCTACTTTCATCCTTACAAGAAGGTTGCTCTCCATCACTGGATCTACTCTTAGACTAATAGGACAAAATCCTCAGGTTTAACCTGAACCACCTTGAGATCTCGTCGAAAGTTCTAAATTTTAATAACGAACACGTGCAATCTGGAAGGGTGAACACCTGTATTCTGAGTCTTCTGTCTAGGCTGGCATTGCGCATATATCCCAATCAGACGAGGGACCCGGATGCCTACCTGGGAATTCTCGGGATGAGTGTTCACTTATAGGCTAAAGCATGTCTTCATATATTATTAAAATCTGGAATCTTTGATAAGTCAGCGTTTTCGTTTATTCGTTTTTATAAATGGATAAATGATTACATTCCTTATATAATCTCATTCATTTCATTGTGTCTCTTACAGATCATGCCTCCACGTCGCAGCGCTCGCCTTAATAGTGGTGCAATCAAGATGAAGTGAATAGCAACAACCACGACGCTAACAACAACAACAACAATAACAACAACAACAACAATGGTGTCGATGCCCAACTGGCTGCAATCATTTCTCAACAAATGGCACAGCAAATCGCAACTCTGGTTCCCAACTTACTAGCTCAAGTCATCCAGATGAACGGAAACGGCAATGGAAACAGTCATGGGAATGGAAACGGTAATGGAAACCACAACGGAAACAGGAATGGTCTCCCAGCTTGCACTCTTAAGCACTTTAATTCCTGTAATCTCCCTAAGTTCAGTGGAGAAGAAGGAGCTACAGGACTCCTACAATGGTTTGAGGGCATTGAGAATACCTTCATTAACAGTGAGTGCACCGACAACTTTAAAGTCCGTTATGCCATGAGTGTTCTTCATAAACGAGCACTCACTTGGTGGAATGAGGAAAAGCGCACCCGCGGAACTGAAGCTGCACTGGCCTTAACATGGGATCAAGCTAAAGACATTATGAAGGCAGAGTTCTGCCCTCGTAATGAAATCAAGAAGCTGGAAGATGAGTTTCATGATCTTGCTCAAGATAGTGGAGAAAACCTTGCCTACAACACTCGTTTTCACGAACTCAGTCTACTACTACCACACAAAGTCACCCCCTTGCCTATTGCGATCGAAAAATACATTGGTGGCTTACCGATGCAGATTCAAGACACGGTGTGGGGAAGGAACCCTGCTACTTTGGAGGAAGCAAAACGCTTGGCGGCCACCCTAACAGATAACCATGTGAAGGCAGGAACCCTGACTCGGAAAGGGGAAAAGAAAACTGTTGCAAAGGATACTCCCCAACCTGCCGTTGAAATCAAAACCGAGGCCTCAACCAACGGAAAGTGCAAGGTCAGGAATTTTGCAATAGACACCACTGTCCCACCCAACAAGAAACGATACAACGGGAACCAGCCTAAGTGTGATACCTGCCAGTATCACCACCCAACCCAAGTACCCTGCCAACAGTGCACCAATTGTCAAAGGTATGGGCATCTTGCGGATGCTTGTCGAATTCCTGCTACAAACGCCCTTGCTGCTCCAAATAACCCCACTAGAGACCCTCCAGCTACTTAACAGCAAACCCCACCATTTGAATGATGTCTACTTTTTAATTCTATGTATTGACACTTTTTGATTCAAGTAATAAATTCGAGTATTATCATAACATCTGAGTGCATGCTTGTTTGTGAACTAATTACTATATCTATAATCATACTTGCTTACTTGTACAACAATTAGTTGACTACCAAACAACCTACTCAACGATTGGTAGAGGTCATCATGTCTTTCCAACAGTCGGGAGAGGCCCTACAACCTGCTCAACGACTGGTGGAGACTATCGAACCTGCTCAACAATCGGTAGAGTCATAAAAGGACGCAAAACCCTAATGTAAGGTAAATTGGTAATTACGGTCCGGAACGTAATCATGAATTTACAGGTACGTTAAGGTAGTGAGAAATTTTATCAAGGTTTTCGGTAGTCGACCAATTGTAAACCTGGTGTTTTTCTTTTAACTTCGGGACGAAGTTCCTAAAAGTAGGGGAGATTGTAACATTTCGCATTTAATAAATTGTACGTTACGTATAATTTGGATAAAAACGTCAAGTCCCATTATTATCGTTCGCATTTAATTATTTTTGTGGCATTTTGGGTACCCTAATACTATATTAATTATGTGTTAGGTTCCTGTACAAAACATAATTTTTGTGAGAAATGTGAGAACCAATAATAGGGTGACACATGGCATTCTATTTTTATATCTTGAAGGTCATCAATGTAATTTGTATTGATTATGTTATTTTTAGTAGATAATGCTAATTAATATCGTAATTAACTAGGAGGATTCTTAGGGAATTTTGGTTGTGTTTTGAACGACATTATCTTCATTATTTATAAACATTCAGCATATCATTATTTCATTCACTGAAATCGAATCAATAAAATCAGCGATCATATTGCAGTGTTTTATTCGAAATGGACAATTCAATTGCTGATCAAGTCGGTGGTATGTTTCTTATATTTTGCGTTTAATGTTATGTTTCTTCACAGTATAAGATAACGTATATTTTTATATAACAAGATTTGTGAAACCATTTTTTTTGTTAGTAGATTAGTATGTGTAAATTCATAATAATGTGTTTTATACCAGTTCATTATGATATATACCAAAAAAAAAAAAACAGGAATAATGCCTTTTTTTTGACATATAAATTAGTGTGTTATATATTTTTTCAATTAATGATATCATGAAACCCATATATCCTTAGTGTTTTATATACAATTTTTTTTTTTTTTGTGTTAAGAGATTTTATTTTTTCGTCTATTAAGGATGTGGTTTATTTTTTTTGTTCTAAATTTTTGTTTATATGTTCTTAGGTATCAATTCATACTAATGTGTTTTACATAAAATAGGTCTTTTTTTTCTTTTATTTACAAATCAGGATGTGTTATATCATGTCAATTAATGATACAATGGACATGTAGTGTTTTATAAATAATATGTATTCATTTTTTAAGGTACTTGGTTTTTTTAAATTTTTTTGTTCATACGGTGTTTTGTTTTTTCTCCTATTTTTTGGTATGAATGTTATTATTTGTTTTGTATCCATTTTTTTTGTTTTACGATCGATTATGAATCTGATGTGTTTTATTATACCTCTTTGTTTTTTATAAACTTATCACATATTTGGATTGTTAATGTGTTTTATAATTTCTTATTTCAGACGGCCCAAGTTACGTTCCTGTTGGTATTGAACATGTATCCCCTAATTCTGGAAGGAAGACTTATTCCCCAATCGTTGATGATTCTTTGAAGCCTGTCATGGGGATGGAATTCGTTTCAGTTGAACAAGCTTACAACTTTTACAAGAATTACGCAAGTGCAGGCGGGTGGTGTATTAGGAAAAGTACAGAGACTAAGAATCATGATGTAACGTTGTCGAAATATTTTGTGTGCTCAAAAGAGGGTTTTAAGAAGATGAAGGCGTTTGATAGTTTGAACGATCAGTCATCAAGTAGGGTGACTCGTAAAACACCTTCTATACGCATCGGTTGTGAAGCTAGCATCAGAATTAAGTTAAATGAAAATAAGTTGTATGAAGTGTATTACTTTAAGGAAGAGCACAACCACTCTTTTGTCGACGAAATGGACAGACACTTTCTCCCTTCGGCAAGAGCTTTGACATATGCACAAGAAGAAGCAATAACTTGTCACACCACGACAAAGGCGGAAACACGTGGCGCGACGGTTCAAAAGCATAAAGTCAAGGTTATTGCTAAACACAAGTAATTTAAGAAAATGGGTCATTTATTATGACGTCAAATCAGTTTCGAACATTACACAAAAGTTAATTGTTTTTGAAATAAACATAGAGGTTTCTCATATATATCCCAAATGCCTTGGGAAATAAAAGTGAAACCCCACAAAAGTTCGACGTCGCATTGGAGATTCTCCGACCCAGCTCGCCTGGTCCTTCATCATCTAGTTACCTGAAAGATATGTTTAAAAAGTTTCGTCAATATAAATATATATTGGTGAGTTCACAGGTTTTCAGTTTCTAAAACTTGAATACTTGGGAATACCATGTTATGACAATATATAGGAGTTGCAAATTCCTATAAATCTACTTGAGACTATAATCAAACCAAGACACATATAAATAAAATGCCCCGCTCCAAGTCGTTACTCGGTTTCCCACGACTTAAGTTCAGAATATTTGCACCCCAGGCATAACCTAATGCACAATCGACGCTATCGATTAGGGGTGGGCCTTGTCAGGCACCAATAGTACTATCCGAATATTCCTCTGGTTTCAATTTCCGAATAAATGATTATAGAGGCGAGGACTCAACCCCGAGTGGCGGTCACACCTCAAGTAATAACCCGTCAAACATTTCCCTAACATATCTTTCCCCCGAAAACGTAAAAATAGTTTAAAATGGGGCCGTGAAACTCACCTGAAACTGCGTCTGGCTCAAAAGGGTGGATAGCAAGTGGGTGGTCTCGCACCTACAAACGTCCTAGACGTATAAGTCACTATTCCTATAGTGCATGTGCCTTGGCAAGTTGTACACCCAACTCCCGACCACAAGTTGTTCCAAATCCCGTTTAATTAAGCGCGTATCCTAGGTTTTGTTGGCGTTACATTACCCTTTGTGTTACAAGTTATATATTACTCTTGTTAATATCTCCATAACTTGTATCTTATTATCATCGACTCGACTTCACTTAACATATAATTATTTTCCCATTTAAATAATTATACTTAAGATCGCATCGCTCGATATAATATATATTTCAATGCTCGACCCGACTCACTTTGCCACACATTTGTTTTTCCCATTTAAACAAATATGCTAAGATCTTGTCGTTCGATTGTATATTCTTAACGTCCGATTCAACTCACCACACCGTATATTTATTTTCCCATTCGAATAAATATACTAGGATTTCGTTGGTACGACATACACATATATATATCCTTGTCTTCTCGTCGCGGCTTTCCTTCCCGCATATCTACTTTCCCATTAAGTAGATATACTAGAATTTTGCCGAGACGAGCGTACAAATATATATATAAGTGTGTAATTTTTCTTGTTAAGTATATACGTTTGTTTTAACGTCTTATTTGTTTGTGTCATGTGTTTCTCCCACGAATAATTCTCTTAACACTTAGGAAAGTGTTTATTAGTTTTCACCCAATGTATATATATATTTTACTTCTTAAAATATATATTTTTCTTATCTTGCCGCAATGGCATTTTCTCATGATTTGTCCGTGTATGGTTCGTTAACGCGTCTTAGTTCGATATCTTAACTCGATTAGTTAATTTTCCCAAGTTTTTCCCAACATGTATTTTATAGAAATATTATCCATATTTCTTCCTATTTTTACATGTTACTTGGATGGTTAAAATACTTATGTATTTTTAACCCAACTTGTCAACTTATCTACAAAAATGTTTCCAACACCTTTATATTCCCATTTATATAAAAGTATTCATTTTTGTATAAGTTTCCCAAGTTTGTTTAATATTTTTATAAAATCTTTATTTTATAAAAATCCTTATGTTAAAACCCTTTATATTTTTATAACTTTCAAAAATACACTTTTATACAAAATACCCAAGTATTTCTACTAGTATTTACAAAAATCATCCTTAGACTTTATTACTTACATTTTTGACACCAAACTTTCCATACTTGTATTTTTGGACCAATAGTTTCTAAAATATCCATTTTAGTCCTCTAACTTTCAAAGTTACAATTTTAGTCCCTCAACTTACAAAAGTTGCATTTTTCTACTCTAACTTTCAAAGTTAGCATTTTTCACTCAAAATAGTAAACTTTGAAGATTCAACTTTTTATTGGCAAGTTATTTTTGTATCAAAACACTTATGTTAGTCTTATATTCCATATGGAAGACTAATTATATGTGTGTTTTATGTATTTGTCCATTTTATCAAAATATCATTCATCTAAGTAAGCTAACTTAGATTTTCCATCTTCTTCATTTATGAACTTCTAATATGTTTTACCACATATTATAACTTAGATGATCATAATAAGATGATTTAAAGTTACTTTTATCATATTCAAGTTCATTTCATAATTTTAACCATAACATCATCCTACTTAGTCTTACATGTAAACTTTATATGTTTTCAAGACTAATACATTATCATCAACAAATCCATGGTTTATTTTCATATCTTTAATCTTCCATTTTACACATGAAAACATATTAAAGATTATGTTCAAAACCATTTTTATACCCTTCATGTACAACTTGCTACTAGGAACACATACATGAATAATAACAATCAAAAACAAGATTAAGAATGCTTACTACTAGCACAAGGCTAGGGAAGACAAAAACCTTGGATTTGAGAGGGGTTTAGTGTGTTCTTCCAAGTGTTTTAGCTCCAAACTCTTGAAACACACAATAGGGGTTTGGATGATGGATGATTTTAAGTATTTTGGAGATGTAGAAACTTGAAAGAAATGTGTATGGGGGAGGATGGAAACCTACGGCCAAAGGAAGGAAGGAAGGAGAAGTGTTTTTGCTTTCTTATTCAATCTACTAACACATGTTATTTATACCCTTATCACATGTAATCTTTCATGGATCTTGTAATTATTACCAAAGCTTCAAGAGATTTATGAAGTACCTAAAATGATCTTGGATGGGTATGGGAGGGGTAGTGTGGCCGTGAGTTTTGAAGGGACAAGAGAGGTGGCTTGTAAATCTTGGTTAAGTGAGTGTGATCTTTCCTAATCCTTACACTTGATTTTATACAAGACCCTTCCATGCATGCATACACTCTAGTGTAATGATGGCTAGCTTTGTCTTGGATTTTCTTGGCCTCTTGGCCGAAATTTCTTCAAGGGGGGACAAGAAAGTGTGTTGCTTTTGTACTTATGTTTCTTACACACTTTATCTTATGTTAAGGCATGCTTTACACTAAGATTATAGATTATTATTACCACACTTGTATGTGTATAATTATGGCCTTCATAGGCCGGCCCCCATATGGTTTAAGTGGGGTCCACAACTTCAAATAAATACCCATTGTTTGTTATGTTTAATCCCCCGTCGTTCGGGTGTCGTTCGGGTATTTTTCGGGTTTTAATCACGCGTTATCCGGGCATTAAATATACCTTTAATAACCCTCAAATATAGTCTATTTTAAGCGTTGATTGGATATTTAGGCCTTTGCCGGGTGAAATTATGAGTTATACGCGTATCGGGTGCGGTACGCGCATTTTATTCGTTACCGGGAGATTTGTACAAGACGTTTTCATTTATGGTTTTGGAGTTCCAAAACTCATTATATCTTATGAAAATACCCTTTATTTTATATCCTGAGTGTCCGGGATCCGTTTCGTTTATTTAATTATTACCGGGTAATTGCCAACGTCCATACCGGATAGCTTATTCGCACACGATCCAATCATGCTTTACCATTAAACGTATGCATTCCTATGCACTATTTGGAAATTGCTATCCCCTAAGGCCCTGATAATTAAATCACACATAATTGCATTTAATTACGTTAATCATATATTAATTAATTTGTACGGAATTACCTTATTTTTGCCGGTTGTTACATAACTGCTCTGGGCGCTCTCAATGTTGGACCTGTTAGAGCTTTTAACATAATGAGAACTTTGTGCGGTGGTTTTGACAAAGTTGGCGCAACAAAGAATGACTTTAAAAATTTTAAAAGGGACATGAATTTATACGTTGAAGAGTTTGACGCCGATATGTTGATCAAACGTTTAAAAAGGAAGAGTGAATATTTGCCAAACTTTTCATTTGAATTCATAACAACTGATGACGGTGTTTTACAGGGGTGTTTTTGGGCTGATGAACAATCAAAGCGAAATTATTACACGTTTGGTGATGTTGTATCATTTGATGCTACTTATAAGCGAAACAAGTAAGTATTTTAACTTGGTCATAAAATATCCCTTTTTTTGTATATTTCTGTTTTTGCGATGATTAAACAGTTTGTATTTTATGTATTTTTTTAAAAAATTTGATTTTTTTTGTAGGTATAACATGATGTTTGTGCCGTTTACTGCGATAGATAACCACAACAGAAACGTTACCCTTGGGGCTGCAAGTTTAGGTAACGAAACCGCTGAGACATACAAGTGGCTTTTAACTGTGTTTAAAAGGGTGTTTGGTAGCGCACCGCCTGTTATTGTAACTGATCAAGACCCCGCAATGAGGAGGGCCATAGAAGATACATGGCCAGAAAGTAGGCATAGGCTTTGTATGTGGCACGTGATGGACAAACTTACTGGCAAGGTATTAATATTTTACGTATTCAGTTGTTTTTATTTTATGATGGTGATTTATAACCCAAATAACAATTATCAGGTTGGACACGTTTTGTGTAACACCACTGATTTTAAGACAAGATTGTGTTCTATCGTATGGACTGATACACTCTCACCTGAAGAATTCGAGAAGGAATGGGCGATTATCATGAATGATTTTAACCTAACCGATCATGAGTGGTTGAATTCCATTTACCAGCTAAGGGAAATATGGATTCCAGCGTATTATCGTCATGAGAGAATGTCTGGCCTAATGCGTACATCATCTCGATCTGAAAGCGAGAACCACTTTTTTGGCCAGTTCTGCAATCGCAAATGCACATTGGTTGAGTTTTTAGGACATTTTGATGCAGCCATCGAAGCTCAGGGGCATGAACATAGGAAAAATGATCACGACACTCGAAACACTTTTCCTGATATTTGGAGTGATTTCCCACTTGAAAGGCAAGCTGCTGAAGTGTACACAAGGACTATTTTTTTTCGATGTTCAGCTGGAAATAGATGCTGCTATCCATAGAACCCAAAGCTACAAATTTGAAGAACTTGGTGATTTTATAAAGTTTTATGTTAAGGATTGGGATCAGCTACGCACTACATTTTACGAGGTACAGTTATAATGTGTTTTATTTTTTTCATTTTTTCGATATAATCCAGTGTTTATATATTAAATTTTATTCCCAACTCTTTGTCCCCAATTTCTTTATTTATATATTAAATTTTATAATGCCCAATATCACAGGTTATGCTTAGGAGGGAAGATATGACTGTTTATTGTAATTGCAACCGTTTCGAACAGTATGGTTTGCTATGCCGTCACATTTTTTGTATTCTTCGGATGGGTGACATTAGAGAATTTCCCAAGCAGTAAATTCTACGTCGTTGGACGAAAGAAGCTGTTCCAAATAGCGATCCCAATGCCATTCTTAGATATGAGGGTCAAACTGACTAGAGTGTTGAGGTGTCACGGGTTGTTAGAGAGATTACATATGGAATTGAGGCCAACATAAACAAGTTGGTTTCTAATTTTGAAGCTCTGTGTTCGTTTAGAGATCATGTTAACCAGTTTGGCCCTAAAGCCGACGAAGCTGCCATGAATGTACCACGCAAGAGTCGTAGGGATAGGTTTGCTGAGCTCACAGGTAACTGCCAACCATCATCTATAACTGTTCGTGTTCCTGTTGGTACTAGGTTCAAAGGAATGGGCAAACCAAAGCGCATGAAGTCAAAGCGTGAACAAGCGATTAGTCAAGCCGGAACAAAAATAAGACAATGTCAGAATTGCTTGGGTTACGGGCACAACATCCGTACATGCAAGGCTCAAAAGAAGGTTGCTAATGATGACGACTTTGGTTCAACATCAACTGAGTAGGAGGAGGAGGTTGAAAATCACGAGTCAAGTGACGAGGAGTAGGCTTGTTTCGCGTGTTTAAAAACTTTTATTTTCTATGTCATTTTTACTTGGTTTTTTTTAACATTGTTATGTTTTACGTTTGGGTTTGGTTTGTTTTTTCATTTTGGATTGTTATGCGTGGTAATGATTGAGACATCTTGTGGTTTTTAATTTGCATTACCTAAGTATTTATTTTTGAATCTCACAAAATATTTTATTCAAATGACATCACAGTGTTTTATACTAATTATATTATGATGTTTTCATAGTTACCAATGTGTTTTATTTATGTGTGATACTTTATAATGGTTTAGCAATAATTATATGTTGGCTTTATGTGTTTATTAGATGTTCCAATACAAAGTTACAGGATCATGGAAACATTTAAAAAATTGAAAAAACACAAGCATTAAGATCATATAAATAAAAGCCTTTTGTAAACCATCAGCAAAACACCATTATGACACCAGGAAAACACTACTGTTCATATCACCAAAACATAATAAAAGAGTTTTTAAACCATCATCAACACACTGTTCACATCAGCATAAAACTTATATTCAGACAACAAAAACACCAAAGTTTATATTCGATAACTAGATACTGTTAAGACGCTCCGGTATTTTCTTGGCTGCATAACGATCTAGGCGACTTTTGTACCGTTCAGTTAACTTTTTATACCTGTGAACTCCAGCCTCTACCAACTGTTTTGATATGTTGATGTCACTCAGCAAGATCTTTGTGACATATATACGCCTTAGCGCATCCAGTTCACGTGTTTGCTTCTCATTAGTCCCACTTTTAGGGTCTATTTCGTCCGACAAACCGCAACTCCATAGTGTCACGGGTGTCCCCTTATACGTCTCCATATGACGCATTACGAAGACTCCACAATCGATCACATTGTGCAAAGTCCTCCACGTGAACTTTACCCTCTCTGGCTGTGTTTTCCTTAGCTTTTCAGCTATAGAAGGCGAAACATTCTCCATGTAAGCCGCCAATGCATCACGCTGTTACATGAATAACATATTCAGTTAATATTGTTTTTATTTATATTTTGACACGCTAACATAATAAGACACCATATTTGTTGGATTTTAATTACCATTTTTTCAGGCCATCCTTTGTATCTGTCGCCGTAGTCCTGAATTGTTGCGCTGTTGTCGATTATCAGTATCTCAAATGTCATAAAGTTGAAAGACAGAAGGTAGTAGTGTTCTGAGCTGTTAATTGGAATCAATACATGTTGTATCCCCTTAATCGACTTGGACTCGGTAGTTTCCAACACTGATCGCATATTTTCACTGAAGTGTTCTATTCTTGTTTCTTCGGATGCATCGTAATCATCCTTCCACTATCAAATTTCATAATCAATATATAGACAGCCTTAGGTGTTTTTTCATACACAACCTTAGGTGTTTCATTATGTATTTTTTATTAAAAACTTACCAACATAACGGGCGAACAAAACAGCCGTGGTAATGTTCCTTTGCGGCGGTACCTCTCTTCATAATTTAGAACATTTGCCCATGCCATTATGACCCCTACATGTATTGTAATTCCCGGACGCAACGACTCCAATGGCGCCCTCATAACTGTTGCGCCGGGGTTAGCCATGAACACATTATCCCTAATCAAAGCAACGTGTATTTTTTGTTAAATTAAAGACACACAACATTAATTATTATAAAATAAATACACACTAAAAAATACATATACACATACCATTTATTATCCCAAGCCGAGAACATGTAATCAGAAACATCATCTTCTGTTTTATCTACCTTGTCTCTCAAAGACACCACGCGTTTCACATACGGAGAACACAATGCTTCAGGAAAAAAAATTTTGCGTGTTGGTCTTGGTGTTTTATCAGGAAACTTCTTTCCTTCAACATTTCCTTTTTTAGCATCGGTAGTCCAGGATAGTGGTCTAACATCGAACATTTTCACCTTTGCCTCCGGTGTCTTGTCAGTATTCCCACTCCTCATGAGTTCGTCAACTTCTGCGATAAACGAATCAGTCATACTAGATGGTGTAAGCGGTAAAACAGAAAAGTGCTTATCTGTTGCTTGTGGTTTTTTATCAGTCTGCCCCATGTCCTCACCAGCAAAACTTTGCGAAGTTTTGGTCATTCCAACCAACTCAGCTAGGTGTTTTGTCTTTTGGTTGATCACATCGTTGGTGGGGTACTTCAACAATGATGTTTTTATTGTGTTTTCTATCTTTTCAACCATATTACGATACTCAATCACACGATCGTCTAGCAGCTTGATAGTAACCTACATTTTGGGGGAAATCATGAGCATTTTTTTTTTGTGTATTTATACATGTTTATTTTTATTTATGCAATTGTACCTCAAGTTCTTCGTCATTTTTTAACTTCTCTTCCTTCGCACCTGGTACGTCGTCACATGCTGCACCATCTCTTTCTCCTCCCCCCTAAAACAACATATCACATATTTACAAATGTGTTATATATCAAGTTTACAATTTTTTTCGTCATATAATATGTAATGCATTATTTTACCTCGGTCTCGTCATCCATCTGAGTGAAGTCCACATAGTCATGCACTATTGGTATCCAAAACTCCCCATCCGATGCGACGTACGGCTGTATAGCCTGAGAATCATTTTGTGAGAGAAAGTAGTCCGCGCAATGTTTAAAGGGCCCCAGGTGATCATCATTAGCCTCAACATAATCATCCAGTTTGTAATCGCCTTCTAACCCCCCCTCTGGAACTTCACCCTTGTCCCATCGTTAACACCTTTATTGTTGTCACAGAAAACAGTCGAGCCCACAGTTGCATTTTCCACCACTTTTTCATGTTCTTTAGCAGGCCCACATGACACACCAGCCTTATCACGAATCTCAGTGTGTTTAGTAACCTTCATAAAGCCTGTTTTTTTAGATGATTCTTTGCTCACTGATTTTTTTCGAGCGCTTTTTGATTTGTTACCTTCAACACTTTTAACACTTTCCTTAACAAAAACAAACCGTTGAGACTGAGTCAAACCTTCTTCTCTGGCAAGTTGTTCAAACAAAGCCGTATCCAATTTCAGCCCGAGTTCATCCATGACGTCTGTGCTGAATTCGCCTATAAGATGTGTTTTAGCAGAAGCAGTTTTCTTTTTTGCCCTCTGGTCATATGCCAACGCAGCCTGTGTTACAACAACGTAAACCATCACAAAAAAACATAATTCAGTTATGGTATGGTATTAAATCAATTTATAAATAAACATATAATACAAAAATATAATTACCGCAAGCAATGCAATTGGTCCATAAAATGGTTTATCCGCATCCCATTTTTTCTTGCTACGTTTGAGCATAGTTACCATGTAGCTACACCAGTTAAATTCCTTGATGTCCAATCCCTTTTCTATTGATGGCAGGAAAAACAAGTTCACAGTATTGTTCTGAGTTGTCTCACCAATGAATGTGTTAAAGAAAATCAAAAAGTTGAGTATGAAGATTCTTCCACTATCTTGTTGTTCCTCCATGTACGTTTTAAACTTAACTGGTAATGTCCGTGTGACACCCTCCTCAAACTGCCCCTTCCACTCTGCCACAACCGTATCACTTTTTCTCGGTCTCTTGTGTTCCTCGATAACACGTTTACCCATCGGTATACCAAAAATATCATGTACCAGCGTAGGTGTTATATGTATAAGATGATTGCCCATGTTCAAAGTACTTGTATCTGCATCATAGTTATTCACCAACCAAAAACCCAATTTAGTAGGGACTGAATCCATGTTAAAGTCCAGGAAACCACCAAACCCAATGTCGACTATCGCCTTTTTTTGCTTGCTATTCAACTTGCTAATCAGTTCACATACGTTGCTCAGTTTACATCTCAGTTTTAGCTTTGCACCCGTATGTTCAAGATATGGTTTCACACTAGCACGCGCTGTTTGAGGATTTTTCTTGTCTGGCACAACATTCGGTGTTGTTTTATCTTTAACAGGTAGACGCGCGTCTTTGCTTTTGTTTAAGTGTGTTCGAGGCTTAGCTTGCTTCAGATTTGTTTCAACGCAAAGTTTTTTTGTGGTGGAAGTGGGTCAACAAAATCATCATCTGGATCGTAATTAGTACCTAAAACACCAGATATACATAACATTAGCCATAGTTACCTTTTTTCATTTCTAGTTTCCTTTTAACGTATATCATATAACATTTTTAACTTACATCCAACTCCTTTTCCTTTGTTAACCTCTCCTTTCACCAAATCCTTTTTGTCTACAATTATTACAGTGATTTCATATGTAATTTCTTAGTAATAAGATAACGAAAAACACCGCTATAATCATGTATTTATAACTTATTTTTTTTTTACCTGAATCAATTACTGTATCCTCATCAGAGTCGTCTATAATCAATGCTTGGTCAATTTTATTTGACCACTTCCTAGAACCACCCTTTTTAGATATTCTACCGCTCCTTCTAACTGTTATTATGGAGTTTTTATTAAACACACAAAATGGTGTTTTATGTATTAAACTAAGACATTTTTTGATTTTTTACCATGATGTGTTTTATAATACATAAACACTATAAGTAGAGTGTTTTATACTAACAACAAAATAAAAACACTTAAAACACCACAGAAATAATAGAAGCAAAATGGTTTTATCAGGAAAAAAAAACACTAAAAACCAATATAGTGTTTTTTGTACAGCAAAAAAGCAAAAAAAAAAAACACTATAAAAACACCTTAAAACACAATCTGTTTCATGTACAAAAACACCCCAAAACAGTCTGTTTCATTTACAAAACACCACAAAACACATCATCTAACATATTTATTAAAAACACCATACCCTCAAAATGGTCAATCTACAAAACACCATAAAACACTGTAAAACAATAGAATATTAAAAACACTATAGCCACAGTCTGTTTAATAAACAAAACACCACAAAACACTTCAATCAAGAGATTTATTAAAAACACCATAACCTCAAAATGTTTCATATACAACCCACCATAAAACACTTCAGAACGGATAATTAATTAAAAAAACACTTTAGCCACTGAAAAACCCAACAAAACACAACAATTTTAAAAAAAAACCAACATGCATTGTTTTTTTTATTACAAATTAGTGTTCCGTTTAAACCCACAAAAAAAAAAAAAAAAAAAAAAAAAAAAAAAACACTGTATAATTTAAACAAAAAAATTACTATGAAAACCTTAAATCAAAATCATAAAACATACCTAATCCAAACCTTGCTGGAAGAAACGGGATTCTGGCTTTTCTTTTGGGTGTTTTTTCTTTAACCATCTCATCATCAGTCTTCTTCATCCTTTTCCCTGAACCATCCATTTTTTCGGCTGATTATAAACAAAATAATAGTCGAACAGATTAGATAAAGAAAAAAAACACACTCACGTTTGTAGATTATCCCAAATCGTCGTTGATTCTCCATAAATGAGAGATTTTTTGCATAAAATTCGAGGGTTTGTTTTTGGAAAGATGGAGAGAGAATTTAGGAAAGGTAAACGGTTTCTAAAAAACAATCCATCCGGCTGTTTAAATGACAATACAAAGTTACTATAATACCCTTTTGAATTATTTTTGGTTAGTGATAATTAAACACTATTTACAAAATTGCCACTCATTACATATCAACCATTGATCAAGATGATCCAATGGCACAAAACACTTCTTACACTTCTCACAAAAAACACTATTTGTACATGAACTTGACCCTATTAATTATATATATATATATATATATATATATATTATATATATATATATATATATTGTGGATATATGTTAAAAAAATAGTGCTTGGGCCGGGACTCGAACCCGCGTCCCAAGCCGGTTCATTACACACACCAACACAAACCAGCTGAGCTACCCATAATTCTTGTTTTAAACCCGGCTCTTTATTATTATATCACGGATTCAAAACCCTCCCAGTTGACTTAGAAAGTCAACTGTGAATCACGACTTACCAAAATCAAGTCCAATTAGCGTGTAATTGATCAGGGATTGATTGGGATCGTGATTGCCGGCCTATCACAAGTTATTACACGTTCAATTACCATCCAATTCATACCAATTATACGTTTTGACGCGTCAACCATTAAAAACAAAGTCAAACATGCCAATTCGAGCATCCAAGCCCCAACACTATAAATTGACACTTCTGGACTTTAACAACTCGCCGTTCATTCTTTCTCAATCCCCAATTTCTCTTAACAAATCCTCTGTTCTTGATTTTGATCGTATTTTGACTTCGGGTCTTTGACTGAGCTATCATAATCAATTCGTGTTTGTAAGTTTGATTTCTTCTGTGGGTTTTATTGTTCGGCATCCACACAACATTAACCCTAAGGTTAATTGGGTTAATGTTGTGTGAATTGTTCAATTACAGAATCTAGGGCTCGAATGCATTATTTGGGGAAGAACACGATTTCAATTATGTTATTTATTTTAAATAAACTGAAACCAAACACAACCACTGGTCTAGACCAAGTGGTTGTGCCTGGTGCCCTCTGACCAAGCCCCGCGGGTTCGATCCCCGGCTGTGGCAACCTTTTTCTTTTTGTTTGTTTTATTTTAAAAACAAATAAACTAATAAATATATATAATTACTAGTATTTTAAAATTTGTTTTAAAATAGTAAAACTCTTTTAATAATTCTACAAAAATTATTTTGTGTTAATCTAATGAAAAAGTTTAACATACAATTTTTAGTTTTCAAAAATTTATTTATTTAATATATATAATAAATAAATCAAGTTTATTCTATTATATTTATAAAATTCTATTAAAATATCAAAACAATTTTATAAATTTCAACAAAAATTATCCTGAGTTTTTATAACAATAAACTTTTCTGAAATGATTTTTATTTCTGAAAAATCATTTATTTATAATTTTTAATCATTTTTAGTTAGTTTTAATCATAATTAAATCATAATAAATCCAATTTTTAATATTTTTGAACCAAAATTTTATATAAATTATTTCTGATTATTTGGAACAGAAATGTAATTTTTAAACTAATAATCCTTTAATTTTAGTATTTTTAACTATTAAAGTTAAATTTTAACAATTTGTAATAAATAGATTTAATATTCTATTTTAAAGAAAATAATTTTATAAAAATTATTCTTATACTTTAAACTCATTATTGTGACCATCTTAAATTCAAATTTTATAAAAAGATTTTTGTTTATTTATTTACTAAATTTCTCTCAATTATCAAACATTTTTATTATTAATCAAACGAGCATTTATCCTCAATTCGAAGCCCTAGAACATATACACTTGTAGACTAGATAGACTTAGACATATTTATTACCTTATTATAGGGTGATACTTGACACATTTGGGCAACACCACTATTCAATTTTTTTCAAGAATTATAACATTTTGCTAAGGTGAGTTTACATAGCCCCTTTTCTATTTATCACCGTTTTTGGGGTGAAACATGTTTCAACATTATATATGCAATTCAATCATCAAAGTGTCTATGTGTTTTTCTATGTTGCATTATGTCTTAAACATGACTAGGGTAAGCACAATATTCTAGCATAATCATGAACATTGATCAGCCGACGGTATACATTGATAGATCTATTGGACTGACAATCCCACCCGGATGCGTGCCTCCTACAAAGGTAGCGTGGGTGTTTCTTATCGCAACATAAACGAGTGAACCATGAGCGTATGGGATGTACCACAATACAACAGTCACAAGGGTTGATTATGCACCCGATTTACTTCTAGTATGTTTTCACATATTGACTAGACTTGCCATGACACTTGAATTGCACAGCATTTTTACTCGATTATCAAAACCTATGTAATTCTCACCAACTTTTGTTGACCCAAAATATTTTCAACTTAACATGTTTCAGGTTCTACTTGCTTGAAGATTTGAATTAATGCTTGAAGATGTGTGCATAGTTTTATTCAATTTGATGTACGAACTCTTGTAGAACATTTGTATGTAATTTATTTGAATCATATAATGAAATTTATTGTTTACCATGAGCTACTGAACAATCATCAATACGTGACATCCCGATGTTTCCGCCATCGGTTGGGGTGTTACAGATTGGTATCAGAGCCATGGTTATAGGGATTTAGGTTATTAGAAAAAAAATAATCTAGTCTATAACCATAGGATTTAACCAGTACTTGCTTCTTTTACTTGCTATTCTCTATCTCCCTCCTACTTCTTATCCCTACTTTCATCCTTACAAGAAGGTTGCTCTCCATCACTGGATCTACTCTTAGACTAATAGGACAAAATCCTCAGGTTTAACCTGAACCACCTTGAGATCTCGTCGAAAGTTCTAAATTTTAATAACGAACACGTGCAATCTGGAAGGGTGAACGCCTGTATTCTGAGTCTTCTGTCTAGGCTGGCATTGCGCATATTTCCCAATCAGACGAGGGACCCGGATGCCTACCTGGGAATTCTCGGGATGAGTGTTCACTTATAGGCTAAAGCATGTCTTCATATGTTATTAAAATCTGGAATCTTTGATAAGTCAACGTTTTCGTTTATTCGTTTTTATAAATGGATAAATGATTACATTCCTTATATAATCTCATTCATTTCATTGTGTCTCTTACAGATCATGCCTCCACGTCGCAGCGCTCGCCTTAACAGTGGTGCAATCAAGATGAAGTGAATAGCAACAACCACGACGCTAACCACAACAACAACAATAACTACAACAACAATGGTGTCGATGCCCAACTGGCTGCAATCATTTCTCAACAAATGGCGCAGCAAACCGCAACTCTGGTTCCCAACTTACTAGCTCAAGTCATCCAGATGAACGGAAACGGCAATGGAAACAGTCATGGGAATGGAAACGGTAATGGAAACCACAACGGAAACGGGAATGGTCTCCCAGCTTGCACTCTTAAGCACTTTAATTCCTGTAATCCCCCTAAGTTCAGTGGAGAAGAAGGAGCTACAGGACTCCTACAATGGTTTGAGGGTATTGAGAATACCTTCATTAACAGTGAGTGCCCCGACAACTTTAAAGTCCGTTATGCCATGAGTGTTCTTCATAAACGAGCACTCACTTGGTGGAATGAGGAAAAGCGCACCCGCGGAACTGAAGCTGCACTGGCCTTAACATGGGATCAAGCTAAAGACACTATGAAGGCAGAGTTCTGCCCTCGTAATGAAATCAAGAAGCTGGAAGATGAGTTTCATGATCTTGCTCAAGATAGTGCAGAAAACCTTGCCTACAACACTCGTTTTCACGAACTCAGTCTACTACTACCACACAAGGTCACCCCCTTGCCTATTGCGATCGAAAAATACATTGGTGGCTTACCGATGCAGATTCAAGACACGGTGTGGGGAAGGAACCCTGCTACTTTGGAGGAAGCAAAACGCTTGGCGGCCACCCTAACAGATAACCATGTGAAGGCAGGAACCCTGACTCGGAAAGGGGAAAAGAAAACTGTTGCAAAGGATACTCCCCAACCTGCCGTTGAAATCAAAACCGAGGCCTCAACCAACGGAAAGTGCAAGGTCAGGAATTTTGCAATAGACACCACTGTCCCACCCAACAAGAAACGATACAACGGGAACCAGCCTAAGTGTGATACCTGCCAGTATCACCACCCAACCCAAGTACCATATCGATAGTGCACCAATTGTCAAAGGTATGGGCATCTTGCGGATGCTTGTCGAATTCCTACTACAAACGCCCTTGCTGCTCCAAATAACCCCGCTAGAGACCCTCCAGCTACTTAACAGCAAACCCCACCATTTGAATGATGTCTACTTTTTAATTCTATGTATTGACACTTTTTGATTCAAGTAATAAATTCGAGTATTATCATAACATCTGAGTGCATGGTTGTTTGTGAACTAATTGCTATATCTATGATCATACTTGCTTACTTGTACAACAATTAGTTGACTACCAAACAACCTACTCAACGATTGGTAGAGGTCATCATGTCTTTCCAACAGTCGGGAGAGGCCCTACAACCTGCTCAACGACTGGTGGAGACTATCGAACCTGCTCAACAATCGGTAGAGTCATAAAAGGACGCAAAACCCTAATGTAAGGTAAATTGGTAATTACGGTCCGGAACGTAATCATGAATTTACAGGTACGTTAAGGTAGTGAGAAATTTTATCAAGGTTTTCGGTAGTCGACCAATTGTAAACCTGGTGTTTTTCTTTTAACTTCGGGACGAAGTTCCTAAAAGTAGGGGAGACTGTAACATTTCGCGTTTAATAAATTGTACGTTACGTATATTTTGGATAAAAACGTCAAGTCCCATTATTATCGTTCGCATTTAATTATTTTTGTGGCATTTTGGGAACCCTAATACTATATTAATTATATATATATTGTGGATATATGTTAAAAAAAATAGTGCTTGGGCCGGGACTCGAACCCGCGTCCCAAGCCGGTTCATTACACACACCAACACAAACCAGCTGAGCTACCCATAATTCTTGTTTTAAACCCGGCTCTTTATTATTATATCACAGATTCAAAACCCTCCCAGTTGACTTAGAAAGTCAACTGTGAATCACGACTTACCAAAATCAAGTCCAATTAGCGTGTAATTGATCAGGGATTGATTGGGATCCGGATTACCGGCCTATCACAAGTTATTACACGTTCAATTACCATCCAATTCATACCAATTATACGTTTTAACGCGTCAACCATTAAAAACAAAGTCAAACATGCCAATTCGAGCATCCAAGCCCCAACACTATAAATTGGACACTTCTGGACTTTAACAACTCGCCATTCATTCTTTCTCAATCCCCAATTTCTCTTAACAAATCCTCTGTTCTTGATTTTGATCGTATTTTGACTTCGGGTCTTTGACTGAGCTATCATAATCAATTCGTGTTTGTAAGTTTGATTTCTTCTGTGGGTTTTATTGTTCGGCATCCACAAAACATTAACCCTAGGGTTAATTGGGTTAATGTGGTGTGAATTGTTCAATTACAGAATCTAGGGCTCGAATGCATTATTTGGGGAAGAACACGATTTCAATTATGTTATTTATTTTAAATAAACTGAAACCAAACACAACCACTGGTCTGGACCAAGTGGTTGTGTCTGGTGCCCTCTGACCAAGCCACACGCGTTCGATCCCCGGCTGTGGCAACCTTTTTCTTTTTGTTTGTTTTATTTTAAAAACAAATAAACTAATATATATATATATATATAATTAATAGTATTTTAAAATTAGTTTTAAAATACTAAAACTCTATTAATAATTCTACAAAAATTATTTTGTGCTAATCTAATGAAAAAGTTTAACATACAATTTTTAGTTTTCAAAAATTTATTTATTTAATATATATATTAAATAAATCAAGTTTATTCTATTATATTTATAAAATTCTATTAAAATCGCAAAACAATTTTGTAAATTTCCACAAAAATTATCCTGAGTTTTTAAAACAATAAACTTTTCTGAAATGATTTTTATTTCTGAAAAATCATTTATTTAAAAGTTTTAATCATTTTTAGTTAGTTTTAATCATAAATAAATCATAATAAATCCAATTTTTAATATTTTTAACCAAAATTTTATATAAATTATTTCTGATTATTTGGAACAGAAATGTAATTTTTAAACTAATAATCCTTTAATTTTAGTATTTTTAACTATTAAAGTTAAATTTTAACAATTTGTAATAAATAGATATAATATTCTATTTTAAAGAAAATAATTTTATAAAAATTATTCTTATATTTTAAACTCATTATTGTGACCATCTTAAATTCAAATTTTATAAAAAGATTTTTGTTTATTTATTTACTAAATTTCTCTCAATTATCAAACATTTTTATTATTAATCAAACGAGCATTTATCCCCAATTCGAAGCCCTAGAACATATACACTTGTAGACTAGATAGACTTAGACATATTTATTACCTTATTATAGGGTGATACTTGACACATTTGGGCAACACCACTATTCAATTTTTTTCAAGAAGTATAACATTTTGCTAAGGTGAGTTTACATAGCCCCTTTTCTATTTATCACCGTTTTTGGGGTGAAACATGTTTCAACATTATATATGCAATTCAATCATCAAAGTGTCTATGTGTTTTTCTATGTTGCATTATGTCTTAAACATGACTAGGGTAAGCACAATATTCTAGCATAATCATGAACATTGATCAGCCGACGGTATACATTGATAGATCTATTGGACTGACAATCCCACCGGATACGTGCCTCCTACAAAGGTAGCGTGGGTGTTTCTTATCGCAACATAAACGAGTGAACCATGAGCGTATGGGATGTACCACAATACAACACTCACAAGGGTTGATTATGCACCCGATTTACTTCTAGTATGTTTTCACATATGGACTAGACTTGCCATGACACTTGAATTGCACAGCATTTTTACTCGATTATCAAAACCTATGTAATTCTCACCAACTTTTGTTGACCCAAAATATTTTCAACTTAACATGTTTCAGGTTCTACTTGCTTGAAGATTTGAACTAATGCTTGAAGATGTGTGCATAGTTTTATTCAATTTGATGTACGAACTCTTGTAGAACATTTGTATGTAATTTATTTAAATCATATAATGAAATTTATTGTTTACCATGAGCTACTGAACAATCATCAATACGTGATATCCCGATATTTCCGCCATCGGTTGGAGTGTTACACCAATGATAGGAAAAAATTGAATCTAAACGAAGTGGATTCAGAGTTTGAAGCAGGTGAAAGTACGTAAAGAAGGAACCCTGACGAAAGAAAGTAACAAAGGGCCAAAACAAAAACGGTTGGAGTATCTTGAACACACGTTCATCCCCACGGCAGCCATTGGCGGATCCATAATATTTTTTCATTGGGTCCCCTTTTTAGGTATTTCAATTTCATATAACCAAACATAAAAATTTCGGATCGGTTTGACGATTCGGGTCAGATAGTGTTCACCACATTGCATGTGTATCCCAATTCCCAAGCCTTTGACACAAATAAAAAGCGATTCATGTTCGGATTCATCTATTTCCACCCGATATAATTGACCCCTAGTGTAATGGTAAATCAATACAAATGACATACATTTACGAACCAAAAAAAATGGGCTCAAAGAGGCGCTAAGCCTTGATTAGACGATGAGCGAAGTGTAACCAACTCATTGTTCTACTTTTACTACATACTATTATAGGTAACCCGTGCATTGCGGCGGACGCGAATTTTACGTAGGGGTGTGTGACTGTGCGGTATGTGCTTGTTATATTCTTGTTGCTCGTTGTTATGTATGTATTATGTTAGTTTTGGTTTTCGTGTCGTATATGTGGTGTAGGTAACCTACCTCATTCCATGAGTCATAAACCTTAGCTACAAATCTTACTCCAATTTCTAAAGGTAAAAGAAGGTCATCTAGATGGCATTTATCCACCTATTATCAACTTAAAAGTCAGAACCCATTACTTAAAGTCTTAAATAAATAAAAGTTGGGGTGATACAAAAACAAAAATGAAATATAGTAACCCCCTGGTAGGAAACATTCCGAGCATATAAGATTATCCCGATACTCGACAATTTAAACTAATCTAGAGGCAATTCGTAAAAGTTAAATCCAAAATCAAATAAAGCATGCATTATCGCTTTGGAATGAACTTAAGTCGGTCCTCTTCAAACATAATCTGATAAGCATTATTCTCTTCTTGTGTTGGAATGTATTCAAGACAATGATCATAAGATTCATCATTCAATGACAAATAAAGCAAACTGCTGAGTGAATTTATAAAGCTCATACATATCCTCAAAGTACATTGCGAAATGTCTGGCAACTATAATCAATGGAATATTGGACCACACACACAAATGAGCCGGTGATCCAAAACAAAAAAGTTCATAGTTTCATTCGGAAATGAAACACATGTTTCATATTCTATAATAATAGTATAATGGAAAGAAAATTGATAACCCGCACCTGAAATTTGAAGCTCCATGGAGGTGAGTCTCTTGACCTATGCTTTCGTTTCTTACTCCTGAGTTGATGACAGTTGGAAATTAAATTAGATATTTGACAAAAGTCAAACTCAACAATATTGAAGGTAAATAGAACAAGAGTACTTTTCATGTGATCCTGGATCCCTACAATATTTTAAATTAGATGGTCTCCATACTGTAACATTAATAAAAAATAATCATCCACAAGTCCATCACTTGAAGAAGAATGTAAGACTTTTTAAATAAGGAAAAAGTCTTTGGGATGAAAACAAATAGACATAATGCTAGGAAGTATTAAACTGTAAAATATGCATCACAAGAGAACCTAAATAGCTAATTACTTTGGATATTAGTAATGTGCCTTTACATTCTGACTAATATTTCTTGAACAACCAATTATGAAACCACAAACAGTCATGAGAATGCAACATACATAAAAAGACATCTATGCTCCTCTACACTTTGAGTGATCCCATAAACTTAATCCTGAACTGAAAACTGAAACATATTGGTCGGGTAGCAGTTACCAGGATTAACTATAACGTTTTACGTGGATTACCCAATATCTAAAGCTGAATTAAAGCCTCTATACATCACTAGAATCCAATATGTTAATCTATAATACAATATTGAAAAATATATAATAGGGGCATTTAGGGAAGAAAAGTGGTAAAATTTAGAAAATTGTAAAGAAACCTTGGTATACAATCTTAACTTCGGACAATTTGAACATATTTGCCCATGCCTCCTCCTTTATAATGTAGTATAGATATAGATATGTTAAGCTAGTTAGTTTTAGCAGTTTTACTTGGGAAACCCCTTTTCATAAGCTTACAGTAATTGGGCACAAAGATAATATATGTATGTATTTCTATCTAATACAAAATCAACAACCTTTAACCTGGCAAAATATTATGTTCCGTTCCTTTAGAACATATAATATTTTGGGATCTAACTTAAGGTTTTCTCTCACTATGGTTTTCTCTCGTAGATGGTGATCAGAATGGGGAGAAAGGTGTGGGTGAGCTCTGCTTATATGCATGGTTTATACATATATAAAGGTGTTGGTTATCTACACAACTAGGGTTTTTATCTACACAACCCCCATATGGCCCATCAGGGCCTCCATGGCCCGTCGAGCCCCCACCAGACAAAACGACGGCCCATCAGGGCCTCGACGACCCGTCATTTTACTATAAATGATTACCAATCATTGGTAATCATTGGCAATGATTGAATAATGATTGTTTGGTTTTTATAAGTGTAGTGTGGGTGTTTAAGATGGGTTATAGATGTGAATATAAATATTTGGATTTTTATAAATGTTATTTTTTTATTTGTATAATATGATTTTTTTATATGGATGTGAATATAAATGTTCGGTTTTTATTAACGTTTATATTGCTGAACTAAACAAAACCAAAGATATGAACAATAAAATAAAATAAAGCATAACATTCAAACATTTACATACAAAATAAAACATGTTGTTCAAATAAAGAAACGATAATATTCAAAATACAAGATCCAAAATATACAAACTAAGGACCTGACCCGTCCGGCTGACCCGACCCATCCGGCTGACCCTACCCGTCCGGCTGACCCGACCCGTCCGGCTGATCCGACCCACCCGGCTGACCCGTCCCACCCGGCTGACTTGTGGACGCCCCACCCTGCTTACTGGTGGATGCCCCACTCTGCACCAACTACCGTATATCCGCACGCATCCCCGCCATATCAGCCCGCATCCCCACCATATCTGCCTACATCGACCCCATGTCAGCCCGAATCGACCCCATCTCA
The DNA here is from genome assembly GCA_030844895.1 of Ambrosia x helenae. Classification (NCBI taxonomy): domain Eukaryota; kingdom Viridiplantae; phylum Streptophyta; class Magnoliopsida; order Asterales; family Asteraceae; genus Ambrosia; species Ambrosia x helenae. The sequence goes on from CM061225.1 coordinate 2,667,620, forward strand.
GCCCGCATCGACCCCATGTCAGCCCGCATCGACCCCATGTCAGCCCGAATCGACCCAATCTGATCCTGAACCTGCTGAAGTATCTGGCTCGTGGTCTCAGGCAACCTAATAGCGTGATAAACGCGGCCAACATGCTGTCGGGCATCAGGGGCGACCTCTTGCATCGGTACAGCCTCCGGTGGATCGCCGTCGCCAACGTGTGGCATCTCCACCTCCTCGGCACGCGGCCACTCAACATGAGCCAGCGGCTGTGGAACAAAACGCTCACCAGGTGTACCCAAGCGAGCTGGTAATATGCGGCTGGTTTGCTGTTCGGGACCCGGATCGCCACCTTCATCTGCGTAATAGTCGTAATATTTAATGGCCTGAAACGTACAACAATAACAATAATATTAAATAATAATAAATAACAAATTATAAATTACAATAAATAAATAATAATCATACTTAGGCAACATCGGCATCGGTAGTGTCCCGTCCATAATATTGACCCACAAGTCGACCTGGCATACGCGCAATGCTATGGCGGTGACCAACCCACCAATAGGAACACCCCCGGCAAAATGCCTATGAGGGTAGCCGGCAACGTACTCAGCAAAGCACTTGTGCAGTGCAACCGGACTCCCCGTGAGGACGCAGTACAAAAAGAAAAGGTCCGTCTGATTGACCCTTTCGTTAGAACTACACCGCCCGGAAATAGACCAGGTAATCACACGGTGTAGGTAACGAATCAGAGGGTCCCTGATGTTGCTGGACCTGCACTGGATAATAATAAAATTATAAAATTTTCGGCAGAGTTTCCTCTGTTTTTGTACGAACCAGACAACACAAGTCGTCGTTTTGTATCTAACCATTTATTCAAACCCCATGATTATTCTGCATGATCACCTTACTACTTGCGCCTCTTTGAAAACCTATAAAATAAACCCTTTATTAACTATCTTCACATTCACTATCTTTCATAACCTTGATGATACTTTGAGTTCTTCATCATCCTCTCAAGAACTAAATTCACATTCTTTACCTTCTTGAACATGAACTTGATCCCTACGATAACTAAACTATCGAAAAATTTGATTGTTTGTTGCATACAACTTGATTCTTAGTTATACATAAAGATTTGTTTATCTACTTGAACATTTGATTATTCATGATACTTGAAAGCATGGAATTTACTATAAACACACCTAGAGTCATTAATCATGTCTAGGACAACTCTATTACAACTCACATGCTATACTTGATACTTGATGCATTTACAAACTTGCTTAGATGTACATATTATCAATTTGCAATTTATGTGTTAAACAATTATTACATTTAATCAAACAACTGGTAGAGGATAAAGTACTTGCTCAACAGTTAGTAGAGTACCAAATAACCTACTCAACGATTGGTAGAGGTCATCATGCATGTTCAACAGTTGGTAGAGGCCCTAACAACCTGCTCAACGACTGGTAGAGGCTATCGCACCTGCTCAACAATCGGTAGAGGTTCCTACTCACTAACTGGTAGAAGTCTTTTTCCTGCTCAAAAGTTGGACTCATCCTTGGATACATATTACATATAAATTGATACAAAGATTCAATCACAAGGTTATTTTGCATTGTGTGTTTTACATGTGTGTGTAGAGTCATGGAAGGACACAAAACCCTAATGTAAGGTAAATTGGTGATTGCGGTCCGGAACGTAATCATGAATTTACAGGTACGTCAGGGTGGTGTGAAATTCTAATAGAGTTTTTGGTAAGAAACCCTAGTAGTTGGTAGTTCATTAAATCAACCATCTCATGCAATTCCAATGGGGAAGAAGCTGATCATGTTTTGATTAAATTTGAGATTTTTACGGGCCGTCGAGGCCTCCATGGGCTGTCGAGGCATTAAATGTCCAAACCTAATCCATTTTTACGGGTCATCGAGGCCTCCACGGGCCGTGGTGAAACACCTCGACGGGCCGTCAAGGCCTCCATGGGTCGTCGAGGCATTAAATGTCTAAACCTAATCCATTTTTTACGGGCCATTGAGGTCTCGACGGGCCGTGGTGAAACACCTTTTCAGACTTTGCAGTCTGAACTCTCTGCTTTTCAGACTGACACCTCGTACCTCGTATCACGACGGGCCGTGGAGGCCTCCACGGCCCGTCGTTTTTCACTTTTTGTATTTTGATGGGCCGTGGAGGCCTCCACGGCCCGTCGTTTTGCCCTGATTTGTGCACAATGGCCCATCAAGGCCTCGACGGTCCGTAGAAAGGTTGTTTAGGGTTTTTTGTGGGTTGTGTAGATAGCATCACCCTATATAAATCTCGTGAACATTTAGGAGGGAGATTATTTTCCTTGGGATAATAATATGTTGTGATACACAAATCTACTGACTACAATTGTCCTTTAATTATATTATATTATTATAATCATGGTTAAAATGGATTAATAATACTTGGTGTTAAATTACCATAAATACTCTCTCCTAATACAAACAAAACAATCACATATGCATAATCCTATTGGTCCAATTGGGTCAAGTTTTCTCAACTCAACCTTATTTTCAAAGGATCCTAATCCTATATATAAGGATGGGATCAATTGAAAACTTCTTTGAATAACTTATATATATATATATATATAGGGTAGGGTTCAATTGAGAACCAACCCTTAGTTAGGAACTTTAGAAACAAATCTCATCCATCCATATTCAATGGCATGATGGTAAATATGATAAACATTAATTAACTTTTTAATTAAAGCAAGGGGTAATGTTGTCTTTTTGTATTTGAGTTTTAATAGGTTATTTAGTATAATTAAAGCAAGGAATAACTACATTCTTATTCCTTATTAAAACGCCGCTCTATAAATAAAGATTATACATCGTCGCAGAGAATTATACATCAACAATATTTAAACCTTGCAGCCCGCTATATAAACATCAACGCCGCTCTGCAACGTGATAATCCTTCGCAAGAATCCGTCGCCGTCCAGCAAGAACCCGTCGCTGCCTGCAACGTGATAATCCTCATTCTTCCCAATCTAAGGTATTAAATTAGGGCTTTATATTAGGGCTTTAATAATAATGTTATACCGGTTAATAATGTTATTGTACAATGTTTGTTCGATTGAATAATAATGTTATTGTAGGTATGTTTTAGGGCTTTTATAATAATGTGATTGTACATGCAATGTGTTGTTATGGTTTGTGCGATTTAGCCGATGTTGGTTGAATATACATCGCAACATTCATCTATACACTGATGTATATTAGTTTAATGTTTTGTCATGAACACTGATGTATGTTAGTTTAATGTTTATTCATCTATACACTGATGTATATTAGTTTAATGTTTATTCGATTATACACTGATGTATATCTGTTTAATGTTTATTCATATATACACTGATGTATATTAGTTTAATGTTTTGTCATGAACACTGATGTATGTTAGTTTAATGTTTATTCATCTATACACTGATGTATATTAGTTTAATGTTTATTCGATTATACACTGATGTATATCTGTTTAATGTTTATTCATCTATACACTGATGTATATTAGTTTAATTGTGATTCTGATTGTACACCATTGTATACCTATACATAATGTGCGATTTTGATTTTGATTGTACACCATTGTATAATTGTTTTGGGGGGTTTCAAGATGGCAACTTAAGGCATATGAGTTTTAGCTGTACACCATTGTATAAAGTTGAGGTTTTCTCTGTTGTTATCGGCTATGCGATTTTCTTGTGTTAATCAATGTATGTTATGATGATGATGATGATGATATCCGTAAACCTACTAGGTGATTTTGTATATTCTAGATGTTAATGTCGTGATCAACAACATGGACCCGAGTGTTAGCCCAATCACCCTTGTTGATGATGATCATTACTTTAGAAAAACCACTCCTTACAAAGCGGTAAACAAATAAATTCTATATTATGCTTAAATCGTGTGTATTCACAGGTGTATTACTCAAAACTAATTTTTATATTAATTGATTATTTTTCAGAAGCACATCTTGAGTAAGTACTTAATGAGTATTGAGCATCCAAAAAGAATGCAGATTGCTTCCACCATACCATATAGGCTAGAGCTTAGCTACGCGACGGTGGATAACGTGAAAGATTGTGGAGTGTTTTTGATGCGCCACATGGAAACATGGATGGGCATAACAGATGAGCGTTGGCATAGCGGCTTACCCGACGAAAAGAAAAAACTATCATCGAAGTTGGCAACGCTTAGGAAGAAGTATGCAGCGAGGATTATGTCCTCGGAAGCAAATGAAGAACGGGATCGTATTATGGAGGAGGCGAATGAGCTTGCACGCTTGAAAAAGCAAAAGTTGATTTGAATATTATTATTGTTTTTAAGTTTGTTACTGTTTTTTATACTTTTCTAAAACTATTTTCATATCTACATCTTTAAAATGATATGCCTAGTTCATTTATGTCATGGAAAACCGTCAAATTATTGTCAATGGAAAGGCGTGTTTATGTTTTATACATCAATGTATATTTAACATTTAAAACCAGATATATGTCAGTGTATACTATGTGTATCAAAAGTATATACATTGTTGTAAAAACGATGTATACACTGATGTATGTTTTGTTTTACTTTACATTAACGAACTATTATCTACTGTAATGATGATATTATACAACGAACCAAGTTTATACATCAATGTATATTTAACATTTAAAACCAGAATTACGTCAGTGTATACTATGTGTATCAAAAGTATATACATTGTTGTAAAAACGATGTATACATCGAAAGCTATCACATCTCCAAAAACCTGGTAATTGATTTTTGAAACCTTGTCGGCCCAAAAAAACGATTGAAGTTCAGTGCCGACAATTCGGGTTTCAAAGGTGTAATCATCGTAATTTTTAGATCGCTCTGTAAGTTTATCAACCAACATTTGAGCATCACCATCTGCAACATACTCACGTATATCACGTCCCCAATTCTTGTAATCTGTAACAGTACCATGTACGTTCTAAACTTGGCACCTACAAATGGTTTAACATTGTCTGGTACAACAGGAGTCCAATATCTCGTCCCACCAGGAGACTCGTATACTTTGCTGGACGAGGAACCTACAATAAACAAACGCACATTAGAACCTACGTCAGACATTACATTTTAAATATTTAATATACACCTGTGTATGTTACTGTTATTTGTTTTTGTACGCTCAAAAAAATCTTAGTATATCATTGCGCTTAAGCATATATACACTGTTGTATAACAAAACATTAAACTAATATACATCAGTGTATAGATGAATAAACATTAAACTAATATACATCAGTGTATAGATGAATAAACATTAAACTAATATAAATCAGTGTATAGATGAATGTAACATGATCTGAAAACTGCTATATCGCAACATAATCTGAATTATACATCGGTGTACGTATGAAAACTGCTATATCGCAACATGATTTGAATTATACGTCGGTGTATAATTCCAAAAACTAAACTAATATACGACAGTGAATAATTGTATAACTATATGTACGTACGAAAACTGCTATAACGCAACATTATCTGAATTATACATCGGTGTATAATTCCAAAACTTTGTACGTATGAAAAATTTTTGGTACGTAAAAAAAACTGCTCTGTCTAATACAAACCTCCTGTTTCGCAAAAACTGAAACCCTAATTGCGAACAAAAAGAAATTAAAAAACTAAAAAAACATTACACAAATACCTTGATTCTCAACACTATTTTGCAAAAAAGGTTGTGATTGTGTATCATGATCCTCAATATCGTGAGAAACTGATTGAATGTTTTCATGTATGTGATTATTATCCATCGATTGATGCCTGGTTTGAATGAAGCGTACGTGATGAAGCGTACGTGATGTGGTTATCTTAATCGATTGATGTTGTAAATTATCTTAGGAAGTTATGAATGCAATTGAGTGATATTAGGGATTTTGAATCGTATTTATGTTGTTTCCATTTTTAAAACTTTTTTTTTTAATTAAAATATAAATTATAATTGTTCAATTACAATCCTACCTTATATAAAAATTTAAAGATATATGGCTCAGATTGGTTCCTAAGTTCCTAACTAGTACCTTGGTTCCTAAATGATCTTTTCCCTATATATATATATATATATATATATATATATATATATATATATAGGTAGAGGATCCGGTAGAAAAATTGTTTTGTGTAGGAAGTGTAGGAAAGGATCTTGACCATTGGATTAAAAATCAAGATTAAGGGCATTATAGACTTTTCCCTCTATTTTCAATTTTGGATGATCCCATGTTTTTCTCTATTTTGATTTCGTAATTAATGTGCAGATTATCCAAACCTCCCAATTTCAATAACTGTCGATTTCTTTTTTATTTAGATTAAATCAATGCGTTTTATTTTTAGTTATTATATTTATATTAAATCAAAATGTCAATATCATTATCCATAATAATTATTTGCCACAAAAGTTTGGCTTGTTGTTAGTTTTGGTATTCGATCTAATTTTTACAAAGTGTGTTATAATGCCAAGAGTGTTTTATAACATCAGGGGTGTTTCAAGGTGTGCTATAATTTCAATAGTGTTTTAAAAAGTTACTTGTACACCAAGAGTGTTTTTAGCATCATGCGTGTTTTATAATATACGGGTCCTAAAGATAGTTCCTTACAGTACATTAATAGTTGTGTTTGATAATAACTGTGTTTTATAACAGATTTGTTCTATCACAGGAGTGTCTTATTCAGTCGTGTTTTATTAGAGGAGTGTCTTATAACAGCTTTGTTTACATCAGTTATCAGAGGCTTAACCTAAGGAGTGTTTTATATCAGCTGAGTTAAAAAACACATTAAAAAATGCATAGTTGTTATAACATTATAAACCGAACTAGATATTTGATAAGAACAAAAAAAACCACCCACAAACCGAATAACCTTTACATGAACTGTAAGAAAAAGAATATCTAAAACTTTATAAATCAGAACTGATAAGAACCAATAATCTATATAAATCGAAACAAAATAAAACACATAAACAAAATATGCCTTGTGGAGAAGCTCCGATTGAGAGATGATTCGGTGATTTGGTGGTTGTTTAAGCTCCGATTGAGTGGTTTGTGCAATGGCTTTGTGAAGAACCTTAGGGTTTTTCTTTGTGAAGAACCTTATGAATGAGGATTTTTTTTGATACAGGAGGAAATTAAAAGAAGTTATACCAAGAGAAAGAAGGTAGGGCGCATATATCTAGAAAGATGAATGATTTCTAAATTTAAAAGGATGACAAGTACGTTAATACCCTCAAATAAAACACTTATAGGACCTTTTTACCCCTAGCTATTAGTAAAATTACATAATAATTAATTAAATCTACATTTTTTAATCTAAGCCATTGATTCCAAGATCTAACGGTTTAAAACACTTCCTACCCTTCCTACAAAAATCAATTTTCTCGCAGGAACCCTACCCTATATATATATATATATATATATATATATATATATATATACACTAACCTATATATATATATATATATCAGCAAAGAGGTTTTTCTTTATATGTTAGTATTTTCTTTATTTTGAATAACTAATTTATATGGGTTTTATTGATCTTGTACCAACCTCTTCAATTGGGGTGTCCCCTACGAAGGCAACCGGTGTTTGATTGATTCGAGGTTAGTATTTTACTATTTTTTGATGTTTTTAGTCATCTTGCTAATGTATTTAAACTTGATAGACCCCAGGTGAGCTATCTAAACCTGATACTTAAACTTGGATGATTTTAAAACTTATGACTTAACCGAGTACAATGGCCTCTCAGCTTTAATAGTAGCATTTTAAATTTTGTTTTGGTTTGTTGAAATTTGAGGACTATCTCTATTTTCAAAAGATTGCATGATTAGTTATTATTTGTGGTAGTTTATGACATGATGTCAAGAGGAACAACAAAGTTTATAGAACATTAATGTGACATTTGATTTCGAAATTATTTGCATGTTCAAATCTATGATGATGTTACTTCAAAGTGTTTATTTAGATGCGTAAATTTTCGATATCCAAAGTGTAATAACATTATTAGTTTTCTTATCTAAAAGTAATTAAGTTTTCAGAGTGTTTCATTCAATTCGATCATATTCTTTTTTTATAAAAGAACCACCAAACTTTCAATATGTGCTTCAATATATGTTATCCCGCAGCAACGCACGAACACTGGTGTGTGTGTGTATATATATATATATATATCCTAAAATTGTAAAAAAAATAAGGTTTATGATTTATTCAAGTTGTACTACTAAAAAAGAAAGAGAGGAACTTACGTTGAATTTTAATCCTATAGTTGAATAAATTTAAAAATAAAAAATAAAGATACATTATTGCCTTTAAACATTATTTTAAAATGAACGCGTTTTTTGGGGCCGACGTTTACATACCATCTTCCTTTGATTGATCAAGAGAAGAGCTGTACACCTACGATATTTTAAATTTTTAATATCATCATGTTGCAATACTCTTTGATAAACTAGTACAGGTAGATCTGAGGGGTGGTACTAGGATTGCATTTTCACTTTCACTTTTTTAACTTCATTTCTTGGGCCAAAAGTAAAATTAGGTTTTTTATATTTATTTATTAATTTATTTTTTTGCTAAAAGTCAAAATCAGGTTTTTAAAAAAAAATTTAAGTGTGTTTCGGCTTCAATGTATGTTTAATGAAGTGTTTAAGTGTGTTTTATAATTATGTTATTGTGTTTAGGATTGGTTTGTTTGAATGGTAACTTTCTTAACTGTGTGGCAGAGATCATCACATATGCCTATTGGCAGGCCCCCTAATTACCCAAGCGCCAAGAATATGTTGTCTGAACCGGGTCCACACTGGTAGGATGGGGACTACAGTGTTCGCTCGGAAATCGTACTATCTCCACACGAATTTTCTCGCTAGAGTAACAACCAGATAAAAACCGGGTCAACTCATATTCAAATTTGCATCAACTAGTGGACCACAAGCTCTTATCTTAATTGCCTTGTGTGCTCTAGGGTTCGAACCTGTGACCAGGCCCTCCTCCCTTCATCGCATGACCAATTGGGCTATGCCTTGTGTGTTTTCGATTTATTAATAAGTAGAATATGTAGTATTGGCTTGTATAAATATTTTTTTACTCTTTTTTACCTTGGGCGCCTCACATACGTGACTCGTGCATTAAGCCCCACGCCTCGAATTTTGAAAGCAAAACGCCTCAGAGCGCCTCGCGCTTTTTTAAACCAAGCTATGTTTTAACTTGCAAACATCTGCACCTGAATTCATAGATACAGATCATAGGATTGATTTAATGATTAAATTAGTGAATGGAAAGGATGTAATTAATATGGGCATGAAAACTAAAGTTTAGGATACATGGATAGAATGATCGATAAATGAGAAAAAATGAATATCACATGTTAATGGCGGAATATGGGTTATGCTATAGTAAAGTGATTTGTTTGACTTCTTATCTCCCCTCAAATACTTTGGTGAAATTATTGGTATGAAATGAACAATATATTATGAGATTTATGGGTTTAATGTGGCTACCAGCACTACGTTGCTTTTTGATTGGCTAAAATAAAAGTTGATTTATTTGAATTAATATACTTAATATAATTTGAAAAGAAAATATTATAATCAATAATTATTGCTACCGTAGTAAGACTAGTGGGAGTGGGGGCGGGAGAGGGGCGGGAAGGGGGGGTAACACCGCCGCCATAGGGGCGGGATTGTTGGCGTGGGGCTGGGGGCGGGGAGGGGATCACCGGCGTGGGGGGGAGTAGGGGGACACGTGGCAGTGTTTGGTTGGATGACAATTATTACTTTAATATTAATTATGATGAAGACATTTAATTAAAAAAAAAAACAAACTGGTATTTAAAAAAAAAAAGAAATTAAATAAAAAAAATAAATAACAATAACATAATTAAATAACTTAATAACCATTACATAAATAACCATTACATAATCCTAATAATTCCTAAATTACTTATTTAAACATTAATAAATCCTAGATTACTTATTTAATCCTAAATCTCTCCGCTATGGAGAGTAGTTGTCCCATTCCCAGGGGAGGGTGACGTACTCGGGTGAGAGGGAACGTGAGCTATCCCGTCCATCGGATCTCGCATCCGACGGGAAGTAGTAGCAGTCACTAGGAGGGCTAGGTCGGCTCCAGTAGAGTTCCTCCTCCTCAATCTCCCGGAGGGCTTCCAAATCCCCCTCAGTTGGGGAAGTCTCATGGTGGGAGGTGGGGATGGGGGTAGTCTGGTGTTGGGGGATGGGGATGGGGTAGTCTGGTGTTGGGGGATGGGGGTGGAGGTAGCCTGAACTGAAGCAGCCCAGGTGGTAGGGGGAGACAACCTTAGTCGCTCCATACCTGTCTGGGCCATTACATACTCCATGGCCCAGACTAATTCCTCATCCGTCCGTCATCATCGGCTGGAGGAGGAGGAGATGTTGGTTGTGCAGCACCAGCAGGAGGAGGAGGCCCATATAACCAATGTTGAGGAGGAGGAGGAGGAGGAGGACAAAGTGGAGGTTGTGCAGCAGCAGGAGGAGGAGCGGGAAATAACCAATGTTGAGGAGGAGGAGGAAGAGGAGAAAGTGGAGGTTGTGCAGCAGTAGGCAGAGGAGAGGAGGTGAATGGTAGTCTCTGAGGGCGGCCCCGTCCCCGTCTCCGGCGAGAGTACTGCAGGAGAGGAGGTTGAAAACCGTCACCCATGTGAGGAATAGGTGTGAATGAGAATTTGGTTAGGGGTTGTATTTATAGGGTTAGAAGTATGAAGCAGTGGGGGGGAAACTTTGAAATTCAAAGTTTCAATTTTAAAATTTCAAATTCAAACGTATGGTGGGAAAATTAATGTTTGTACTGTGTGGAGCAGTGGGGGAAAATTTGAAATTCAAACTTTCAAATTAAATATTAATTAAAATTTTATCAAATTAAATATTAATTATTTTTTTATTAATATAATATTAATTATTTTTTTATTAATTTAATATTAATTATTTATTATTAAATTAATTTAATATATTTTTCGGTTTATTTTATTTTTATTATTATTATTATTATTATTGTTATTATTATTATAAAAAGTTAAAAAAAAAAAGAAAAATAAAATGCCACATGGCACTTCCCCCCACCTCTTCCCCCCCTTCCACTCCCCACAATTATTTTCCCCCCCACAAGGGCCCCACAAGTGCCACATGGCGCTTCCCCCCACCTCTTCCCCCCCCCTCCTTATAGTCTAAAAGGAGTATGTTCACCAAGTTTTTTTGTGCAAGTGATATGTGTAATTGTTGCTGAAATGAGTCAGCAAGTCACATGAGAAGCTTATCCTGCTTATATGACTAGGTTCACATCTCCTGGCTAAGTCACTTGTGCTCATTGTATATTTCTTGCATAGAGTGTAGATCGGTGCGTTTCTTCTAAAGTACTAGAGATCTTTTTTATTGGTAAATTTCATGCTAAAGAGACAACAAATATGTATTTTATATGCTGGAATTCTTATGTACACTCTCAAGGGTTTTCCCACTTACACAGAATCACAACCGCAAAGCCCTTGCGCAACACGCGACTCCGAATGATGTGCCAAAAGGTGCTTGCGGTTTATGGGCGAGCAAATCACAAGGTGCGCAAAAATGAAACCCGCTAGTATATATAGAATAAATAAATGTCCTAAAATTGAAAAAAAAAATAAGGGTACTCGGTGTGGGGATCGTCCCACGGATCATCCCACCCCGTCTAGAACGCGCACACCGCCCCTAAGGGTCGTCCTTGTCCTCATCGTCCTAAATAGAACGTTTGGAATGGACCAAATATTATCTCCCCTATTAAATTATTCGACCGTTGCCCCCTAATTTAAATACAACGGCTATTTTAAAAATAAATAAATAAATAAATTTACAAACTATAAAAACCAACCAATCTTTCACAATATTATACCATTTTCTCTACAATCTTCACATATCTTTTATAAAAAAAATAAAAAAATAAAAAATAAAAAAAAAACCACCCAAAACACCCTCTTATCTAAAAAATGGCTTGGACTTCGGATAGCGATATCAAATTGGTGACGGCCTGGATCAATATCAAAGGGACAACGGACGAAGAAGTAAATACGACTTCTTTTTGGAACAAAGTTTTGGCGGAATACAATTGTTTAACCCAAACAAATCACCGCAACGCGGTCAACTCGCTAGTAAGTGGCGGACCATACACAGAAGGTGTAAGAGGTGGAACAACCTATTTCAACCAAGATGGAGGCGAACCCTAGTATTACCCAACGAGCGGCAATCCAACGCACACAAGAAGACCATCGGGCTTGAAGGGGTAGGGTACCAATTCCAGCGCCCAGGCGCACCCTACCCCACAATGTTGTCTCCATAACACACCTCCGTGGAACAACAATACTCGGCGGAGGAAAGGATCCGACAACATTATATGTGAAGTACAATATATCAGCGCCAGCGCATCGCCAAATCTAGCGATGGTCACCCGCGGAGTATAAGCAGCTGCCTGCGCCAAGGTGTAGCTCCCTCAAGCCCCACTTGCTGCACAACATCCTAGGTGTCAGACGTCACCTCAGCCAATGTTCTAGAGGAAGATAGCCGCCTGCCAGCAGGAAGAAAAAGAAGTCCCTGCAGTCCACCACAACGCGCCATGTGTACCAGTGGCAGAGCATCGCCTATGACAACCAACCATAGTGTGCCACGTGGACCAATCACAGTGTGCCATTCTCAGCTGGTTTACTTTATACAACTGATGCGTTTTTTTAATGTTGGTATTTAATTTTTAATTTCGAATGTTTATTTTTTAAATTTTGAATGTTTAATGTTTAATTTTTGATTGTTTAATGTTTAGTGTTTTTTATTAATAATTGGGTGTGTTTTTTTTTCGGTAATTTTTTTTGCCTTTTGTTTTTTTTTTTTTTAATTTTTAAAAAAGTTAATTATTAATTCCTTTGAAATATAATTAAAAAAAATAAAGTTAAACAAAATAAGGGGGTATTTGGGATTGAGTTTTGAAATTGATATTTAGAAAACTGCGTTTTAAAAACGCAAATAATCAGTTTTTAGTGTTTGGGGTTGAGTTTTGAAATAGATTTTTAGGCTATCAAAACGCAGTAATCTAAAAGCAGCTCCACCCCTGATTTTCCAAAATGTATAATCTATTTTGAAAAATTAATCCCAAACACCCTCTAAATCTATACTATATTATAATGCATGAGGGATGGGTATTTTAAGATACCCAAAAGTTACAAACTAATTTTCATTAACAACCCTAAAATGAGGGTAAAATAGTCATTCATATATTATTTACAATTTAATACCCTATCTTATTTACACTTTAATTCCCTAATTTTTAGTTAGTAATTACATTTTCCTCCCTCCCCTACAAAATTATAATTTAATTCCTTTTTGAGTCCCTGTGTTTTGTCAGTTTTAATTACTTGAGTCCAACATTTTGATTTTTAACATTATGAATACCTAAGTTTTAGTTTGGTAACCTTTTGAGTCCTATTTCTAACGCCTTTAATAAAGTCTGTTAGTTTTTTATGAAAAGACAAAAATACCCTTATAATTTATAAAATAATATATAAATACCCCCACTATCTCTCTCTACTCAAACCTGTCTTCACCTGTCTTCTTCATATCCCTCGATGTTTCTCTTATTTACAAACAACAACCACTACCACCACCTGACCAAATCAACACCACCACCTGACCAAACCAACACCCTCTCTCCAGTCCCACTCACACACACTCTATATCATCCAAATCTAAGTCGTTGACTTTCTGGTTTGACCTATCGTTATTAAAGGTTGGTAATCTATAAGTTCAATCCAAATCATCCTTGTAGTCGTCTGCTGATCCTCAACCGAAGCCCTATAAAACCCAGTGTAATTGTTAAGGATTCGGGCTTAATTGAAGGATCAGGTTCTAGGGTGTATAATGGGGAATTAGGTTCGACAACCGAAGCCCTATAAAACCCAGTGTAATTGTCGTATGCTGATCCACAACCACCCACCTCATCACCACAACAACCTCTTCCCCCTACCCCGCTGCAAATCACCACGATTTGAACCCCAAACCCTTATATTGATTTCAGATCTGACCCCGGTGAAATGAGTAGTGGTGATGGTGGTGGTTTTATTGTGCAGTGCTCGTAGGGTGGCGGAGAGAATGTGTGTGCAGGTGATGGTGGTGTTGATATGAGGGTGGCTCGGAGGTAGAGGTGGAGGTGCAGTGGGGTGGGTAGTGGGGGTGAGGCGGTGGTGGAAGTGTAGGGGGTTGCCGGTTGGAGATTGATGGTGGTTACGAGATGGAGGGTGAGGCGGTGGAGATTGATGGTGGTTACGAGATGGAGGGTTTCGGTTCTGGTCTCTAATTATGTTTAAAAAAATCTCTTCAATTCGTCATTTGGGTATGTGCAGGTATGTGTGTGTGTGTGTGAGAGAGAGAGAGAGAGAGAGATAGAGGGGTAGGTGCAGGCAACATGTGTATGTGTGTGTTTATATTAAAACTTATGCATTAAAGACTTGTTCCTTATACATTATGCATTAGAAAGTTGTACCTAGGTGTTAAATGACTGAAATACCCCTATACTTAACAAACTTGAATAACGTCGTTACAAAATTGGACTCAAAGGGTTACAAAATTAAAACACAAGGAGTCAGAATGTTAAAAATCAAAATGTTGGACTCAAGTAGTTAAAATCAACAAAACACGGGGACCCAAAAAGGAATTTAAAAACATTCAAATATAACATGACGACCCGCACATTTTTGTCGACGTATCGGTGTTTATCGTAGTCAATACCGATGTGTGGATTGAAATGTACGATAAATAAATAATTCCTTATTTACAAGTGATTATTGCATTTTATGTTTTAAATACTAACTAGATGAAATATAATATGGATTTATTATTAATATGGTTGTTGAATCATAACACCGTTTCATGATCAAGTAAAACTCAAAATTGTAAAATTGAATTTGGTGTTAAATACTGTTCCGCCCAATAATAAAAAAATCACATAAATCAAATGCAACGATTAGAAAATCAAACAGGACATTCGAAATCTACATATCAGCTTTGGTGATTCTTAAAATATGATAATGTTGTTAAACATTATGGTTCATCATTGCTTTGACAGACAAATAATTTGTCACACGGTAACAAAACTGCAACACAAGACTGGGCTCTAAGAATGCTTTATCACGTTTGTTACTGATAGCTTCAATTGTAATACCCTATTTAAATAATCAACATTAGCAATATGTGCATATGTATATGGGTATGCATGCATATATTAATAGGTATACACATAAATATAATTAACTAAAAGAAATCTCATTAAACTTTTAAATATACATAATTAGCTAAACATATAAAACTTTAAATAATTAAGTTTAGAAAAAAAATATAAAAATGCATTGTAGATATTAATTGTAGGTAAATTTCTTTTAAAAACCTCAGCTGCATCAATTTGGTAGAAAACACATGATGCATATTATATATCCATGTGATATGAACATCTATGTTAATAACAACAAAACTCCCTAATTTGAAGGGGTTCTTTTTAACAAAGTTTAAAAAAAAGATAAATCCACTGAATTCGGTATTTACAGAAAACATAATAATTTTTTACACTTTAGTCAAAGATAAACAAAATTTCCTAATTTAAAGGGGTGGGAAAATCATCAATTCTAAAATTTAAACCATGTGCTAACCTACTAAAGTTTAACAAAATTTCATAATTTAAAAGGGTGGGAAAATCATGAATTTGAAAATTAAACCATGTGCTAACCTACTAAAGTTTATTCTATAAATACATAGTAATGCACACCTATTTCACTTGCTAAAATACGTAGGCATGGATACTGAATTCAAAAGTTGAAGCTTCTAATGTTGGTCATTTGTTAGTTTATGGTTTTCATTCGTCCCATTTTACTAATTATACCTTTTTATACATATCTTAATCATTTAAGTGTTAACTTCTTGGTTTTGCAGATTCATTTAGATGAAAAACATACGGAGATGAACAAACCAATAGCCATACAAGCGTCTAAAGTAGCATCTAAGGTTGCATTTATTAATGTTTAATTTTTTAATATTGACATGGCTGTTATTTTATGTGGTATATTGTATGTGTTTTATTATAGGATAATGGTGATAATAGTGTTGAGATTATTTGCTATGGTGCAATGTTTAGTCCCTACAAATCTGATCTTCAACATGAATTTAGTGAATATGTAATATCAACATTTATTTCATCTTCTATTAACTTGTGTAGTAAAAAATTTTAATTTATTTTAAGGATCAGATGCATGAAATTAATAGGAAGAGATCCAAGAGGCCCTCTTAATGGAAATGGAGTCAAGTTATTGATCTAGACAGTTCTGATAAAAATGACAAAAAAAACATATTTGATGACACTTAAGATAGGAGAAAATGGAGGAAACTCATCCTCACTGAAAGATGTAATAATCAAACATGGAGATATACAAGAAATTTCAGTGATCGTTCTTGATGACGAATGGTGGGCAAACAATATAGATGAGATCATAAAGACTTGGAACGTGTATGACTAAATTGATCTCATGATTCAAGTAGTTCACTAGCTTTTATTTTTCTCAACTTTTATGTTTATTAATACTTATTTTTCCTTTCGTATGTTACTTTATTTTATCAAATGTTTCTTAAAAGTACTTTACAATTTAAATGTTAAATCTTTTTTATTATTAGACATGTGTAACGCTTATGACGTATATCCACCACAATGATACTACAACAAATAGTATACGAATTTGAAATAAGTACCGAAATAAAAAGTGTCCCTCCTGCCGCATCGCACGAGTTTCCTACTAGTAGTTAATAATAAATGAGGGGGGATGTCCCCACACCCTTAGTTAGTCCTCAAAATGAGGACATTCCATCCTTACATACGTGACGCCTATATGACATGAAAGACATCCCATTTAGGTTGTCTCTATACTCAATATTCTAATGTCTATGATTTATTCAAGTTGTACTATTAAAAAAGAGAGAGATGAACTTACGGTTAATTAATCCTATAGTTGAATAAATTAAAAAATAATGATACTTTATTGCCTTAAACATAAACATTATTTTAAAATGAACGCGTTTTTTTGGCTGACGTTTGACTTTTATAATGAATTTACATACCATCTTCTTTACATATATTGATTAATCAAGAGAATAGTTGTACACCTACAACATTTTAATACATCATGTTTCACTACTCTTTGATTAACTTTTAATTATCATCCTTTAATCCAGTACAGGTAGATCTGAGGCCTCGTACTTGGATTGCATTTTCACTTTCGTTTCTTAACTTTATTTCCATTCATTCTTGGATCACTATTGATCTTTCAGTCACATACATACTTTTGATTCTAATATTTCGAAATATTAAATATTAATCATGGGAGATGCAGCTGTTTCGGCCCTTGTGAACGAGGTGGTGAGAAGACTTACTTCTGAACTTATAAAGGAGTTTCGTCTGTTTAGGGGATTCAAAAATGATATTTTGAGCCTTAAAAATGAATTCATGCTGAATGAAGCTGTTCTTGAAGACGCAGATCAGAAACAGAATAAAGATAAGGCTGTGCAAGTATGGCTTAAGAGTCTTAAATCGGCTACCAGGGAGGCAGAGAATGTGCTGGACGAGATCTCGACTCGAGCTTTGCTACAACGCCTACACAAAGAAATGGACATCGAAAGAGGCATCAAAAGAGGCCCCAAATACAAGGTAAGAGCCTTATTCTCCAAAGTTATGTTTCGTGTTAAGGCCGCTCACAAAGTTAAAGCCATAAGAGCAAAACTGGATGACATAGCATCTAAGAGACGTAATTTAGGTTTGAAACGTGGTGCCATAAGTCATGTAGATGAGGACAGTGCAGGTGAGATGCCAAATAGAGAAACGAGCTCACTAGTTATACGTGATTCTGCAAGTATTTTTGGAAGAGACGAAGAGAGGGAGATGGTAGTTGAAAATATATGTAACAATGGCATAGGAAAATATGAGAATGGTGAGATTCTGGTGTATGGTATATCGGGTATGGGAGGTATTGGAAAGACTACTCTAGCTCAATTAGTCTATCATCATCAAAAGGTGAAACAGAATTTCCTTTTAAGATGTTGGGTGTATGTCACTCAAAAGTTTGAGGTTAATGAGATAATCAAAAAGATTATAGAATCCATAGATGGATGTGAGTGTAAACTTACACAGCTAGATACGTTGCAGGTTAAACTTCAAGAGAGGTTAACGGGAAAGAAGTTTTTGATTGTACTAGATGACGTTTGGATTGAAGATAAGGAAAAGGCCAAGTGGGACGAATTAAGTAAAACATTAAGTTGTGGGGAAGAAGGAAGTATTGTTGTCATGACAACACGATCCAGTACAACTAGTCGAATGATGGCTAAGGTTGGCAAGTTACAACATGAGTTGGAATGTTTATCAGAATACGACTCATGGTTATTATTCAGTAAGTTTGCATTTGCACAAGGAAGAGAGGGGGATGACATAAGTGTGCTAGAGCCTATTGGAAGGGAGATAGTTGAAAAATGTAAAGGACTGCCTTTGGCATTGAAGACATTGGGTAGCTTAATGTGGTCGAAAAAAAGTACAAGCGATTGGGAACATGTTAAAGGTAGCATCGTATGGGAGTTGCAAGAAAATAACGTATTGCCTGCTTTGAAGCTAAGCTATGATAACTTGCCTTTACATTTTAAGAGATGTTTTGCTTATTGTTGTTTGTTTCCTAAAGGCTATAAAATGAGAAAGGATGTGTTGATTCAGTTGTGGGTTGCTAACGATTTCATTCCACCCATAGAAGGAAAGTCCTTGTATATGTACGGGGAAGAAATTCTTAACTGTTTGGTTTGGAGGTCCTTCTTCCAGCTTGTTGGTACCGAAAGCTACTACCAAAATGATCCTTATAGATATAAAATGCATGATTTGATGCATGACATGGCACTTCATGTTATGGGAGATGACTGTTTAGTCATAGAGTCTACAGGTGATAAAATACCAAATGAGGTGTTTCATTTAAGCTCATCATGTCCAGAGTTTGTCTTTTCACCCCATGATTTAAGAAACTTAACATCGTTAAGGTCAATGCTACTGTTTGGGGAGACTAATGAGTATCTTATTAGCCAAATTTTCAACCATATGTATCTAAGGGTATTATACTTGTGTAATTCACGCTTAGAAACATTGCCTGAATCAATTGGCAAACTCAAACATCTGAGATACTTGAATTTATCACATTCATGTATAGAAGTACTACCTGAGTCAATTATTCATCTCCAAAACCTGCAAATGTTGATTTTGTCTAATTGTGAATCTCTGGTTGGGTTGCCTAAAGGCCTGCGACATATGCTTAATCTTCAATGTCTGGACATCAGTGATTGTGATATACTCCATAATTTGCCGTTAGGAATTAAAGAACTAAGTCATCTCCGGATACTATCAAAGTTTCCTCTTGTAAAGGAGGGTGGGGCCAAAATCGGGGAGTTGGGGGATCTAGTTCTTCTTGAAGGGGAGTTAGACATAAAAGGACTTGAGAATGTTGAAGGTTTTTAGTGAGGCCGAGAGTGCCAATCTCAAATGCAAAACAAATCTGTCGGTTTTGAGGTTAAGTTGGACTAACCCAGAAGATGTTCGAGGAGGGTATAAATGTGATGAAAAGGAGGTTCTTGAGGGACTAGAACCAAATCCGGGTCTCAAGGTATTGGAAATAAGATATTACATGGATAAGATTCTTTCTCCAAGTTGGATGGTGAATTTAAAGTATTTAACTAAAATTACATTTCATTATTGTATGAAATGTGAACGTATTCCACCACTTGGTAGATTACTAAATCTTAGGGTCATTATATTGGTGGGCATGGAATGTTTGAAGGGGTTCCATGAAGATGATACAAACATGTCAGGAGACAACCCCAACATATTTCCTTCTTTACAAACATTACATATTTCATACTGCCCGAGTTTGGTTTCTTTGCCAAGTAACCTTCCTAAACTCACGGTTTTACAGTTAAGTCGGTGCGATGAATTAGTTTCTCTCCCGGATGAAATTCTTAAGGCTCTGAATGAGCTTGTTATAGATAGTTGTAAACATCTAACTGAAAGGTATAAACAGAAGATGGGTGAAGACTGGCCAAAAGTTTCGCACATTCCCGATGTAAAAATTGTTCCTGCTCTTCCTGATCTAAGGTATGTGATATTAATTTTCTCTTTTATTTCTCCTTTTTATAATGCAATTAAATTCCTTAGATCATAAGTAATGGTTCATGCCTCTTAGAGGTCATTTTCCACCACATCATTATTATAATGCATTTCAAACAAATGTGTAATGGTTAAAGCCACTTAATGCCCTTTTTAATTATTACTTTTCATATTTTTTATCCTATTTGGGCATTATACTAGAAATGCCCCACCCTCGTAATGCCCATATAATGCCCAAGGGGATGGTGTTGGGGGCATTATTATGTTTATTCATGCCACTATAATGCCCATTACACATGGTCTTAGGGTGGTTCAGTTGTGATTTTTGAGTTCGATTATAAAATGGACAAACCTAATACTTTCTCCGTCCTATTTTAGATGTCATGGGCCCACAAACGCATATATTAAGAAATCTGTGTTTGTATATTTTCTAAGTTGTAAAATGACAATAATATCCTCAAGTTATTATTTCAAGTCTTTGATTGTTATCGTCTTTTATCTTTTATGAGAAAACTAGAAATTGCTTAGAAATAGACATTTAATTTGAAACAACAAAAAGTAGAAAAATGGACATTTAAAACGGGACGGAGGGAGTATATCATTACATGTCATTATAGTCGTGGTTGAATAATATGTTAAAAATTCCAGACTTTTCCCACCATAAAAATTATATTCTTAAGAGAATTTAAGATTAAATATAATAATAACTTTTATTAATTTAAAAACCGACAACTTTTACAAGTAGGAGGCGGGTAAACGGGCTACAAGTTGTGCCGCTACCCTTTTTTGAATAGAAAACCCTACTCTGTTAAAAATAAAACTTAGGTCCTTCGTCGCTAGGGAGTTACTCTGCACCACCTTTTGTACTCTTTTTAAGAACCGGATTGCTTCAGGGGCTAGCCCTCCAAATCTGTCAAAAGTAAATGGCACAAAGACGTGTTGGTTCTCTAGACAGGCAGCTTCATGTTTGGCAACTTTCTGAGATTCTGCTTTCCAGGATGCTTGTCGTGCCACAAACCCCGAATCTCGAAGTCCCACCAATGAAGACACCCCTGTGAGATCAACGCACGCATGTTTGCCTTGTGCCCACCCGAACACGAGGACATCTGCTGGCCTTAGGGTGGACCGCCCTTCCAGGGGTTGGTCAAAAAGTTGTCCGGGGCTTCTTTCCTAGCCGAAATCTCTGCCCTTCGTAAGACGTCCCATAAAACATCTCTGACCAGATCATGTCAGTATTTAAATCCGGGCAGCTTCTTACAGTGAAGGGCATGTTCCCCAAACTTATCTAAACATACTTTCTTACAAACTGAACACGGCTCATCAACTGGAAACATGAGAATATTTGAGCCTGTATTTAAGGATATCCCGGTATTCAACAGCTGACATGTGTTGCCCGAGCCTACCAATAGGAAGGACAACCAAGAAATCTTGAGCATGTGCTACTTTGAGGCATTCAAACACCGCTTTCTGACGCAGAGATATGGCAACTTCTCTCCCATAGTCTGAAGGTTTTACGGTTAAACGCACTTGCCAAAAACTTTTGAGGTTTGTTGGGGGTGGTGTCCTTATCCATAAAACCACCCAAATCAAAATCAGGAAGAAACCTGCGAACGTTATCTAAGTCCATCCACACTATCCTGCTGTCCCGTAAGATGTGGTCTTGCAGTTCCCAGGACTGCACTCTAGAGGCCACAAAAGCATATGCAGACACGTCCTCCACCGAACACAGGCCAAGACCTCCCAACTGTATCGGTAGAGACGCTAACCGCCATTGAAAATCCTCAAAGAACCCCCCCCCCCACAAACCACCATATCTTCGACCACTTCACGAAGCCCTTTATCGAAAATGGATGCAGCCTCATCAGCAAAGGTTGGTTGACATGTCCGAAGGCCAAACAACAGTTTAGCAACACCCATACAAGATCGGAGCAGCAGAAGTTCACTTTGGGGGTCCCCCAATTCGTGCAGAGAAACCATCAGATCCACTGCCTGGCGAGCCCTTTTAGCACCCAAAGAGCTAATATATCCCCCATACCGACTAACAGCACCTCCCAGGAGCTTCACACCTCCCTCTGGTCTCCCGATATCGCTAGGAAATAAACCAGGCTTCACTTTTTCTCCATTGCACGATGGCCAAAAATTTTCACATTTCTTAATATTAAACGTAAGGCCTAGATTCGGCCCCTCAGCTCGGATAATATCAAAAGCCTTAGCTAGTTCCCCTGCCTCTCCCGTAATAATGCTATCATCGAAGTACCAAGCATGAAATAGGAGGGAGCAACACTCTTCTAGTAGGCTGACAACGGGTGTAGGAAAAAAAATTATATTACTCACCTCTCTAAGGGTGGGTGAGGTGCTTATCACACCATCGCATCATAACTACACACTCATGAGTAATTTTTTATTTTTTAAACAAACTAAAAAATAAATAACACTACGTAAACTAAAATTAAATAACATTACATAAAATAAACCAAAAACATTACGCCAACTAAACCTAAAAACATTACATAAATTAAAGACATAAAAAATAAATAATAACTATAAACTATAACTAACCTAACCTAACCTAACCTAACGTAATTTTGGTCTTTAACATATGTCACACCTAAACATTTTCAAAATGTTGGCCAACTTCAGAAGCATACTCGATATGAGCAAGGTCTATAGCCATGTCTTCGGTTGTGCTGGGATCTTCACCCTTGATTTTTTTAAACATTTTCTCAAAGGATTTGCACCTCCCTTTGAGATCTGACCACTTATGCGAGATTGAATCACAAGTGCGGTTTGTTTCCCCAACTAGGACACTAAACTCAGCAAAAATGTTAGTCAAGTTTGTTAGCCCGATGTGGAGGCTAACTCGAGGAGCCCGTATATTCGTGTTCGTTATTATATGCAATTACTATATATGTCTCCTTCTCTTTGGACCAACTCCATTGTTGAAACAAAATTAATTTTGAGAATTGGAAGTGGTTGAATATAAGGTAAGTGTGTGTGTGTGTGTTTTTTTTTTGGGGGGGGGGGGAAATTGAAATAGTCGTTGCGAAATGGCTACATGTCGCTATGTGAATTGTCCATCACGGTGACTATGGGGCGGTGCTCGCAATGATCAAGGCCATCACGGGTGGTCTATGACGGATCATTTTTGAATGAAATTTAAATGGTAGTGTAGAGGAAACACTAATAATAACACTAACAAAAAAACCTAAATTAAAATATTACAAAAGAAAAATAAAACAAAAATTGTTTGAATTTACGTAACCGCGATCTGTTCTAGGAGATTTAGTTTATTTTTGGACCATCCTGGATTCTAGGTCATACAGATTTGGCCAAAACCGGTTCTAGTCCTTCTTAAAAAAAAAAAACTCGAACCGGTTTTGAATCCAGACTACTTTAAGAAAAAAAAGGGGTTATCTCGAGGCTCAACTAATACAGTGGACACTTTTCGGGCCATTTTTTATTTTGTCAACAAATAAGTTAAATTATAAGTTTTTTTATCACATTACTTCAAGATACATTTATTATCAACAATTACATGTATCCGGAATCACGAATAGAAACAAAAACCAACACGAATATCCAGTAATCACTACAACAACTCATATCCTCACATAACTTGCAATTATTATCTGTGTACAGTAATATAATTATGAATTAGTAAAGATTAATTATCCCTAATAGTAATTAGAACACCAAGAGAAGTAAGATCGACTTACCCCTTGGTGATGACATAAATGGTATAAACAACACAAGAGATCCATCGAAGTAGAGTCAAGAACACGCATATACAAAATTCTACCTGCAACCAAGATACACCATATACATTTGTCACTTAGCGTGTTCCAAAAAATATCTTATGCATATCCTTCTAAGAATCGAAAAAACTTACATGGCAGCCGACCTTGAAGAAAATGCTTAGAGGAGGAAGGATGACCACGATTATAATATCAATGCAGTTTAAAGTACCTTCCGACGACATATTCCGATCTATTACACTTTTTCTACGTGTATTTTTTTTTTCAAAGAGAATTTAGATATTTGTGATGTTTGGTATTACAAGCCCTTAATGTGAGGGATAGAAGAAGAAATGTGCATCCTATATATAATAAAATAAATAATATTTGTTAATAGCTATAGATAAAAAGTGTTAAATCACGCACACGCATAGCGACTGCAAGTTCACTCACCATATAAAAGAAAGTTAAAAATTATCATAGAAAAAACTATGTAAGTCGAAACCGTTACAAATCCACTTAAAAAAAGAAATATCAAACCAAAAAATACTGTAATGAGTTGTTCGCTCATGCTTAGATGACTTGTACATTATCACACACAACTCTATTTTAAACAAAGCTTACATTGAAATTTATATAAAAATAGAACCAATCAAGGAACTTCTTATTTGTTTTCTTCTAAACACAAGATAATATTATAAAAGACAATAAGTTTGACCTATGTCATATAAAAGGATTTAAAAAAAAATATAAAAGCATGTTATTCTAAGAATAGTGCAACTTTACGTTGTTCGGTAGAGTAAGCTCTCAATGTCAAATTATTTAAAGTTTTATAATGTATCTAATATTAAACATTATCACAAAACATGTAGCATTATAAATTGTCTTTTATATGTTTTCAATTTCATATGCTTAAAGTAATTGTAGAAATAAATGTCATAAGCTATTATAAACATTTATTGACTCTTGAATTCATTTAGATTAAATATGGTGTTTTAAAGACCAATTTGCCCTCAAAATGTAGTTATTATATGCATTGTATGTTGTACCATAAACAAATTATCTTTTACCTTTTAAATTTTAAGAATGTAAATAAAATGGTTAAGACAATCAAGTGGTCAATGAAGTGAGGATGCCATGAGAGGTCGTTATACAACCTACATGTCATTTATATTTATGTACACAACCTTGTAAATAGCTTTTATTTAAAGATATTATTGATGTATAAGGATATTGTTATCATAATCAAATTTCATGATAATATTTATTTAAATCTAACGTGGATAAGCAATATGGGGGATTTTGTTATCATAACTAAATAAAAGATATCTTCAAATTCTTAAAATTTCTAAATTTTTCAAAAGCTTTATTTTTACAAAATATCTAAGATAACTTATGTTCATATGATAAAAAGAACTAAGATTTACATGTTAAGTATAAACATGTTATAGTTGCTACTGAAATTTTCTCTCTATAATAGACATTAGACAACCAAGTCCTAAGGCTTGATCTTAGCAAATCAAGTAGTTGAAAATTATCTCGACTCACTGTACCATGACTTTTACAAGTAAAGACAAAAGTTAAAAATTATACTTCGCTTTAACATCAAACAAAATTACTTCTTTTAGACACAAATGAAATCAGACGCAACTCTATTTTTTTTTTTTTTTTGCAACTAGAAAACAATCACGGCTGTCAACGAGTCTTTGTGGTGGCACACAACAAGATTTGATGGTCTGGAAGTCTAGTACAACTTTAGTTTTTCCGTAGGTAGCTACTAATGTTTTTAGGATTTGATAATCCATGTGAGGTGGTTGTGGAAATACTATGGGACAACGGATTATGAAACTGAAAGGGAATCAAATAAGAATCTATAATTGGTTTTCCCTCCCCTTGTTTGACATCACAATTTATAGGATCGAAAAAAAACTGACTATTTAAGGCTAATTATGTACCGGTACACTAAAGGTTGTATTTTTTTTTATTTATTTGGGCTTTTGGTTTTATGAAGTCAAGAAGTTTTAACCACATAATTATTAAGTCTATAACTCATATACGCTTAATTTCATTTTGATATTTACTTCCTAGTCTTTTTAAATTATTTAGGATTACATTTATACATTTCAATGAAAATTATACATATAATTTCTTAACATAATATTATTCCAAGTATAAAACTTTTATTTTATTTTAATTCATATTTTTTTATACACACAAATTTATGAGAAGAACTTCAAGATTAATGTTATATCAGCTTAGAAACCGTTGAGTGTTTATCGTCATTACTAATGAGTGTTTATTACTCTAACCGACTTTGTTGTTATGCAACGGTTAGCTTTATAGATCATTTGATTTTTTCATTTGTGGTTCGCTTCATACTGCAGTAGCACAATCGGTAGGGATTGGTAATTATATATATATATATATATATATATATATATATATATAGTGGAGAGTTCAAATGAGAAGAACTTTCTTGTAAGAAGAAAAAAGAAGAATTTTAAACCAATAGAAATCCTTCATTTCAATACATGTATTGAATGTTAAATAAATGATTAATTTATTGTAACCCCCCATAAACTAGTTAAATAAATGAAACTAATAATTGCTTTTCAAAATATATTTTTTCAAACCAAGCCTAATTTGAAGTGAAGGATAAATTCGATATATGTAGGATAAACGTATGATAGTTTCGACATATGTAGGATGAATTTTTGATATATGTAGGATAAACATATGATAATTTCGACATGTGTAGGACAAATTGTGATATGTGTAGTCTAAAGTATTAATGACAAATTAATGTGAGAAGAGTTAATGTATTTAATGTTTATAGTTATGTCATTTCTTCTTTTCTTCTCACATGAAAATTGTTCTCAAATGATCCCCCTATATATATATATTATAACAATTAAAGTATTTGGTAGAAAACTTATGAACTTCCCTTTAATTTAATACATCCATTATTCATTTACATTTATTTCATAAACAATTTAATATTCATATAAAAATGCTATTTTGCCCTCTTACTAACTTCATTAGAGCATTGTACCATATGCATTATATGTTGTAATTACTTAAATTTTGTTGGAATCCTTCCCTCATGCTTTATAATATAGTATATATTAACAAGCTATTTGAAAAATAACCCAATTAATAATCAAAAACTAATACTTAATTTAATAAAAGTAGGTAAAAGAATTAAAGCATTAAAGCTAGTTAAAATAATAATTAATACAGTAATAAATAATAAAATTACTACACTAAACTGATGGCATGACTTGTGATGAACACATGCTTTATTTTTGGGTTAAGAAACGGTTCTTTAAAGATGATAAATTGTTCCATGTCATTTCTTTATGAGAAATAAACTTTACATGCATATGACATAATCAATGCTAATATTTAAACTATATTTATTAACAACGTTTTTTATATTGACAAAAGTAAGCAGGGCATTTTAATTGTTAGTTATATATATATGAATTTTACTATAGAGTTTTTTTTTTCTTTTTTTATTTATATATTTGTGTGTGCGTAATAGTTATTAGTAGTATTAGTAATTGTGTTTGAATGGGTAGGGTACTAAAATCCCTGCACGGATAACAACCCTACCCCACAACTATGAAAAATACCAAGTCTTTACACAAGCTAAGTCTTGACAGTGCTGGAAGCCAAAAAGACAACTGCTCCGTGGAAGATAAACTGCATAGGATTAGCTGCCTGCGCATAACTCTTAAACACATCCAGTGTAGCTATTCGGCGAAAAGTCTCATCGCCACGCGCCTAAGCGCTCTGCAGAAAGTGCATGCGGTCCTTAACTCAAGTTCAGCCCCTGGATGCATCCACTTGGCTGACAGCTTTTTCAGCTTTTCTGCCAAGACGTCATATCAGGACGCCTTCTAGAAGAGGCGCCTGACAAAGGAAGAAAAGAGAAGCCCCTGCAGCCAATCAAGTCACACCACGTGGACCTATGGCAGGGCGATATTTCTTCCTCCATACGCTTCATTTAATGCATCCAAATACTTTTCTAATTACTTAGTCCGATTCTAACTATTTGGGCCGAAAGGAGGCAGACCCATAATCCGGGCCCAGGCCCCTTGTCGAGATTATGGGCTAATGGGTTTGGCCCGTCACATGTCTATAAATAGAAGGGCCTTACCTCCTTGGTGGACACATTCGAAGACATCCAAACACACTCAAACACTTCAACTGCGAGCAACGACTGCATTGTTGCAACTGTTGGCCAAACCACATTTCTGTGTCTGCCATACAATTCCGAAATGACCTTCAGGCGGTCGCCTCCTTTCACAGTACCCATCCTTGTTATTCTTCCAGGTTCAGCTCGAGCCATACTTGTGGAACAAGGAATATAAATTGTAGCAAACGAGGTCTACGACAACCCTAGCACCACCGTATACTTGTATTGTACATGTACTATACTTGTATCACACTTGAAAGCACATGCGATCGAGGCTACGCCAAAACTTTTGACCTGCGCCGTAAAGGCAAAGCTATAACTCCCCTCCTCAAGACCAGCGCCATAAAGGCAAAGAAACTCTTGTTGGTTGTAGCGGGGATCGCGGTGAAAGCACATGCGATCGGGGCTACGCCAAAACTTTTGACGAATCTGACGGTTATGAGTCCTTTAGCGATAGAGACTATCATCCCAGGAACAGATCTCGTAACTCTCATTCCGTCAACACAGAGTATAACACCTATGCGCCACAAGACGACGACTTAGTCAAGCCATATAGACCAATAGCTTTCACAGAAAAATCCAAGTTCTTCCACCGTATAGCAACGGCCGCCATCCCCAAACAAGCAAAGCTCCCCAGCAGCATCGGCAAGTACGATGGCCTGCTCAACCCTGATGAACACACTTGATCGCAAAATTCGGGAATCATTTTTCTCACCTACGAAAGCACAAGAAGGACAAGACTCACATCCTTCTTTGCCAACGTAACAACAACGAAACCATCGAATACTTTATTCTGCGCTACAATCAACAAGCGCTACAGATGGGTTGTGGTGAGGAACTCACTTGTGCCGGTTTCATTCAGGGCGTTCGTAGTGAGGAATTGATGAAATGCCTAACTGGCAAAGATGGCATCCCAGAATCCTAGGATGAGCTCATTAAAGCAGCTAAGATATTCGCTACTTCGGAACGATCTTTCCGCCAAGCACGGGCATTTCATAACAATAACAATAATAATAATAACAATAATAATACTAATACTAATACTAATACTAATACTAGTAATAATAATAATAAAAATAAAAATAAAAATAAAAATAAAAACAAAAATTCTATTTGGACGCGAATATTCGGGTCGGCGGAGGAGGGCAAATACTCCTCAGCCAACGACGTACGCAACATTCTGTCCAACAAGCACCCGTGGGACCAACGTGGTCAGTCCAAAAAGAACCACGATTGGACCCCGCTCACCAAGGCACCGTCCCAAGTGCTCAAGACAGAGCATCTTACATTTAAAGAGCCTAAGCCTCTAGGTAAGCGCAGAAATGTGGACACAACCAAATTCTGCGATTACCACAATGACTATGGCCACCTTACAAACAATTGTTACGGTATGAAGATGGAAATAGAGGCCGCTTTAAAAACATTCCAACTTGGGCATCTGGTTAAGAATGTGCACAAGTGTGCGCAGACCAACAACGATGATAACGAGGCAGAGGGGTTGCGGAAACGCATCCACGATCTTAACTCACACATGGTCTCTCACGTCCCGTGAAACTATTGCCACATGACCAACAGGGAGAACAAACAACAGCGCCAGGGAAAGCGATCTCGGGCGCAACCATTGAATGACACTTGGAAGGAGGGTGACATTATCCTTCCAAAGGTCCGCGGTGGTGCATCCTCCACCTCCCCACTTGTTATCACCGCCGTCTTCTGACACTACCACATGCAGTACATGTTCCTGGATGGCCGAAGCAGTACAGACATCATGTATGACCAATGCTTCCAACAACTTGACGATGAAGATAAGGCTCGCTTGGTACCAGTTAGCGAGCCCATTTCGGGGTTCATACATGAGACAACCATGCCCCGCGACATGATTTCTTTTCCAGTCACCATGTCGGATGGCAACCACGAACTCAAAGAAATATGTGACTTCATGGTTTTGCCCGCCACATCCCACCACGACATCCTCCTAGGACGGGAGGGGCTAGCGTGTTTCAACGCCAATGTATCCACACCACCCCAAATGGTTGGTTTCCCAACCCCTACAGATGTCACCTTCATCAGGGGTAACAAAGCATATCACGCAGCTGACACGTCCAAGTCCCCAAAAATGGTTAAGACTAACAACCGCGCTGAGCCAGAAAAATGGATTCTAAATCCTAAATTCCCGGAGCAAACGGTGACCATTGGCCATGTAATCTTTGACACCATTCGCACTCACCTGAAGCAATTACTCATCGCAAATATGCACATCTTCGCCTGGCAACCGTCACACATGGTTGGTGTTCCTCATGATATCGCAGAACACTGACTTAACGTCTATCGCTCGGTTCAGCGAGTCATCCAGAAGAATCGCAGCATGGGTCCAGAGAAAACAAAGGCCATGAACGAGCAAGTCACGAGCCATGAATGGAGGACGGTAAATTCCTCGGGGTCATAGTCACGCGCGATGGATTTCGCGCTAACCCCGAAAAGGTCCAGGCGATTGAGCGAATGCCTTTTACAAAATTAGACAAGGAAGTCCAAACATTGATGGGCAGGCTCATGGCGCTCAATCGCTTACTTTCCAACTACGCTTCAAGGTCCTTCCCTTTTATGGATACCTTGAAAAATTGTCTAAAAAAGAGTAACCTCCGCTGGACACCGGAAGCCGAGACAGCCTTCTAAGACATGAAACAGTGCCTGATTAACCTCCCAACATTAATAGTGCCACTCCCAAAAGAGCCGCTGACCTTGTACCTCTCCGTTATTGAGTGGGCAATCGGCACGGTTCTCCTCGTAGAACGCAAGGGGGTTCAAATGCCGATATACTACATCAGTCGTACCTTACTAGACGCGGAAACAAGGTACTCAATTATGGAAAAGCTAGTCCTTGCATTGTTACACGCATCTCGAAGGCTCCACCAATATTTCCATCGCCACCTAATGAATGTCATCACTGACTACCGCATCAGCGACGTGCTGAGCAAAGCTGACCTATCAGGGTGCCTCGCGACATGGGCAATGGAGCTTGTAGTGCACATAATCAATTACAAGCTCAGACCCATGATTAAAGGCCAAGTACGCGTTAACTTTGCCACGGAGATACCCGCGGACAAAATTCAAGAATGCTTAGCGGAACAAGCTCCCCCGCAAACTCCTGACCACTCGCAAAAATGGTCCCTTTACACAGATGGGGCCTCCAACGACGAAGGTTCAGGCGTGGCGTTACGCCTTGTCAGCCCGAACAACAAAGAGTTCACATACGCTATCCGCCTAGATTGCAAGAGCACTAACAATGAGGCGGAGTACGAAGCGCTTTTGGCAAGCCTCCGCATTGTGGATAAAATGGGGGCCATAGTAGATCCTGATTCGACATTAGAAGTATATTGATTTTTTCCTAATAACCGAATACTTTTGTCTGTAGATATTGCATACCTGATTCCATCCATAAATCAATTTGATTCCCTATGAGTCTTATCTACACGTGGACTCAATGCTTGTCGCGGGACAGATGAATGGGACTGATGATGCCCGAGACGCAACCATGATTCTTTATCTCCAACAGGCCAAAGATCTCATGTGCAGGTTTGATTCATGTACGGTCATCCACATCAGTTGGAGCCAAAACAAACCTTCCGATGCACTGAGCAAATTGGCCTCCACAGGCTTTGAACACATGGGAAGAACGTGCGCGTCCAAGTGCTAAATAATCACTTTGTCCCGATGCGTCGAGTTAACATCACCCAAACAGGCAACGCATCCTGAATGACGCCTATTAAGGCCTACCTGGCTTCCGGCACCCTGCCTGAGAATCGATCAGAGACCCGGAAGCTTCAATGCAAGGCTTTACACTATCACCTGACCGATGGTATACTCTACCGTCGCTCTTACCTCGGGCCGTTACTCCGCTGCATTGACTCCATGGATGCCTCGTTTCTAATCAAGGATATGTACGAAGGCATATGCGGTCTGCATGCGGGTACTCGTATGGTAGTTGCCAAGCTGATGAACGCAGGGTATTATTGGCCAGGTAGGCACCTGGACGCTATCGCAGAGCTCCGTAAATGTAACTCCTGCCAGCGTCACACACCGAATACCCTACACCCCAAAAATGACGTGGTGCCCATGACCACGGCATGGCTCTTCCAAAAGTGGGCAATCGACCTCGTTGGGCCATTCCCCACGGCGCCAGGAAATGTTAAGTTCCTTATCGTTTCCATAGACTACTTCACCAAATAGATTGAGGCAAAGCCCCTAGAAAAGATAGATGGGGCGCAGGTCAAGAAATTCATACGGGAATTTATTATTTGCAGATTTGGCCTACCGTTACAACTCATGAGCGACAATGGAACGCAGTTCAGTGACCAGCTCCTCCAGGCTTGGTTGGCGCAATTAGGCGTTCAACAAATTTTCACATTTGTCGCGCACCCACAAGGAAAGGGTCAAGTCGAAAGAGCGAATAGAAGTATAGTTGAAGGCATTAAGGCACGGCTCGGAACCAAGCGCATGGGCTGGGTCGATGAACTACCCCATGTCCTTTGGGCTCAGCACGCCCTCAACAAAATGAGAAACGGTGAAACTCCGTTTAGCCTCACATACGGTTCCGAGGCAGTCATCCTCGCCGAAATTACTTGTCCTTCAGCGCGAGTCCTCATGGCGGACAAAGGAACTAACGACGCCGAGCTCCGATTAAACCTTGACTTACTCGAAGAGCGACGCGAACTCGCTGCCATCAAAGAAGCCAAGTACAAGCAACAATTGGAGCGCTACTACAATCAGCGCGTCAAGCTGTGCGAGTTTAACATCGAATACTACGTCTTACGCAATAACGAAGTATCTAATCAAGAATGACAAG
The DNA here is from genome assembly GCA_030844895.1 of Ambrosia x helenae. Lineage (NCBI taxonomy): Eukaryota > Viridiplantae > Streptophyta > Magnoliopsida > Asterales > Asteraceae > Ambrosia > Ambrosia x helenae. The sequence goes on from CM061225.1 coordinate 2,700,661, forward strand.
GCAAATTGGCGCCTAATTGGGAGGGCCCATATAAAATACAAGAAGTCATAGAGAAAGGGGCCTACGCATTAGAAAAACTCGACGGCACCCCCATCCTGCATTCTTGGAATGCCGCACAACAACGCGCATGTTTTATGTAGCACACTTGTAATCTTGGCTACCCATACTTATTCTTGAAATTCTATCTTTCCTACTTATATATTGTTATATCTGTTATTCGCGCCACAGTCTTCAAGGTGCTAAGTTTTGACACTTAGTGCCGGACTGTGCGACCATATAGATAACCAATTCTTGCTAACATGGGAATCTACCCTACAAGGCGAAACTAAAATTCACAAACAATGCAAAGGAAAGATAGCCAAAAGATTTCATTCAAATATTCATAAACGCCAAAGCGCAAAAGTACAACTAAGAAAATATTATAAATGAACTAATCCGAGTCGTCATAATCAAGTGGCTCGACAGGATCATCTTCCTCATCATGCGTCGTCACAAACGCCCCTATAGCACCTGCCGCCAACTGTTGCACATCCTCTTCTGCTTTCTTGGCCGCCTCCGTACCCATATGGTCAGGTTGTTCGATAAAGTAACGGCAAGCGCCTGCTGGGTCGGCAAAGCATTTGCAATTATCAATCACTTGAAGGATAGGAAACTGAACTTACTCGAACTTCACAAGCTCAGCCTCGTATTCCTCTTGGAGGGGTTGTCCATAGTGCTTCGCTTGTTCAAGTCTTCCACCGTTCACCGCATGGTGGTAGCCATTATCAAACCCCTTCCCATACCCGGCCGCGCGTGCAGGAGCAGCGATGGTAGCGACTTGATCCCCAAGTCGCGCCTCATTTCAAAAGCACTTGAAAATCTGCACAAGATACATCAAGTGTTAGGAAAACTTTCACAATAAAATTTATAAGGAAAGGAAGCGCTAGAGACAACTTACCCCAGATATGTCGATGGTCATCACCCAGTGCTTGGCTTCTTGGGACCTTTCTTGCGCGACGACAGACTGGTCACGCAGGGGTTTGGCATTTTCAGCCTCTTACATAGCAGCAACACAGGAGTCTTCCAAATACGTCTTCTCTGCCTCCAAATCCTCCTTTTCCTTCATTAGTGTTGCCTTATCTGACTCAAGAAGAGAAGCTCGGGAGATCGCGGTCATCTACTCCTTGTCTTTGATCTGGAGTTCAGACCGTGCCTCCGCGACATTTGAATCCTTATCCTCGAGAGCTTTGGCATGGTCCTTAGCGACGGCACGAAGTTGGGAGTTCTCGTTTTGCAAGATTTGGATCTGCTCCCTTATCTTCAACATTTCAGCATTGATGCGAGCGCAAGACTCAGTCCATTGTTTTTGTGTCGCCGCCTGCTCTCCCTCAAACACCTTCACTCTGTCCTCGATCGTATATGCACGGCCTCGTTACCTGTCAATATCTGACTTTATCTTTTCTTCCCTCTACACCTGCTTAGCCTTCTTAGCATTAAAAACTTCAGTGCTGCGTTGAAAAGCAGCATCACGTCTCCTAAGAGAGTCGATGGCCACAAGTTGAAGCGCATAAGCTACTTAGATATCGCACACAAGAGCAGAGCGCTCCAGCCCATCTTGATACTTCCTGTCCTTCGAAGGAACAACACAAGAAACAAACTCCTCTGCCACCAAGGGTTGGCAAAGCGGGAATTCTCCTGCAAACTCTAGTGAGGGCGGAAGAGTTGGTCACCCTCGGAGTAAGTCATAGAACCCGCCTTCACCCCCCCCCCCTGTGGAGAGGGTTTCTTCAACAGCTTTGGCCAGGAGGCCTCTTTTTCTAAAGGACCAAATGGCATATCGCCCATCTAACCTGAGGAACCTTCACCACCCCAGTGCCTTCCGCTGGCGAGGTTAACACAGTAGTCTTTTCTGCAACCTTTTTTGCAGCATTATCGGCCCCTTGCCCGGGCCTTCGCCTTTTCTCTCTCAACCTTCTCTTTCTCCAGACGGAGTCTCTCCGCCTCAAGCTTCTCATTCTCAAGGCGGATCCGCTCCCTCTCCAACTTCTCAAACTCGGCTTTCTTCGTGGCTTCATCGGCCTGTTGCTTAGCCTCAGTCTCTTCTCGCTCGCGCCTTGCCTTTTCCTCTTCCAACCTCTTCTTTTGCTTGCCAATCGCAAGCCTCTCAGCAATACGCTTCTTGGCGATCTTCTCCGCAGTAAGAGTTCGAGAAGTAGAAGGGGAAGGGACAACCTTGGGTGCAATCACTACGAAGAGACACAACAAATAAATAACAAATCTAAGGAGAAACACGGAATTTCAAATATGAGCAAGCTTACCAGAAGTATTCTTCAAAGTTTTATGAAGGATAGGCTCTAGACGCGGGGGAGGAGTGATGTCGAAGGAGAACCGCGGTTGCATCTCCTTCATCGCTTCCTCCGTAACATTCATAGGGCCAGACTTCCCAGTCTCCCCACCCTCTCCCCCTGTCGTTGTAGGGTCGCGCCCCGGAATCTTGACTTGGGCAGACGCCAGCTTCCCCAATTGCTGCGCCACTAACTATGGGTCAATCCCACTCTGCTCAGCCACCTTCTGAACCTTCTTCTTCTTCTTTTTTAAATGATGCTCAAAAGATTCTGACGCATCTTCAGGAGTGGAGGACTCCTTGCGCTTATGCTTCTGCCCATGAAATGGCTCCTCACCACCTACACTCAAAGGAGCACTCTCAAATACCTCTACATAATTAGTCCTGGAGCCTTATATGTATAAATTTAGAAGTTTAGGGGCCAAATATAAACTAGTGAATATGGAGGGAGGGGGTTAAATATTAAAATACCTAAACTTAATAACCCTAATCACCTCCAACGTTCACCATATCCCATTTTTTCCTCCATTTTCCTTCTTACATCGTAGACGCAACTATGGTTTATGGAGTTTCATCGATTTTGCTTCTAAATCATGGATTATCATCCATTTTTGAGGTAAGAACTTGTTTATTTGATCGATTTGCTCTAATATTGAGCCGTTCGAATTCATTTTTTACCTAATTTTGAGGTTTTAGGTCCAACTATGACCAATTTGGTCCGACTAATTGGTGATTAATCGCGACACCGATTAATTGAGTGATTAGCCCAAAATTAATCAGTAAAGTGAGGCCTAGCGATTAATCACCGATTAATTAGTGATTAATTTGGATTTTTACAACCTTGCTCACCGGTAATCGTGAAGTGCTCCGGCGCATCCTCCAAGTCTGGCAGATAGAACCTGCCAACCATTTCCTCAATAACGGAAGGCCTATCGGCAGGAGGCGCCCTCCACTTCAACCGCGCCTTGTCACGCACCAAGAATGACTCCAACTTTGTTACACGTGAAAAGACAACAGTTAGTCTAAATCAAAAAAGACTAAATAACAGACAAGAGAGGTGGCGCATAAATTCGGACTTAACCTCCACATGGATGTAAGGTTCTTGACTAGGCACCAGGCGCAGCCGGTTCATCCCTAAGAAAGCAAACATTGACTCCTTGCAAAGCGGGAAGTCAAGTGGGGAGGCATTGGCAGTTAAGTCAGTAAACCAAGGCAGTCTTTGGCACCCCAACATCTTCCATGGCATCTCCGTTGGAATCACCCCCTTTTCACATAGAAGAATTTCTCCTTCCAGACATGAAAAGACTTGGGGGTGGTAGAAGCCATTGGCTGCACCTCGGGGCGTTGCGCAAAGTTAATCCAAGTTTGCTCGTTCGTCATAACATAGAATACATTAAACCTGTCAAAAGTAGTTTCAATGTCCATGGCGTGGTAGCACGCCTCAAAGTGCACCAACCTCAACATGCCAAAGGTACTAAGTTGGGTTACGTGCACCCCATACTTCACCAGGGTATCAATTTGAAACCTAGTAGGGGCAAACGGAAACCACACTTTATGAAGTGGGCCTCATATAGGGCAATCTTGCCCGGAGTAGGGGTCAGCACCGTCTTACCTGCAGCAGGAAACTCCGGCTCCCACTCAGGCTGGATCTCGAAGTGTTGACAAAACTCTTCAAATCTTTTTTGACTCCACTTTACTGGAGTGTTCACCATCAATGTATGGGACTTCCCTTTGCCCTTATAAGGCTGTTGCTTGGGATTTTGAGAACTAGATCTTGAAGTTTCCGACATCTTGGAACGAATAAAGGGAAAGGATATAAAAGAAAACTGGAAAAGGGTAGGAAAATCTGGGTGAAGGTACGTCAGAAAGTTGAAGATACATCGGAAAACTTAAAGACACCTTGGAAAGTTTGAAGTTTCACCAGAAAGTTTGAAGGTTGGACAGAGAAATCAAAGGTTTTTGAGAGGAAAGTTTGGAGATTTTGAAGGAATGAGGAGAGAAAGGGGGAGGCCACCTATTTATACCCATCTCATTAATTGTGATGGGTTATAACTATCCCACGTCCTGCCAATTGGATATTTGGATGAATCTCAGCGCAACACGTGGCACACGTTCTCTAACTGCCAGCTGCTCACTCGCACGTGGCCGCCCACGCGCCTGTCACCAGACAAAAATTTGGTACAGTACATGCCTGATATGACTGCCATCATGGCAGACATCCCCTCTGTCCTCTGACACCTACTGCTTTACCTTCTTAGCTTCTTCCACACGACTCCTCGAAGGCAATAACCATCAATGCAACTTTTCAAATTTCTGGTGCGTTAACTTCCAATCATATCCACATTCAATACGTTGGCTGCGCAATAACTATCCTAAAAAGAATAAGAGACGTCACTATCTTATCTGCCACGTCATCCGCACGTTAGCGCATCAACAGCAGAAGGCACGTGATTCGCCTAACTCCTTTTCAGGTCCAGGTGCCACACGTCATTTCTCTGCGATAGGATGACGTTAAATGAGAAAAGACGTTCTCCTCCTAGCTTCTTTTTAGGTCCAGGCGTAACACGTCGTTTCTCAGCGATAAGTTGACGTAAAATGAGAAAAGATGTTATCCGCCTAACTCCTTCTCAGGTCCAGGCGCAACACGTCGTTTCTAAGCAATAAGTTGACGTAAAATGAGAAAAGACGGGCCTAACTCCTTTTCAAGTCCAAGCGCAACACATCGTTTTCTCAGCGATAAGTTGACGTAAAATGAGAAAAGACATTTTCCGCCTAACTCCTTTTCAGGTCCAGGCGCAACACGTCGTTTCTCAGCGATAACTTGACGTAAAATGAGAAAATACGTTCTCCGCCTAACTCCTTTTCAGGTCTAGGCGCAACACGTCATTTCTCAGCGATAAGTTGACATAAAATGAGAAAAGACGTTCTCCGCCTGAAACCCTTTAGGTCCAGGCGCAAAACGTCATTTCTCAACGATACGTTGACGTAAAACGAGAAAAAACGTTCTCCACCTAACTGCTTTCTAGGTCCAGGCGCAACAAATCATTGCTCGGCGAAAACAAACACGGATAAAACGGTCGCTTTTATCTTATGTTAGGAAGCTGCAACCAGCACTTCTTAGCATACATTTGACACTGACCACAACGCGAATGAGGTCTCGCTCGAATGCCTCTCTTAGTCTAGTGCCCCACCTGACCTCCTTGAGAGATTAGGAGACGCACTAGACTAGGGGGACTTGAAGGGGTAGGGTACTAAAATCTCTGCGCGGATAACAACCCTACCCCACAACTATGAAAAATACGAAGTCTTTACACAAGCTAAGTCTTGACAGCGCCAGAAGCCAACAAAGACCACTTCTCCGTGGAAGATAAACTGCGTAAGATTAGCTGCCTGCGCATAATTCATAAACACATCCAGTGTAGCTATTCCGCGGACAGTCTCATCGCCAGGCGCCTAAGCGTTCCGCAGAAAGCGCAGGTGATCCTTAACTCAAGTTCAGCCTTTCTGCCAAGACGTCACATCATGACGCCTTCTAGAAGAGGCGCCTGACAAAGGAAGAAAAGATAAGCCCCTGCAGCCAATCAAGTCGCGCCACGTGGACCTATGGCAGGACGGTATTTCTTCCTCCATACACTTCATTTAATACATCGAATTACTTTTCTAATTAATTAGTCTGATTCTAACTATTTGGGCCGAAAGGAGGCAGGCCCATAATCCAGGCCCAGGCCCCTTGTCGAGGTTATGGGCTAATAAATTTGGCCCGTCTCATGCCCTATAAATAGGAGGGCCTCACCTCCTTGGTGGACACATTCGGAGACGTCTAAACACACTCAAACACTTCCACTGTGCGCAACGACTGCATTCTTGCAACCGTTGGCCAAACCACATTTTTGTGTCTGCCATACAAGTCCGAAAGGACCTTCAGGCGGTCGCCTCCTTTGAAAGTGCCCATTCTTGTTGTTCTTTCAGGTTCAGCTCAAGCCATACATGTGGCACAAGGATTGTAACTTGTAACAAACGAGGTCTACAACAACCCCATCACCACCATATACTTGTATTGTACCTGTACTATACTTGTATCACACTTGTTGTACCCCTTGTTTCTTCAGTGTTTTATAAATTTCTTTAATTTATTTTGTTCTAGTTATATATGTTTTCACCCAAGAGTTATATATATATATATATACATATGTGTATATATGTGTAAATTATTTTTGAGAAAGTTCATTTAACTATGTTTTCTAAATTTCATTAATTTGTTTTGTTCTAATTATATATTCTTTTAATCAAGAGATTTTTTGTGTAACGTGTGTAAAAGTTATTGTTGAGAAAGTTAATTTAGTTATAAGTTTATTAAATGATGTATCAATATGTCTTAAGCTTTGAGGTAAATTACAATGATGTGCTCTTTAAATGAAGTAAAATGACCTTGTTGCTCATTTAGAATACATTATATAGTAGTATAGATATAGATAATGATTTGGAAATTTATGATAAATTGATAATGTATCCAAATAAAAAATTTAAGTTCATAAAAGAAAATACATTAAAAATGATGGGCGTATGCAAAATATTTAAGACAAATTTTTGTTTATAGTTTTCATAGGGATGGTTGCTGTACAAAACATGTTTTTTTTTTTTATAAAAACTGTGATAACCAAATTGTTATTTACAAATAACCCAGTGTTATTATAATACTATTAAAATGCTATTAATGCTGCTATTATAATCGCAATGAGTTATTTTTAAATAATACTTTGTTTTTTACAGGGATTTTTGTTTATCCTAAACCTATAATTCAGAACCCCAAAAGTAAAATTTTAGGGTATATAATTTTTTCTACAAAAAAACTAATAAAACTATGTTATCTGTATACTGTAAGTACGTGAATGGTCTTAAGCTTTGTCCTAACAAGCGTCGTCAAATTTGCTAAATTTATGTTAGGGTTATGACTTATGAGGATAGAAATAGGAACCGATTGTACATATGAAGCAATCTTTGATCAATTTAACATATCATGTGAAGAATTTTTAAGAAACCGCAAAGGATACTATATAGAAACCCGCCTAGCAAGAAACTAGACGACTGAAACAAAGTTACAAACTCATATATCACTAGGTTTTGTATCAAATTCATTTAGTGCTTGGTCTTAAGTTGCGCGATGCGCTCTGATGCGTTTTGGTCCAAAAATCCGATGCGTGATGCGCGATGTGCACGCATCACGTAAACTAGGCTGTTTTAGTTATAAAAAATACTAATAAATAATTATACATATAAAGATCAACTTATAACACAAATAAAACATACTTAAGTCTTTAAAATAACCACACACTTATAAAAACATACTTAGTCTTAAACATAACAAATCACTTATAAAAACATACTTAAGTCTTAAACACAACAACACACTTAAAATTAAAATAAAAAAACACTTAAAACTAGGCTTTTTAATAAGGAACCGATGGTTTTTCAGGGAATTAAGTTACATAGAGACTTAGAGAACAGGAACTGATGGGAAAAAAAAATATTAGTTTACATAGAGAACATGATTTGATGGGGAAAAAGAGAAGATATTCTTTAAAAAGAGAATAAAGTTTACATAGAGAACAAGAATTCAATGGAAAAAGAAAAGATATTATACTATTCGTTGTGGTTAGAGATGAGTTAAGGATTTATTGAATAATATTTTGTCACGTCGACGCCTATATGGTACTGGGTAACGATCGGCGGTTGCTCGCAATAAGGTGTTGTGGGTCAAGGTGAGCGGGTTTTTTTTTTTACCAAATATATTTAAATATTTACCACATTTTTTTTTCTAAAAAAAAATTAAACTAAAAATAAAAGAAAAATTACACCAAAATAAAAAACAAACATTACACTAAAAAAAGAAAATTACACTAAAAAAAAGAAAAATACACTAAAAAAACGATTACACTAAAAAAAATACACCAAACGATTACATTAAAAAAAAAACCTAACGTAAGTGGGAGCCCGAGCGTAACATTTGCCACGACGAAACGTGGTGAAAGGGGTGACCAACCTTGCGACGGTATTCCACGTGGGTAAAGGCGAGGAGCACGTCTTCTTTTCCCCCGCGGAGATCTCTCTTCACCTCCCTATACGCCGTTTTGAAGTTTTTACACTTCGATTTCAAGTACCCGAATTTGTGGGAGATGGAGACATTGGTACGGTTGGTACCCCCAACAAGGGTACCAAACTCGGCTAGGACCTGATACCACGGTGTTCCACGAGCACCCGGTGATCCCCGGCTTGTCGAAGCACCATCACCGTGCACTTGTTGGTACGCGATGACGAGTGCTAACTCTTCCTCCTCGGTCCACTGCACCATGATGAACTTGGGTTTCAAAATTGAAGGTTTAGGGTTTGAGAATTTTGAAGAAGAAGAAGAATTATGTGTGAAGAAGAAAAAGAAGGTAAATAATAGGGGGAGTAATAAATTTGATTGGTGAAAAATTGATTTTTTTTTTAATTTCAAACGGTGACCAGCCCGCTAACGGACGCGAGCTGGCTCACGTACGGTCGCTAGCCGGCTCACGTACGGTCGCTAGCTGACCGCTTCACATGAGTATGTTTTCGTCAGCGCTAGCCACGTGGATAAAGTTGTGGCTCGCGACAGCTTGCTCGCGGGCCACAACAGATGTCGCGAGCCACAACACCCGGTCTTAGTTTACTTTGCATAGAACAGGATTTGATGGGTCATGGGGGGAAAAGAAAGACATTATTGCCTTAAAAAATTCTAAATTTCAGCTTTGCCGTGCTATGGAAAGTCACCTTTTATATATTCTCTTTTGTTAAAAATTAAATGGGTTAGCCATTCATTATCCCTCCAAAGCTCCATGTTCAGCCAAATTTCATGTTGCACGCATCAGGTCGCATATTGTGACGTATCGCATCATGCGATTTCTCCGCATCATGGCCGCATTACGTAACCTGATCGCATCGCTCCACATAATGCGCCCTCTAGAACGCATCACGCATCATGCGCACATTTTAAAACCAAGATTTAGTGAATGTTAACTTTACGACACCTAGGCCACAACCCATAGTTAAGAAAAGTTAACAGTGGAATTGAAAAGTACCATTAAATCGTTCAGTTTATATAATTTTGCAAGAAATTTACAATCAAATTGAAGTCGGCTCACATTTGGTTGATAACAATAATAGGTCAAACATATATTGGTTGAGTGTATATGTGGTGAAAGAAAGCTAGATCAAAGTCTTTTATATGATAAAAATGTCTTTATAAGTTTGATGCTGTGACTACTCGAGAACGCGTATGTGCTAGGGTGTGGGTTCAATTCGGTTGCCCATTGTACGATGATATGAGGGTTATACAAAGAAAATAATATAGATGACACATATAAACATTTTTTTGGAAGTCGCCAGATTATTAAAAAAACACATCTAGCAAGTCTTTAGACACGCGCGCGCACATATACATATATAGTGTTTGAAGAAATGCTTAAGAGATGGTATTTTTTTTTGTGCTTTTATTACTTCTAACAATCTTTTACGTGATTCTGCAAGTATCTTCGGAAGAGACGAAGAGACGGAGATGGTGACTGAAAAAATATGTAACAATGGCATAGGAAAATATGAGAATGATGAGATTCCGGTGTATGGTATATCAGGTATGGGAGGTAGTGGAAAGACTACTCTAGCTCAATTAGTCTATAACCATGAAAAGGTGAATCAGAATTTCGAGTTAAAATGTTGGGTGCATGTCTCTGCAAAGTTTGAGGTTAATGAGATAATAAAAAAGATCATAGAATCCATGGAAGGATGTGAGTGTAAACTTACACAGCTAGATACGTTGCGGGTTAGACTTCAAGAGACGTTTACGGGAAAGAAGTTTTTGATTGTACTAGATGACGTTTGGATTGAAGATAAAGAAAAGGCCAAGTGGGACTATTTAAGTAAAACATTAAGCTGTGGGGAAGAAGGAAGTATTGTTGTGACGACAACACGATCCAGTAAAACTAGTCGAATGATGGCTAAGGTTAAAGAGTTACAACATGAGCTGGAATGTTTATCAGAAGACGACTCGTGGTTATTATTCAGTAAGTTTGCATTTGCACAAGGAAGAGAGGGGGGTGACATAAGTGAGCTAGAGCCTATTGGAAGGGAGATGGTTAAGAAATGTAAAGGACTTCCTTTGGCATTGAAGAAATTAGGTAGCTTAATGTGGTCGAAAAAAAGCACAAGCGACTGGGAACATGTAAAAGGTAGCATGATATGTGTAAGTGCATGATGTCCCTAGGCTAGTATATATGTTGATTGGACGTGTCACGGGGTGTTTGGAGATGTTTATGCGTGATTTGGGGTGTTTGGGAACCAACAGGCGAGTAGAAGGGTGTTAGTGGCGATTGCAGTGCTACTCGCCATTAATTCTAGCGAATAGGCTGCTACTCGTGTTCTTGTATAGGCGATTAGGCCCAATCGCCTATACGGCATATGGTTCAGCTGTTCTACTCGCCTATACTGTCCTGTACGTGTACGGGAGGTATAAATAGGCCCAATCATTGCCCTAATCATTAGTTCTTGCCTCACACACTCTCCAAACACCCTCCCAAGGTCTGTAAGGTCTGATTTGATCTCTGTAAACACTCGTGCTCTGTTTTTAGTGATAAATCGTTAATCTTTTGACCCGTGTGTGTGTTGTGATTACTCGTTTGTCTTAGTTTCATTATCGTATCTGTTGTTAAAGCATATTAGAGGGATTCCGCACCTCTAGTATAAACCCCGTGATTGTCGGATTTAGCGTTATTCGATCCTACAAGTGGTATCAGAGCCGAGGCTCTTATCACGGGTGTTTTAATAACAAAAACGAGCAAAAACAGGTTGTTTTTGGTGTAAAAGTTCAGATTTTTAAGCAAAAACCTGTTCTTATTTTTGAAACTTTGAGTTTTTGTCAAAAACCCATCTTTTTCAACATCTTGGTGTGTGTTTATGGATTAAAACGTGTGTTTTTGATTAGGTTTTGTTCTAAAAGTGTTTTGGAAACTTTTCCAATCATTTGGGTTATAAACACATTGTTTTAGATAAGATTTTGAGGCAAAAACGGCTGTTTTTGAGCATAAGTGGGGTTACAGATCAGATCTAGCGATTACGCAGACCTTCTAGCGAGTACGAAACCCTAATCGCCTATCTTTAGGCGATTACAAAGAGATATAAGCGATTACCCTTGTAATCGCCTCTATCTCACACGAGTACAGTCTATTCGCTGCCATACACTCCTATTCGCCTTTACATTGGGCGATTACAAGAACCTTTGACACATTTAGCCTCTATTCGCCCCTAAATATAGCGAGTAGAGGCCTACTCGCCTTAAATAGGTGTGTTTTAAACCCTACTCGCGTGTAAGGTCCCCAAACTCAAGCAATTACACCCTAATCGCCTATAATCTCACAAATAGTGTTCCTAATCGCCTATAAGGACCTGAAACTGAAAAATTTGACTAAGTATCGGACTTTTGACATATATTAACATATGGCGAACCCGTGGGGACATCTGAGTCAACCGAGACCTCAGTATAATCAACAAATGAACAATCAATCTAACGTACCCACGAACCCTTGGCAGTATTCAGCAGAACGTAACGCGCAACGGATGCAACAATCGCAAATGCAAGCGAATGTTGCCGGAATCAATCCGTGGGCGCTAGCTGCTCAACAGCAAATGGTAAACACGAATCCATGGGCACTCGCGGCTGCTGCAAACTCTCAGACAAACCATCTGTCTTCCGTACTCATGAGCGACTTAGAGACGGGTAGTTCTAACAGGGCACCGAAGCTGCAGTACATGTCCGACTACCACGGTTGGAAGGGCAGATTTCAGACATATGTCGAGGGCATCGATGGTCTTGTATGGTCAGCTATCGAGACAGGGTACAGTCGGCCTTTAGTTGAGAACTCCACTACTCCGATCTCTATTGAAGACATGAATGAAGATCAGAGAAAGAAATACAACTATGAGAAGAAGGCGATGGCAGCATTGAAGCAAGCTCTTCCAAAGGACATCCTTCATCAATTCGCTCAGTGCACAACATCACAGATGCTTTGGTTAGCATTGGCTGAGCGCAATGAGGGTAATATGAAGACAAGAAAGGTCAAAATGGATCAGCTGAAGAAGGAGTTCGAGAACTTCAATGCTATAGGGAACGAATCTCTGAGAGACTTGACGGCTAGATACTACCATCTGATGTCAGAAATGTATCAATACGGGGTCTTATATTCATCTGCGGACCTTGTAGAAAGATTTGCTGAGGCACTACCTCCTCACTGGCATCAATGGTTGGATATTCTGAAGTCAAACAATGCATATCAGACACTCTCCATCAACGAGTTCATCACCGAGTTGGAGAACAAGGAGATAGAGGAGATCAGGAGAGCAAACAAGGCGCTCATTCCACAAAATCCCAGCATCTATTATGGGAATCCTCTTCAGGACACCAGTGTGGGTGGAACCAAACCACAAACTGCTTTTGTGGTTAACCCGGACCCAGTCTATGCATTCGACAACTATGGTCCCCCAACTGATGTTCCTCCTCCTACATATCCTTTTGGACCAAACTCGTATCCTTTGAATTATAATGCTAACCAGTTTGGTGTTAACCCATTTTCTCATCTTGCAGCACCAGCGCAGGCAACTGCAAACTTTGGTGGACCCTCTTCTGCAGGTTTTGGCGGGGCTCCAGCTACAAGTTATGGTGGATATGGAGGTGCTTCTAGTTCCAATCAAGGTGGCTATCAGACCAACACAGTCCCAGAGCAGCTGAACACTGCGGGTTTAGGAAAGGTGACTATAGAGCTAGCTCAAGAACACATGGCTCTATTGTCGACTTTGGTGAACTCCTATAGTGGACTGGTTGCTGGACAGATCGGGAATCCTCATCTTACACAGGAGGACTACTCGCAGATTGATAAGGATGACATGGATCTGATCGACATACAATGGCACTTCGCGAGCGTGGTGAGAAGGGCAAAGGATTACATGGAAAGGACGGGAAGGAGAGATGTCTTGATCAACAATAACACCAAGTTTGGGTTTGACAAAACAAAGGTCACATGCTACAACTGTGGCACAAAAGGGCATTTTGCAAGGGAATGTGACCGACCAAAGCAGCAAGGAAATCAGAATCCCTTCAACAACAATAGAGCCAATCAAAATCAGAGGCAGCAAGCTCAGGGTCAACCTAATACTGAGCGTGCCATTGTTCCAGTCAACAACCAGAATCAGAACCAGAGGCCGCCTGCAAACAACAATCAAGGTCAAGCCATGGTTATTCAAGCTGATGAAGGCTATAACTGGAACCATCTGATCATCGGAGACGAAGCTCCTCAAGGTGGTGCAGCCTGTTTCGCTCAACAAGCATCTGAAGCACCAGCCGAAGTTGAAGAAACTTCGAGTCAGTCTGACATCATCACTTCTGAAACAGAGGTGTCTGACTGTGACTCGGAGTGCGATTCTGATAGTGAAGAAGATTTGGAGGAGTTGTTAGCTGAAGCAGATGCACTGATCAGCAAAAGATCATTTCTTGTGGATGCTGACTGCACAGAGAAGAACTACGGCGAATTCTTTGGAGCTCAGAAGACAGCAGCTCACTATGCATTGATGGCCATCACTGAATCGTCGAACAAGGTAAGTTCTTCTTCTGATTCAAAGTTAGATTGTGTAGAGTGTAATCAGCTGAAATTCAGAATTAAAGAATTAACTGAAGAAAATCTGAATTTAAAAGCTGATGTTGGTCCGTTGCAAAGGTCAATTGATTCCTTGAGACAAAAGGAGAAAAATTTTCTAAGTACAATTGAAAATTATAAAAAGGATGTCTCTGAACTGTCTAAAACCTTAGCTAACAAACAGATTGCTATAAATAATTACATCAATGAGGTCGAAGACACTAAGAAACAATTGGCCATTGTGAACTGTGACTATGAAAAGATCAGGAAAAAGCTTGAGAGTTACTTAAACTGCAAGTATGTCCTTGATCACATAGTTGAACACTCTGACAAGGAAGGTTTCTCCACCAGTCCCAAATACTCTCAGTGTCCACCTCCGGTGAGATTCGAACATCACAATTTTGATGTCTTGCCAAAGGAGGAACTTGTGGACGTGGCAGCCGAGGCAGCAAAAGCTGCAGAGGCGGCCAAGGTTACTGAAGCAGCTAAACCTGCTGAAGTCACTAAGGCTGCTACTCCTGCTAAAGCTGTCAATTTGTGTGAGAAACCTGATGATATCAGTGTATATGACACTGACACTTCGGATGATGAGCTCGATGAACCTCCTAGGTATGCACCGGTTAAAACTATAGATGTTCCTCTTGAGAATCATATCATTACAACTGAAACCTTGAGTGAACTGCAACCGAAAGTGCAAACCGAGGATGGGAGGAGGATTAAGGTGTTCTATAAGTTAAAAGGGTCTGAAAAGGTGCATGCTGATGAGGAAGTCCCTCTCAGATGTATCGCCCCTGGTCTTGTTGCCAAAATTTGGCAAGAATCTGTCATTACCATAGAAAAGGAAACCTGGAGTAAAAACAAGGGTAAGGGTAAGGGTAGAAAAGATCAGGGAAATCAGGCAAAAGAAATTAACAAGAAAAATCAAAAGTCAAACACCGTTAATCCTCAAAATCAGGCTCAAAAGAACGGTCCGAAAAAGCATGTGACTGAGTTTATTAGATCGAGCGGCACTGAAAGGAATGACGATCCTCAAGTCGATCAGCAAAGAAGATGTCTTGAGGATCTAAAACATAAAAACTCATTTGCCGCTCCATCTAACAAAAGAAACAAAAAGGAGACCAAACCCGGATCTCCTAAGTTTGAAGAATATAGATCCTGTCACAAGTGCGGGGAACGTGGGCATTTAGTTGCTGCGTGCCCTGAATTGAGACGTGAAAGGATCAAAGTGGATGATCCTCCCTGTTCTAGCAAATCCAAGCAACCGGTTTCTCCCAAACTCTCAGAGAAACAAAAGGGAAAGCAGGTTGTTTATGATAACCGCAACAAAATTGCTATGAACCAAAAGCCAGTTGATGGCAGGGGTCCACAGCTGAGGGGGAGCACTGTTCCTCCAAAGGTTGAAGCAGCGCCTAAGCCACAAGCAAAGGCTGCAGCTAAACCGCAGGGCAACCCCAAAGCCGTTCCACGTACAGTTAATTCTGAAGTGGATCCAAAATCTGTTCCTACAAAGGAATCCAAGGCTGGACCTTCTAGCCCTCAGGCAAAGAAGAAGCCCAAGCCAAAGAAACCTGAACAGATTTGGAGACCCAAGTCACCAACCAAAGAAGGAGAATCATCTGCTGGAAAAGGCACTGCGGTACCATCGGAAACTACTCCAACTCCAAATGGGAAATGGATTGACTTTCCGATGTTAGATGAAGTTGGTAGACCCAAGACCGTGAAGGCTTGGGTCCCCCTTAACCACTGAACTTTGAATGTTTGTGCAGGGAGTTCCACAGGGCCTTATCAGCAGCCTCTGGATTGTTGATAGTGGAGCTTCAGGGCACATGACGGGCGATTTATCCCTGCTTTTTGACATAAAGAATATCAATGGGGGGTATGTTGCCTTTGCTGGTAATAAAGGGGGTTATATAACAAAGGAAGGAAGTATGAGCAATGGCATAGTAAGCTTTGAGAAGATAAGCTTTGTTAAACAGATAGACCACAACCTGCTGAGTGTTTCACAGATATGTGACAAGAAGTTCACTGTATTCTTTGATGACAACGCATGTTTCATTCTGAAGCCTGGATTCAAAATACCGAAAGAGTGGGTCATGATCTCAGCTCCCAGGGTCAACAACTTATACGTCCTGGATATGAGCCGAGCAATGACTGCAAAAGGACAGGTCACTTGTTTTCTGTCAAAGGCGACAGAGAAGGAATCGATTATGTGGCACAGACGAATGGGGCACATCCACTTGAGGAAAATGAACCATCTGGTCCAGAACCAACTAGTGGAAGGTGTTTCTGTTAAGAATTTTCATTTAAACGATGTCTGTGTCTCATGTAAGAAAGGGAAGCAGAAAAGAAAGTCTCACAAGCCTAAGAAGACAAACTCAGTTAGTCTACCTCTCGAACGACTGCACATGGACCTGTTTGGCCCAGTCAATCGAAAGAGCAAGAACGGTGACTCATACTGCTTAGTGGTTACGGATGATTATTCTAGGTTTTCTTGGGTTGTGTGCATGAAGCACAAAAGTGAAACTTTTGATTACTTGAAGAATCTGTTTACTAAATTGGAAAATATATATCAGCTAAAGATCCGTAGGATCAGAAGCGATAACGGAACAGAGTTCAAGAATCACGCTATGGAGGCGTTATGTGCAGAAAAGGGTATTCATCATGAATTCACAGCGCCATACACTCCTCAGCAAAACGGGGTTGCAGAAAGAAAGAATCGGACTCTTATTGAGGCAGCCAGAACTATGCTCGCAGACTCGAACTTGCCTGTGATCTTCTGGAACGAGGCAGTTCACTGCGCGTGTTATACTCTGAATAGGGTTCTAACAGTAAAGAAGTTTGGAAAAACCTCTTACGAGCTTCTGAACCGAAGGAAACCGAACTTAGAGTTTCTGGAACCTTTCGGGGCTCCATGCACCATGATACATCCCGATGGGAAGTTTGGTGCAAAGGCAGAAGAAGGTTTCTTTGTTGGTTACAGCACTCCCAATAAAAGAGTGTACAACAAAAGAACCAACAACGTTGAGGATTGGCTTAATGTCGATGTTCAGCGTTATACTGCCAATGCACCTGGTGTTGGACCTGATTGGTTGTTCGACTATAAGGGTCTATTTGATTCCTTCAACGTGGAGAATTTGGTGGATGATGCTGTAGCGCAAATGTATTACGAATGTGAAAACGCAGCTAGCTCTCCGCTAATGCGTCCGATCGTGGTTAATGCACCTGCGCCTGCTCCATCTGATGCCTCTGCATCCACGGGTCCCCCCGATAAAACCGCAGCAGCAGAAGTTGAGGAAGTTTTTCAGGAAGCGTCAGCAGAGGTTCTCGAATCTTCATCTTCCGACGACGATTTTGCAGAGTCTCATGAAACTCTCACTGAGGAACAAGCTGGAAACGGTGAATCTACCACTACAGCTCCAGTTAATCCGACAGGAAACAATCAAGCTGGTCCTTCTTCTTCAGCAGCTCCAGGGATAGGTCTTCGGATTGATCTCTCCGGTTTTAATATGCAACCCGCTGCTCCCTCTAGTTCAAGCGCAGCTGAGACAAATATATCTCAAGGTTTGGAGAACCTAAATTTGCATTCGGATGATCCAGTGCCGGCACATCCGGAATCTCGGATTCACGACACTCATCCGATGCAGAATGTGATTGGTAATCCGACTAGCAGAGTCATGACGCGCAGTCAGCTCAGAAATGCTAGTTCAAGTGACAATACAGGTACTCTGGCACTCTATTCGGAAATCAGAAAAGCAGGTCACCAGAACGATTGGTCCTTCGCCTTATATGTTTCTCAAACTGAACCAAGAACTGTGCAAGAGGCACTAAGGGAAGAACCATGGATTGAAGCAATGCAAGCCGAACTTCAGCAGTTCCAAAAGCTAGGAGTGTGGGACTTAGTTGACTTACCTCCAGGCTCGAAAAAGATTGGAACAAAGTGGGTCTACAAGTGTAAACGGGATGACCGCGGGGTGATTATAAGAAACAAGGCTCGATTAGTTGTCCTCGGCTTCCGTCAAATCGAAGGAATAGATTACAACGAAGTATACGCTCCAGTTGCGCGCCTTGAAGCTATCCGGATGTTCTTAGCTTACGCTTCGTACAAACGGTTTAAGGTGTATCAAATGGACGTGAAAAGTGCTTTTCTGTATGGAGTCGTGAAGGAAGAGGTGTATGTTGCTCAGCCACCGGGGTTTGAGGATCCGCTGCATCGCGAAAAAGTCTACAAATTGAACAAAGCGCTGTACGGACTCCATCAGGCACCGCGTGAATGGTACCAAATGCTTAGCAACTATCTGATATCCAACGGGTTCAAACGCGGACTCGTGGACTGCACCTTATTCACCAAGGAAAAGGGTGGTGATCGTCTTCTGGTACAGGTTTATGTTGATGATATTATTTTTGGGTCTACTAATGATGTCATGTGCAGGGAATTCGAAAAGCTTATGCAGGACAAATTTGAGATGAGCTCGATGGGGGAGATGCAATTCTTCCTCGGTCTACAAGTAGAACAACAAGAGTCGGGGATCTTCATCCACCAGACAAAATACGTTGCTGACATCTTGAGCCGGTTCCAGATGGAAGACTCTACTCCTGTAGGCACACCGATTCAGACCAATCACGGGATTGGGCCTGACGAGAAAGGACAAACCGTTGATCCTTTTCTCTATCGAGCTATGATAGGCTCACTCATGTACCTCACTGCATCAAGACCTGACATAATGTTCGCGACATGCCTACTATCAAGATACCAGTCAAGGCCGAAACAGTCACACCTGGTTGCTGTGAAGAGGATCTTACGTTATCTAAAGGGTTGTCCGACCAAAGGTCTTTGGTACCCTAATGACGATAAGTTTGACCTCATCGCATTTAGTGATGCTGACTATGGCGGATGCAAGACAGACTTAAAATCCACATCGGCTGGATGCCAGTTTTTGGGACCAAGACTAGTCTCGTGGCAGTGCAAGAAGCAAGCCTCAGTCGCCTTATCCACCTGCGAGTCGGAATATGTAGCAGCATCGAGCTGTTGCTCCCAGGTTCTTTGGATACAGCAACAAATGAGAGACTACGGTTTGAAATTTCTTAATACTCCCATTCACTGTGATAATGAGTCCGCTATAGCTCTTGCTAAAGACTCAGTTAACCATTCCAAGGCGAAACATATCTTGGTTAAGTATCATTTCATACGCGATTGCTATGAAAAGAAACTTATCGATATGGTAAAAATCCACACAGACTACCAACGTGCCGATTTATTCACCAAAGCTTTTGACGGTCCTCGTTTTGAGTACCTGTTAATCTTAAACGGCATTAAAGTTAAGCAGGATTAGATCCTCATCGGTAATCGTTTTTGTAAATATTTTTCTTTCAAAAATCAGAAAAATCCAAAAATATTGTCTTTTCGCAAATTTTTAGATTTTTAGGGGGAGAAAATTTCAGAAAAATACAAAAACATTCAGAAAATGCAAAAAATTCAAAAAAAAATGAGAAAATTTCAAAATCAAAAAAAAAAATTGAAAAATGCAAAAATGAGTTTCTTTGGTGAAAATGGGAAGATGATATTAACCAATCAGTCGGACTGTCTGGACCCTTATCATCTTAAAAATATTGGAACTGATAGGTAGCCTCTACAATGATGTGTCGGTAGGCTCAAAATCATTTCCAAGTTCGGCACGGTGATATAAACATAAATCATCTGAATCATGTGTGGATCAACGTGCGTTGGCATATGGTCTTGGTACCGAAATCTCGTTTGATAGCATGCCAAAATCCGAGGTTTCATGGTCTTTAAGAGGTTGGTTCATCCGGGGTGAACTGGACGTCTCTCAGAATAAATAGGAGTGGCACACGTGTCGTACGTTGGGGTAGCAGCCTGCGACTGAGACACCCCTATGTCATTTCCTGAAAAAAAAACAAAAACAAAAAAATAGAATAAATTCTGATCAGGAGACGTCCGGGAATCCTAAAAGAGCAAAAAGATTCATATATGCCAAAACCCTATTCTCAATGAGAATTCGCTCTAAGGTATCAAATCACATACCTAAAGCATCGTACCGTGAAAAATCAAATATACGGTATTTGACTTGAACCCTGGTTTGGATCTCACTGGTCTCTCTGTTGCAGCGTTTCTGCAGACCTGATCACCACTGAGTCCACTCCTTGTAAAATACGGATGACAACAGCTTACTCACCGGTTACGAGGAAGCTTTGTGCATGACTTGATACGGGAATGTGTCGCGTGGCGGGGAACACCTTGTATCTCAGCCTTAATATTACCTTAAACGTATCTAATGTGCCTAGCGATAAAACTTGATTTTGAGTTTAGGTGGACAACAATATCGACAGTTGTTGTAGGATACTTATTGGTAATTTAAGCGAAAACTGAAAATATAAGGGTTCTAGTATGTCCGTACACTGATATGATTCCCTAACCGTTGAAACTCGCAAAAATATGCTTGTGTACAGTTAGTTGATCTCCCGTTTTATTTTATTTATGCTTAGTTTAGCCTAGTTAATCATTCTTGATTGCCGATGTTGGAATCCTAATCCATTGTAATCTTACTTCTTCAAAAATAAAACGCCGAAAAAATAAAATGGACAACTAATTGGAAACTTGTGTTTTGCTGGGTCAAAACCGTATTTTTGTCAAGTACAAGGGGTTGAAAATGAAAGTTTTTCAAAGTCATGAGTCGTCATCAGTGTCGTGTGTCAAAACGTGGTGAAAAACGCATGTTTTAAACCTAAACGGGTCAAAACTGTGATAAATGGTGCTGCAGGGGCATTTTGGTAAATTGTGTGAATGTTTTAAGCATTTAGAGGCCTACTCGCATGATGTTTAAGCGAGTAGCCTCTACTCGTGTGATATGTGAAGCGATTACAAGCCAATCGTGCCTTCTGTTTGGGCGAGTAGAAGTTATTGGGTGACTTGTTGACACGAGTAGACTCTACTCGTCTGTTTGGGCACGCGAGTAGACGTCCATATAAAAGCTGACCCTTAGTCATTTTTTCATAACATTTCAAACGCTCCACCTGCTGTTGCTTCGTCCCTCCAAACCCAACTCTAAACTAAATCGCTGCCCTTGATTATTGTTTTGTGAATCTTAGTTCTTATCATACAGGTAACAATTCCTCTTAATGTCTGATCCTAACAACATGTTCTTGAGGGTTAAATCTGCGTTTTCTTTGGCAAAACCCTATGTGACTTGTTCTTGATCATTAGGCATTAATGTGTGATTATTGATGTTATTTCTTGATGGGGGTTTGGTAATCGGCACCCTTAGTGTCTGTTTCAACCAACATTTTGACCCATAACATCAAGAATTCAAAAGCCCCAATTTTAAACCATCATAAACCCTAGTTTTTTAAATGTTCAATTATACCCGTTTTTGATCTGAAAAACATAATCAGTGTTAGGGGTTTGGTTGTTGGGTTGTTATAGGCTTAATTGTTACCATATCCGGACTCAAATCAACACTTTCTAATGTTTGACAAATTCTTGGCACATGAAGACTGTATTCATGCGATTAGCTTGTCTAATCGCGTGATAATGGAAGCGTATGAAGGCTGGACTGCTCTAATCGCCTAAACAATGTAGCGATTAGGGTAAATCATGTCATACTCGTGTTCATAAGTCCCTACTCGTGTATACTGTCATGCGAATGAAGGATGTAATCCCCTAATCGCTTGAATGGTATAGCGATTAGGGTGATTTTGGTCTCTAATCGTGCCTTACAATCTTTACTCGTGTATACAGGATTCTACTCGTATGATTATTGGCATTTACAATCTGTAATCGCCTATAACCTTCTGTTGAGTAATTTTTGTCAAAGTTTACTAAGTCATTGTCCGTTTTTGTCCGTTTATGCTTGCTTATGAGTATTTTATCATTGTATGATTCTTATTACGCGTTTTTGGTGTACAGGATGGAAAATTGGAAGACATCGCCAAAGCACAACGTTTGTGCTTTTCTCGGACCAATTACAGCGGATAAAGGCAGAATTTTTCAAGGCGTCATCGACTTCCTAAAGCGATCAAGAATACATTATGCGATATCCAAGCAGCACGCTGCTTTCAAGGATATCCTGCTAGAGTTCTATCGAAACGCCAAGGTTGATCCCAAGGCTGATCCGATCGTGATTACCAGTTCGGTACAAGGAAAAGAAGTTATTATCACCGAACAGATCATTCGAGAAGTGCTACGGTTTGGAGACTCTGAAGCTGATCCTATAGTGTTTGATGCTATTCTAATACGTGGCGGCTTTCTTAGAATGAAGTATTTGGGAAGAATTGACAAACAGACGATGCTGATGAAAGGTTTACTTCCGCCAGAGTTTAAGTATCTTACTCACGTGGTTTTGAAGTGCCTTGGTCCGAGAAAAGGCGCTTTTGATGCGATAAGGGATACATTGGCTTCTGCAATCGTCGCTCTGACGCTCAACAAGCCTTTTAATTTCTCCAAGATGATCCTGCACCACTTAACGGAGATCGTGATATTGCCGCCTAAAAAGAAGACCTTCATTGTCTATCACCGGTTCCTACAGTTGATCATCGACAGTCAAGTACCTGATTTGATGAAGCATCCGGCTGAATATATAGGGACTGATGATATTACTGAGGTGGAAATGAACAGGATGAAAATCTACAAGGGGCGACCGAAATCTGAATATCCTCCGAGTAGACGTCTATATGGGCACATGAAGCGAGTAGACTACGCGTCTCCACCAGGCAACAGGTGGAGACACGAAGACAGTGATTCGGAGGATGACTTACGTGTTCACAGGTTGGTGTTTAAAGAAGGGGATAACATAGGGCGTAGCACAGATGAGTTGGGAGAAAACGCCCCAGGCAGGATTTCTGACACTGCAGAAGGTGATGATGAGGAGTTTGACCCGAATGTTATTGGATTCTCTGAACATTCGGGAGCAGCACAAGAACCCGATACCTCTCAGTCTCATAGAGGTAAGGCACATATTGATGATGACGCACCAGTTGACATAACTGATGCAGATGATGACTCTGAAGCCACAGAAGATGAATCAGCTGATGTACTTACTTTAGAAGAAGATAGAGCTCTCACAGCTGAGGCGAGAGACCTTGCAAAAGATCCCACTTTCTCTCCAGGTAGTGGTGATCTTGTTGCAGATATTGATGCAGAACTTGCCTCCTCGCCTCCTGCAAAGAGACAAAAGACAACCGCCAAGAAGGACAGGGTACGAGGTAAGAAGACGATGTCTGTTAAACCTCAAGCTGAGAAAACCTCAAGAAGAAGACGGTTTACCCTTCCTGAAGCTTTTGGGGATCCAGTGACTCAATCCTCTCAAGCGGCGACAACAGCAACTACAACAACAGCAACAACAACAGCAGCAACATCGACTGTCCCACTCTCTTCCAGTGCAGCTATGCCTGCAAGTGTGACTATGTCAATGCCTTCATCGGTAATCTTCACTGAGCCAGTCTCAGTTACCGTTGAAGCGACAGGTTCGCAGTTGGCTGCTAATCCGATAGGCGACAGAATACGGATGATGAAGGAAGCAGCAAGAACGTCAGCTGCTAGAACTTCGACCCAATCCTCATCCTCGACTCCAACAACCAACGAACAGCTTCAGCGCCAAGTCAGAGAGCTTACTGCTTTAGTGGCCGCCCAAGCACGGGAAATGGCCGAAATGAAGAGCAAAAACGCCAACATTGAAGAAAATGAAACGGCGATGTTGGAACTGATTGGAGACACTATCACAGCTAACACTGAGCTGAGAGCCACTGTCGACTCACTTACTTTATCTAATCAGCAAATCTTGGAGTCGAACAGGCAGATCACGGCATCACATCAGCAGATCATGGAAACACAACAACAGCTCATGGAATCACATCAGCAGCTAATTCAGTCTAATCGTGATCTCCAGCTCGCAAATGTGAACAACGAGCGTCGACTCACCAAGTATAGGAAGCAAAACATAAGGCTAAGGACTAGGTTGAATGCACTGACTGGAACTCAACCTAGACTTACTGGTGGTTCAGAAGCTGGAGCTAGTACTGCTGGTGATGATGATGATGAGGATAGTGAAGAGGATGATGATGATGAAGAAGAGGATGATGAGTCTGATGACGATGATGACAACGATGGTAAGGGTGATGGTGGTGATCCCGGAGCCACAGGCGGTGGCGGATCTACAGGTGGGTCTGCGTCGGGACGAACAAAGAAAAGTCACGATCGCAGTGGCAAGGATCCCAAGGCAGGTTCTTCTGCTCAGGGGGAGCCAGCTCCTATGATGAGCAAGATTCAAGAACTTCGCGATAAAGTAAAGAAGAAAGCGATAGTTCTTGTTGAAGACGTGGAGCCCCTAAACAGTTACTTTGCATATGATGATGATGGCAACCTGTGTGATCCTCATGTGTCTTCTGATTATGATCTGGAAGAGGGGGAAATACCTCCTGAGGTTACTACTGATGACTTGGAAAAGATCTTTGGCTTAGCACCTGGAGAATCTTCCAGTGCTAGCCACTTCGCTCCAGAGCTGCATCCAGATAATCATGAAGTGGAGATGGAAGATGGAACCAATATCACTACACCTGAGTATGTAGTTGATGAGTCGAGTAGCGGGATACCAAAGATCTCTGAGGAGATGCTTAACCAGTCTGAAGAAAAGCTAAAGTCTGATCCTACACCTGTCCCAGACAAGGTGAAAGAGCGACATGACAAGATCAGACAAAAGTATCCTGAGTGGTTTCCATCTGGAGGTGAGTCTGAGAAGAAAAAGGAACCTGTACAGGCTTCTATGTTCAAGAAACAGTTGGTGAAGATGTCAGGAAGCGTGATCAGCTGGGCTTACATTAAACATGCTAAGATGTTGGGAGTAAAGTGGCAGGATGGTCTTCTCTACTTTCAACCATACACGAAAATACTCAGTCTGCCCTTCTGGCATATACGCGATTTGGTTAGACTGCACCTTCCATTGTATCATGAGTCACGCTATGAGTTTGAAGGGTTCTACAACATTATGAAAAGAGAAAGTGTTGAAGGATGGGACCAGTTCCAACCACAGTACCCAAAATCTGTTGTGACAAACAAGATACATCCCATCACAAAGAAACCCATTTGGAAGCACATCATCAAACCACCCGAAACCGCGTCAAAGATTCCATTAGCCCCGATTGAGCAAGACTTCGCTTCTAAGTTGTATTACTGGCACTATGACGCAGAGACCACCGAAGCCGTAATAGTCTTGAGCAACTCGCCAAAACCGTGCAGGAAGATTAGAGTATGGGATCCAATGTGGCTGATTAACTGCTCGGAGAAAGACGTGGAGACATTGTTCTTATATCCAATACAACATCTGAAGGCCGAAGCCGATCAAGCATTGAAGTTTCAACGGGTGATTCGTTTCTGTCACGCCAACAAAGTTCATGCGGGATGCGACTGGTCAAGACTTTCCAGGATCGAGACAATGTCAATTTGATGAAGACTGAAGATGCTGCATGTTTGTTTATGTTATGTTTGCTTTGTATGTTTTCAATTTTGAGTCTGTAAAGTTGCTAGTTGTTGCTATAAACGTTGTCTTAAGTAATTCTTGTACGTATACTAGCCTGGTCCAAGGGGGAGTCTGTAAGTGCATGATGTCCCTAGGCTAGTATATATGTTGATTGGACGTGTCACGGGGTGTTTGGAGATGTTTATGCGTGATTTGGGGTGTTTGGGAACCAACAGGCGAGTAGAAGGGTGTTAGTGGCGATTGCAGTGCTACTCGCCATTAATTCTAGCGAATAGGCTGCTACTCGTGTTCTTGTATAGGCGATTAGGCCCAATCGCCTATACGGCATATGGTTCAGCTGTTCTACTCGCCTATACTGTCCTGTACGTGTACGGGAGGTATAAATAGGCCCAATCATTGCCCTAATCATTAGTTCTTGCCTCACACACTCTCCAAACACCCTCCCAAGGTCTGTAAGGTCTGATTTGATCTCTGTAAACACTCGTGCTCTGTTTTTAGTGATAAATCGTTAATCTTTTGACCCGTGTGTGTGTTGTGATTACTCGTTTGTCTTAGTTTCATTATCGTATCTGTTGTTAAAGCATATTAGAGGGATTCCGCACCTCTAGTATAAACCCCGTGATTGTCGGATTTAGCGTTATTCGATCCTACAATATGGGAGTTCCAAGAAAATGGTGTATTGCCTGCCTTGAAGCTAAGCTATGATAACTTGCCTTCACATTTAAAGAGATGTTTTGCTTATTGTTGTTTGTTTCCTAAAGGCTATGATATGAGAAAGGATGTGTTGATTCAGTTGTGGGTTGCTAACGATTTCATTCCACCCATAGAAGGAAAGTCCTTGTATATGTATGGGGAAGAAATTTTTAACTGTTTGGTTTGGAGGTCCTTCTTCCAGTTTATTGATACGGGAATGTTCTATGAAAATGACCCTTATGTCTATAAAATGCATGATCTGATGCATGACATGGCACTTCATGTTATGGGAGATGACTGTTTAGTCATAGAGTCTACAGGTGATAAAATACCAAATGAGGTGTTTCATTTAAGCTCATCATGTCCAGAGTTTGTCTTTTCACCCCATGATTTAAGAAACTTAACATCGTTAAGGTCAATGCTACTGTTTGGGGAGACTAATGAGTATCTTATTAGCCAAATTTTCAACCATATGTATCTAAGGGTATTATACTTGTGTAATTCACGCTTAGAAACATTGCCTGAATCAATTGGCAAACTCAAACATCTGAGATACTTGAATTTATCACATTCATTTATAGAAGTACTACCTGAGTCAATTATTCATCTCCAAGACCTGCAAATGCTGATTTTGTCTTTTTGTTATGATCTGGTTGAGTTGCCAAAAGGCCTGAGACACATGGTTAATCTTCAATGTCTGGACATCAGTGGTTGCCGTGCACTCCGTCGTTTGCCAGTAGGAATTAAAGAACTAAGTCATCTCCAAATACTTTCAAAGTTTCCTATTGTTAAGGAGGGCGGGGCCAAAATCAGGGAGTTGGGGGATCTGGATCTTCTTGAAGGGGAGTTAGAAATAGAAGGACTTGAGAATGTTGAAGGTTTTAGTGAGGCTGAGAGTGCCAATCTCAAATGCAAAACAAATCTGTCAGCCTTGAAGTTAAATTGGACTAACATAGAAGATGTTCAAGGAGGGTATAAATGTGATGAAAAGGAGGTTCTTGAGGGACTAGAACCAAATCCGGGTCTCAAAGTATTGCAAATAATTCATTACATGGATAAGATTATTTCTCCAAGTTGGATGGTGAATTTAAAGAATTTGATTAAAATTAGTTTTTTTGGTTGTAAGAAATGTGAACGTATTCCACCGCTGGGTAGACTTCCGAATCTTAGGGTCATTATATTGGTGGGCATGGATTGTTTGAAATGGTTCCATGAAGATGATACAAACATGTCCGGAGACAACCCCAACATATTTCCTTCTTTACAAACATTACGTATTGAATTCTGCCAGAGTTTGGTTTCTTTGCCAAGTAACCTTCCAAAACTCAGGGATTTACGGTTACGTGTGTGCGATGAATTTGTTTATCTCCCGGATGAAATTCTTAAGGCTCTGAATGAGCTTGATATAATTAATTGTAAACATCTAAATAAAAGGTATAAACCGGAGATGGGTGAAGACTGGCCAAAAGTTTCGCACATTCCCCATGTTAAAATGTTTACCTATGCAAGGTACGTAATATTAAATTTCTCTTTTATTTCTCTGTTTCATAATGCAATTAAATTTTTAGGGTGGTTCAATTGTGATTTTTGAGGTCGATTAAAAAATGGACAAATTTAATATATCGTGGAAGAACATGTTAAAAATTCAAATACGACGACTTTTGCTACCATAATAATAGTATTCTGAAGATAATTAAATCATATATATAATTATTTCCTAATTACAAAATATTATTCACCTATCTAATGGTATTTGTACGTAACTTCTTTCAATATTTATATCATTTTTCATGACTTGCTAACAAAACTAATGGTGTTTCAATATAGCTCTGAATCCGAAGATGAAGATGATGTTGACAATGTTGAGTTTGTTCCTGCTCCAAGGTACGTAATATTAGTTTTCTCTTTTATTTCTCCCCTCCTTAGGGTGGTTCAGTTGTGATTTTTGAGTTCAATGATAAAATGGACAAACTTAATATATCATTACATGTCGTTATAGTCGTGTTGGAATATAACATGTTAAAAATTCAAATGCGATGACTTTTGCTACCATAATAATAGTATTATGAAGATAATTCGATCATATATAATTATTTCATAACTACAAAATATTATTCACCTCTCTAAGGGTGGGTGGGGTGCTCGTCACACCATCAGTGAACATCCAATCAATCCTCATGAGCCACATCATTTCTATCACATATCACTAACTTTTTTTAAAAATAAATAACGGTACATAAACTAAAATTAAATAGCATTACATAAAATAAAATAAAAACATTACATAAACTCGGTTTCTCACTTCCTTTTGAGATCCGACCACTTGTGCGAGATTGAATCACAAGTGCAATTTTTTCCCCGACTGGGCACTAAACTCGGCTAAAACATTAGCCGAGTTTGTTAGCCCAATGTTGAGCCCGAATGGAGGAGCCCATATGTTCGTGTACGTTATTATATGCTATTACTATATATATAGGGTGAGGTTATGGTACAAATGGTGTGTTTTATGAAAAGGGTAAGAAATAATTGTGTCCATTAGATCATATAGATGGAGGGATGAGATTTAATGAGTGGCAAACGTGTAAATTATGTTATAATTTGATTAATTAAATATATGGTGTGGGGTGTATATGTAAAATATTTCATACCCATCAAAACAAATACACCCAACCATCAATAATTGGAGAGCAAAACTTGGCATTTCCTTTCAAACTTTCATCCAAAATTGGAAACAAACATCAACCAAATCCATGGACCTGATAGAAGATTCACAATAAAATTCAATTGTAAATATCTCCAACTTCAGTCATTGTGTTATTCCCTAAAAATTTTACTTGTTTTCACTTCTGATTGAACATTCGTAGGGAATAGGATCAAGATTGGCTGAGCAGCTGAAAAAGGTTGATTGCATTGCCAACAAGGTTTGGAAAATGCGTGTTTAAACTAATCAATCTTAGGGTTGTGTCACCACTATTCTTGTTGGTGTGTTTTATCATTATAATAAGTTCCCATTGTGTGTTATATACTTTTTGTTTCAAGCATGATTGTTGCAAAATCTTGTTTGATGGTGTTATTTATATACTTAGACATTCCTTTTTTGTGTGGAACGCATTTCATTGCGTGGTATTGACATTAATTTTTCTATTTGTGGTTTGTAATGGGGGCTATGTTTATCTCATAGTGTTAAAACACAATATTTATCCGATAGTGTTAGAACACAATGTTATAAGATTTTATGAAATTGATAACACCTTGCCATTAAAATAGAACATATTGACAAACACTAGGTATTTGTAGTATCATCCTACATCTACTTTATATTGTTTCAGTATATCATTGTGTTTTACAATGTAATTTCAAAAGATGAATACAGCCTTTTAACTACAAAACACGTCATCATTTCAAAAATTATGTGTAGAGCACAAAGAAAGTTAGTATGATGTGAAAGTATGTTGCTTTATTTCATAATACAATGAAATCTGCTTTATGTCATAATGCAATGAAATCTTTCTGTTGTATGAGAAAACACATTACCATTGCCGACAAGACATAAGAAAAAACAGTCATTGGTTTTTGTATTCCATAAAACACAATGTAGACACACAATGATGATTTTATTTTTCCAAAAATTCATAAAAATGATTAACTGATTTGAGAAGATATGCATGTTGATCAGTTAAGGCTTTTGATAAAATCCCAAACATCTCTCAGTATTGATCATTGATTGAAATTTCCATAATCTTGATAAAGTATACAATTACCTTAATGACCTTGAGATTTAAATATACGATTGCCACGTGGCAGCCCCATAAGCTTTCTTATCCTTCTCACAAAAATAAGCATTTGTACCCGAACCTCTACCTACATATATATATATATATATATATATATATATATATATATATATAAACTGCTCTTCAGACCAACGGACCATTGTTGAAACAAAATTAGTTTCCAGAGCCGGAAATGGTTGAATATAGAATTAAAAATGGTACGGATGGAGAGTTGAAAATTGAAAAATTATGCATGGGGTAAGATTTGATAGGATATGTTTATATATAAGATAATTTAAAAAAAATGGAAAACAACTACATTTGACTGTCACGGCCGTGATCCATCGCGGTCGCGGTGCGAATTGTCCTTCACGGTGACCATGAGGGGTACTCGCGGTGATCACAGCTATCATGGTAGTCTATCGTGGACCGCCCCGTATGGCCTAATGGCATGCCATGCGGACAAAAATATGAAAATAAGTAATTAGAGAACAACTAGAATATACATGTAGACGACAAACTGATTAAATCTTTTTAAATGATGTAACTCTACTAAAATACGAACACGAAATATCATAAACTAGTATTTTACCCCTGTGTTGTAGGGGCGTGGGTCATAAAACCATGCTAAGTAAGTAGTAAGCAAACTACCATCAAAAGCGGGGAAAATCGTTAAACAAAAACGCGAATTTATGACACAACGTGACGTAAAACATAGGCAAAGACAAACACGAATATATACCGCGAGCTGGCTTAAAACGTAGACAGACTCGAATCAACGTGGCAGGACATCATTGGTGTCCATCGTCAAACCAACCAATAGCATGCGAGCAATCCTACTTGATCGATGTCATTTGGTCGGTCAAAAACAATGAAAATAAGTAGTAAAGTAGAAGTGAGTCGTCTCCTCAGGGAATTGGTGGAAAGTTGTAATTTTTATCTAAATTATTTAATGCCTAATGATTTGTTTAGATTGATTGAGAAAAGCTAAGATAGCTAGAAACTTTGATTTTAAGTTGAAAACAACAAATAAAAGAAAGTAATCCCCTCCGTATCTCTGCTTTGACGATTCACCCAACTTGTTTCAATTAGTAAGAATACCACATAGACATGGCCTTGTTAATTGGTTTTAATTCAAGTGGTAATTAGACACAAGTTTTTAATAATAACCTGTACAATCCAATTACCAAACCATATGTACCAAATACCCTCCCAATAATCAAATTGCTCACGATGCAAGGAAACCGAATGCGAATGACAAAAGATGAATAATTGCAACACATATAATTTGTTTAAATGAATCAAACCACAAGTATTCTTCAAAACATAAAGAACAATTCAAAAATACTAAAATGAATCAAGTTGAGTTTCACATACAAACCATCCACCCGGAGGTGGTCACAAAGGAATTAGCCTCTCATCTCCATTGCAAGATCTTCAAATGAGGTGTTGTTGGAGATTGAATGCATGATTTGATGATTAAGATGTTGATTAGGAATGATTAATTGTGGGAAAACACCTTGGGAATGATTAAAAACGACCAGGGTTGAGTCTCCTTTCGTTTCTAAGAATAATTATCTCTTTATGGGGTTTAAACCATTAAATTCGTAACTTAGGCTGACAGGGGCGCAAGGTCAGGTGAGACCGGTGCAAGGTGCGTTGGTACCCTCCTCAGCTTGCGCCGGGAAGCACCAAACTTCCACAAACCTTTTGTTTTGCGCCGGAATCAGAGCACGTGCGCTCAAAGGCATTTTACCTTGCTCTCCAACTCGAAATTTCTTCTTTTCTTCACACATTCACTTGGGATTGCATCTATAGACTTCCAACCTCTTGTCTAGCTTCCAAAACCTTCGTATTAAGCTCCAATTAACTTCATTAAGCCTCAAGTACCTGCAAATCCTAATCATTCTCAAAGTAACTATGGTTCACACAATTAAACACTTAAAAACACCTAGTTACAAATACTAAAACATGGTTAAACATCCACCCATCACATCCCCACACTTAACCTTTGCTTGCCCATAAGCAAAGCTCTCTCGCAACTATCCCGCCATCATTAACAGTTACACTTCACTAATCTCCACCAACTCTTAGCTAAGGTCCAAAGTCATACCCTATTCTAGATCAACACTAGATGTGTTAATTCAACAAGTAACAATAAATTCCCATTTAAAAACAGAATTTGTCTGACTAAACCTAACATGCTTTCGGCTTTTATTTTCATGCAACACACCCCTCACAATTTTTCACTCCACTCGGCTGAATATCTGGACTAGCGTGTAATGCACTAGTATGGATCACTCAAAAACCAAGTATGCAACTATGTTATCATATGCTTGTATAACAATCACACCTTCCTGATGATCTTCACACAAACTACAATAATTGATGCTTCGCCTCAATAACGCCTTTTTAGTCAGAATCCTATCCATTAGCATCCTCCACATAAACACATTACATTTAATCGGCATCCATTTACACCATTTATAAACCTCAATATTTTGAATCGATCGCTCCGAGTCCAACCATCTTTTAACCTCCAATATTGAGAAATCATCAACCGAATTATTATCCCAAGTCCACTTGTCCCTATCCACTCCCACCGATTGATCTGCCACCAAACCAATACAATCCATTAATTGTTGTATCTCAACTACCGAAGTAGGCTATCTCCGCCAACTCCAACACACTCACAAATCATTTCCACCCCCCTAATTTATCTCTCACCATGCACCATTTATCCCTCTCCAGACGAAACAGATCAGGAAATAAATATTTTAGAGGAGTCCGAGCAACCCACGGATCAATCCAAATTTTAATATCAACCCCATTTCCGAGCCGGCCCCGAATCATACTAATACTGTTAAAATCTCCCACCTTTAACCGGACACCACTAGCAACCAACTTAGTTCACATACCCGTATATCTCGAGCTATGAGGATAAGAATCCCACTTCCTCTTTGACCCGTGAATAGCATCTACCACTCTCCGCCACATCGCCTTAGCTTCTTGTCGATATCGCCAGAGCCATTTAACCAAAAACGCACTATTGCGTTCGCCAAGTTTACGAATACCCAATCCTCCTTGTTTAATCGGCCTAGTGACAATATCCCAACCCACCCAATGAACTTTTCTATAATCCGAGCTACCACCCCATAGAAACTTTTTAATCAACCCTTCCAGATTATTAATAATCTCAACTGGCGCCTTAAATAAAGAGAAATAGTAAGACGGTAAACTCACCAGAACCGATTTGATTAACGTCAATCTACCTCCAATAGATAACACTTTCGATTTCCACTTTGACAACCTATTTTTAAATACCTTTAACACTGGCTCCCAACTATTAATTTTGCTCATATTAGCTCCAACCTGGATACCAAGATAAATAAAAGGTGTGACCCCCCGGTCTACACCCCATCCCTAGCGCCATGTTACCCACCTCTTCTACACTCTTTCCCACCCCATATAGAGTAGACTTACGAATATTTATTCTTAGACCCGAACACATATGGAAAATCCGAAGCATACGTCTTAAACAGGCAAAATTACCATCCGACCACTCACCCATCACCATCGTGTCATCTGCATATAATAAATGAGAAATAACCGGACCACCACTCGGAAGAACGACCCCAGGAAAAGCTCCAACATCACAAGCCTTCCATATTAAACCCGAGAAGGCTTCCATAACCATGATAAAAAGAAAAGGCGAAATAGGATCACCCTATCTAATACCCTTCCCACAATTGAACTTAAAAGTTGGGGACCCATTCACTAAGACCGACAACCTAGCCGATACCAAAATACCTTCAATCCACCCACACCAAATATCTGAAAACTTCATCTGACGCATAACCGATATCAAAAAAGCCCAATTTACATTATCATAGCCTTTTTCAAAATCTATCTTAAACATAAACAACTCATTTCCACTCCTTCTCGCCCAAGAAAGAACCTCACTAATAACCAAAGGGTCATCCAGAATATACCTTCCCGCCACAAACGCCGATTGAGTCTCATTAATAACACTATCCATAACCATCTTCAACCTATTAGCTAGGACTTTCGAGATCACCTTACTCACCACCCCTATCAAATTAATAGGGTGATACTCTCCCAAATTAACCAGATCCTTCACTTTAGGGACGGGCGTAATAAAAGAAGAGGCGACACCACTATTAATCTTCCCAGTTTCAGCAAAATTCCTCATAATGTCAACAAAATCATTAGAAAACAGATCCCAATACCTTTTAACAAACCTGAAATTGAAACTGTCAGGGCCCGGAGCTTTATCACTACCACATTGAAAAATCGCTTCCTTAATTTCTTTCTCCGTAAACGGTCGAGTAATCATCTCCGCACTCTCCACGCTAAGAAACTTCAAACCATAACAATTTAGCTTCGGTCTACAAGAGAATTCTTCCACGAACATGCTTTTGAAAAAAACACAACACCTCTTTCTTAATCTCTTTTGGCTTGGTGACCCATTCTCCATTAGCTGTCAAACCCGTGAAAACATCTAGAGTTTTCATCACCCTCTTTCGCCCACGTAACTCTAAACTTTTGTTTCAAATCCGTAAGCTTGAAATATTCCAACTGTTTCAACCTTTGCCTCGCCTCTTCAAACACCCAAACCTCATCTTCAGTCAGATCCCTAGCCTCCAAAGCCACCTCCAACTTGCTGACCTCCTTCTTCAAACAAATCTCCTCCTCAATCTCGGCACCAACTACCTCCTCTTTCCACACTCTAATTTTCGCTCTGAGCAACTTAAATTTCTGCATAAGAATCGTATCCAGCTTGCCATAGAACTCCATATTAGCTAGCGAATTTTTTTATCAACTCATCAAACCCTTCTCTTTGGAACCAAGAATTAAAAAACTTAAACGGTTTAGGTCCAAAGTTACGCGACTCAATTTTCAACAAAATAGGACAATGATCCGAACCATCTCGATCCAAAACCCGATACTCCGCATTCGGCCACTCATTAAAAAACGACCAATCAACAAAAATTCTATCAATCCGACTAAGTTTGTCTCCGACCAAAAACGTGAATTTGCGGCCTTTTAAACCATACTCGAACAACCCTGTGTCCTCAAAAAAATCATTAAATTCATCCGAAGCCACCATATTAAACTTGGAATTACGACGCTCTACATGATCTCTCACATAGTCAAAATCGCCACCAGCTATCCAGAACCCACCATCGCCCGAAATAATGGTCTTCAAATAATCCCACACCAATCGCTTCTCTTGCAATTTTTGCGGACAATAAACATTCAAAAACGTAACCTTCTTCCCATCACTTCTCATATAACCTGATACAGCCAGCACATTCCTATCCTTAAGAACCGCAGACTTCACAAACAATTTCGGGTTCCAGAATGATATTAATCCCCCGGAACGACCCGAAGCATCAACATGTGCAAACTCAAAATCATCCGAACCCCAAAATCTACTAACATCAATACCTTCCAACAACACAAATTGAGATTCCTATAACATAAGAAATCCTATTTCATTCTCCACCTTTAACTTCCGACACCACGTACTTTTGCCACTCGAACCCAGTCCTCTAATATTCCATGATAACACATTCATTGATTAACCTGTTGAAAGCCTTCATAGTTAATGACCTTAGCAACTGAATCGCCAAACCTGTCTAAGTCTTCCGCATCTATGAGCTTTCCAAGATTGACCGTCTCAACCACCTCATCTTCTACCTCATATAACGTACCCATCTCCTGAGCCTCTAATACAAAATCTTCCACAACATTAAGATCCGGATTGAACATACCTTCCGTATTGCCTTCCACAGAAACATGATCTCTACCGGACTCCTCCCCATTAGTCGCAAAAATAAACCTATCTATGTCAAAAATATCCTCCACTTCCCTAGCCCATTTTTTTGTCTTTCATTCCCCGACGGCGATGGCGACTTTTGAGCTCTCGCCTTCTTACGGAAACCTCTCTCCTTCTTAATCTTATTAACTTGAGACCCATTAAAATTCCCTCCCAAAGACATATCTACCACATAACTCTCCTCCCTATTATCCATACATTGTTCATAGAGGATTCTAAAACCACTGGATCTCGGACATCCAAAAACGAAACAAAACTAAAACACTTACCCAATTTGTCATACTTCCTCGCAATATACGTACCCTGGATACTACCGAAACCTTTCAGTACCACCACAAGATCAGTTGAAGCACACCCTCCCGGAAGATTGGATACAAAGTACTTCGTTACCGCTTGATCCTTCTGCTTCGAAGCCTCCCCTTGTGTCGAATGTCTTCCATTCCTAGTTGGAGCATCGAACCATGTGTCGATCTTATACTTTTCCTTACCCGCCATCAAAAACTAGATGGAAATCTTGTTCGCCTTGATAGCCGCCGTCAGTCGCCTCCTAGTTTCTCGGAGACCTAGGGTTTTTTTTATGTTTTAATCCACAACATCCCTAATTAATTTGAAAACCCAATTTGTTTGTTAAACCGGTTACCATTTGGTTTTTTTTTCATCCATTAAACAATTAAACTTAATTACACAACTAAACAACTTAGCCCAATATTGCTTTAAATTACATTTTTAACCCATATTTCAACTAAACCCATTTACCCAACTTTAAGGGCCCATTTTTTCTACTCACCCAGGCCACCGGATATTTCTGAACTTTTCTAAGTCAAGGATAATTGTCAGCTTTCGCAAGTATGTTAGCTATGATGAACTTCGAGAATGATATAGGCACACAAAACTAGCCACCGAGGCTTATGTCTACGTTGGATTACTCTAATTGAAAATTAAGATTTGAGTCGTTTACCATGTACAATGAGCCACGAATTCCAATATGCTTTAGCTACACTAAACCTACAACTTCTGCTGCAAACAATGTACATAAACCAAGAAAAACATCAAAGATTATAATGAAGATGACATAAGATAGTATGCATTGGATAGATAAAAAGGCAACGGTGTTGCATTCCTCAAGTCTCACAAGAAGTTTCATTAATTCTTCTTAAATCACCTTCCTTGATCATATGTATAATATTTTACTCACCTAATCTAGATTAAAACTCGTGTCAAACTAATTTAGTTGCTTCCAAGTTCAGAAGAAGGAAAATCTTTTGGTGTGGGTTGTTTTAGACGGGATCATGCAAAAGGTTCCTTTTAAGGTTGATTTTTGGAGTGGGGTGATATGCAATTGACGTATTTGTAAACTAGTTGAATCAACTAGGTATTTCGGGATCTAAACGACGGTGGATGCTAAGTGAATTACTTTTCATAGAGAGTACAAAATGCCCTTAAGTTGATTTTTGGAGTGGGGTGATACTATTTTTTTTTCCATTACTTGTATCGTAGCATATCTGAAGAACAAAGTGTATATACTGTATATTTTTCATCAATGTCTTCCATACGTGTGATTGTTGAAAAGTAATCCGAAGTTCCCTCCTTTGCATGGCTTCATGCATGTGTTTAAGTTGTTGAATTTGAATGTGTCAATAAAGCCGTTTGGGGCTATTGTGAGTTGTCCGGTAATCAGGATCTACCTAGTTACTAGGAGATTAGCCGTTTGTTTTCTGGTTATAAATAGGGGCCTTGTTAGTTGTTTCTTTTCATGTACTCTCAATATTATCAAAGTAATAAAAGCAAAATCTGTGTTGCCATTTTGAGTGTTCATCCTTGTTTGTTATTCGTTTGTTTTGAGTGTGCTCATACCAACACGTGGTATCAGAGCTGGTGAGATCTTGTTATTCAAATGGCCAATATGATGAATCCTAATCACACAACACACACCCCTCTACCCATCTTCAAAGGCGAAGGTTATGAGCATTGGAGTGTGTGAATGAAGACCATACTCAGGTCCAAAGGACTGTGGGAAATGGTGAACCTGGGAATTACGGACCATGGTGAGAATCTTGAAGAAGCAAGAAAGGAAGCCAAAAGAGATGCTCAGGCTCTTGCTGTGATTCAACAAGGAGTTCATGACCCCTTGTTCTCTCGCATTGCTGGGGCTGAAACATCTCAAGAGGCTTGGGACGTGTTGAAGATGGAGTTTCAAGGAGATTCTCAGGTACAATTGTTATGAAAGAAGGAGTAGTGGGTGATTACTTCTCAAGAGTAATGGCCATTGTGAGTCAACAAAGGCGTATGCTGAAGAAGTTCCTGATCAGAAAATTGTTGAAAAAATATTAAGGAGTCTTACTGCTAAGTTTGACTATGTTGTGCCATCCATTGAGCTGGCCTATGATCTAAGCAGTTTGACACCTGTAAAGTTTATGGCCTCCCTTCAGTCACAAGAGGAGAGATTGAATTGTAGATCAGGAGAAGTGAAGATTGGGGACAAAGAGAAATCTGATGAGCAGGCCCTGAAAGTTTATCAACCCAATAAGAGGTTGTCATATGATCAAAATAGCAGAGGAATAGGAAGAGGATACAGTAGAGGAAGGGGTAGAGGGAGGTCAAATGATGATAGAAATAGAGGACCTCAATGCTATCAATGCAACAGGTATGGTCATGTTAAAAGAGATTGCTGGTTTAATGATGATGGACACGCCAAAGTTGCATCCAACACTGATGATGAGGAAGCTAATAATGAGGAAGGACCATATATGTTCATGGCTCAAGTTTCTGAAGTTGTAGACAATCCCAGCTTGTGGTTTGTTAACTCAGGCTGTTCAAACCACATGACAAGTAGCAAGTCTAACTTCGTGAATATAGATGAAACATTCAGGTTGAATGTTAAGCTGGGAGACAAAAAGAATCTGGCAGTGGAAGGAAAAGGTACTATCAAAATTAAAATGTCAAATGGCATTTTCAAATACTTAGATGATGTTTACTATGCCCCTAATCTTGAATACAATTTAATGAGTGTGGGACAATTGATGAGGAAAGGGTATGCTCTAATTTTTGATGATGATGCTTGTTCAATCATCCACAAAGAAACTCAAGCTGAGTTGATGAGGGTGAAGCTGGCTGCTAACAACATGTTCCCACTGGATGCTACCAAAGTTAAAGAGGGAGGAGTGACAAAGATTCATGAAGAGACAAAGTTATGGCATTGCAGGTTTGGGCACCTGAATTCATAAGCTCTTCAACAGTTACACAACAAACAGATGGTTCTAGGCCTTCCACAGATGAAAGACTATGGTCAGTGTGAGGGATGTGCTCTTGGTAAGATGCACAAGTTGCCTTTCCAGTCAAGTTCTAGAAGAGCTTCACAATTGCTTGAAGTAATTCACACAGATGTATGTGGGCCTATGCCTGTAAAAAGCCTTGGTGGAAGCAGGTATTTTCTGTTATTTATTGATGATTTTTCAAGAATGACCTAGGTTTATTTCATAGAAAGGAAATTTGATGTCTTTGCTAAGTTTAAGGTGTTTAAGGCCCTTGTTGAGAAACAAAGTGAAAAATATATTAAGGTGCTTAGAAGTGATAGAGGGGGGGAGTATTGTTCACACGAATTCAATTCATTCTGTGAACTTCATGGTATAAAAAGACAGCTGACCACTCCCTACACCCCTGAATAGAATTGGGTTAGTGAAAGGAAGAATAGATCCATTGTGGAAAGAGCTCAGTGCATGCTACTAGCTAAGGGTATGCCAAGTTATTTTTGGGCAGAAGCAGTATCAATTGTTGTGCACATTTTAAACTTGTCTCCTACAAAAGCTTTAGATGCAAAGACCCCTTCAGGAGAGAAACCTGAAGTTGAAGATTTAAGGGTGTTTGGGAGTATTGCATATGGTTTGAAACCAGGCCAGCTGAAGCACAAGTTTGAAGCTACATCTGCCAAGTGTATCATGATTGGTTCCTCTTATCCCTCAAAGGGATATAGACTCTATAATCCCATCAACAAGCAGATTATTAGCAGAAGAGTCATTAAGTGTTTTGAAGACATGCAATGGGATTGGTCCCAGGTGAAGAATGAGCAGAACAAACACCTATGGGACCTTAGTGTGTTTGATACACTAATTGATGTTGGAAATGACCAGGATGCCCCTGAAGAAGAAACAGCAGCAGAAACATCTTCCACTGGCCCTGGAAATCAAAATGCAGGAAGTCAAGGTGAAACAAGTAATGTTGCAGGATCATCAACTCAAAATCCTGTAGATGTTACAGTGGATGCATCCTTAACTCTTATAAAGACCAAGTCTCTCGCTGAAGTCTATGAACAAACAACTCCTATGGAGGAGTGCATGGTATGTGAATTTGCACTGAATATTTGTGATCCAATGTGTTTTGATGATGCAGTTCTAAAGAAAGAATGGAGAGATGCTATGACAGAAGAAATTAATGCAATAGTGAAGAATGATACATGGCAGCTAGTTGATGTTCCTAAGAATAAGAACATAGTTGGCTTGAAGTGGTTGTACAAGACAAAAGTGGGACCAACTGGTGAGATAGTGAAGTATAAGGCTAGATTGGTTGCAAAGGGCTATTCTCAAAGAAAGGGTGTTGATTTTTAAGATACCTTTGCACCTGTAGCCAGATTTGAAACCATTAGAACAGTGTTAGCTGTTGCAGCAACGCAAGGGTGGTTTGTTTATCAGCTTGATGTCAAGTCTGCCTTCCTAAATGGCAAACTTGAAGAAGAAATTTATGTTGAACAACCAAGAGGTTTTGAAGTGGAAGGGAAGGTGGAGAAAGTGTACAGGTTGTATAAGGCTTTATATGGTCTTAAGCAGGCTCCAAGAGCCTGGTATGCCAGGATTGATTCCTATTTTGTTGGCCATGGATTCACTAGAAGCTACAACGAGCCCACATTGTATGTGAAGAAAGATGATACAGTTGGAATCATCTATGTTTGTCTTTATGTTGATGATATAATTTATACAAGTTCCAGTAATGATCTTCTTCAAGAATTCAAGCAGGGTATGATGAAGGAATTTGAGATGTCAGACTTAGGATCTCTCAAATTCTTTCTTGGACTTAAGATTCATCAAAATGAAGAAAGAATTTTTATAGGGCAGAGTAAGTATGCTGAAGAACTACTTGAGAAGTTTGGTATGGTTGGATGTAAGGCTGAAGATACTCCTATGAATGCTAATGAGAAGCATAAGAAGAATGATCAGGCAGAATCAGTTGATGCTGTGAGGTACAGAAGTCTGATAAGGGGTCTTATGTACTTGCAGCATACAAGACCAGACATTGGTTTTGCAGTCAATGTCTTGTCTAGGTTTATGCAAGTTTCAAGTAAAATACACTTTGGTGCAGCCAAGAGGATCCTCAGATATGTTGCAGGGACTGTTAGGTTTGGATTAGAATATAGGAAGAATAATGAGGTCAAGTTAGAAGGTTTCACAGACAGTGATTGGGCTGGATGTTTAGATGACAGGAAAAGTGTGTCAGCTAATGCATTTACAGTCGGAAGTGGTATAATCTCATGCAGTACTAAGAAGCAGCAATCAATTGCTTTGCCAA
Organism: Ambrosia x helenae; assembly: GCA_030844895.1. Lineage (NCBI taxonomy): Eukaryota > Viridiplantae > Streptophyta > Magnoliopsida > Asterales > Asteraceae > Ambrosia > Ambrosia x helenae. Next base: position 2,742,054 of record CM061225.1, read on the forward strand.
GCACCGAGGCAGAGTATATTGCAGCCACTGGAGCAACTTGTCAGGCTATTTGGTTAAGGAGGATCTTAGATGATATCTATGTGCATTAAGAAGGGGTCACAATCATTTGGTGTGATAGCAGATCTGCCATACACTTATCAAAGAATCCAGTTTTGGATGGTAAGTCAAAACATATAGAGCTCAAGCATCATTTTATCAGGGATATGGTAGCCCAAAATCAAGTGGTTATTGAATTTTGTGGAACTGATGATCAAGTTGCTGATGTTCTAACAAAAGCTGTGAACAAGGAGAAGTTTGAAAGGTTCAGGTTCATGCTTGGAATGAGGGAACTTGAATTAAGAGGGGGTGTTGAAAAGTAATCCGAAGTTCCCTCCTTTGCATGGCTTCATGCACATGTTTAAGTTGTTGAATTTGAATGTGTCAATAAAGCCGTTTGAGGCTGTTGTGAATTGTTCGGGTAATCAGGATCTACCTAGTTACTAGGAGATTAGCCGTTTGTTTTCTGGTTATAAATAGGGGCCTTGTTAGTTGTTTCTTTTCATGTACTCTCAATATTATCAAAGTAATAAAAGCAAAATCTGTGTTGCCATTTTGAGTGTTCATCATTGTTTGTTATTCGTTTGTTTTGAGTGTAGTGGTCGATACTTCCAAAAAAAGACTTATGCACCCATCTGTGTGATAGTTATCTTGCTGATGATATATACTCAAATAGTGTGACTAGCATAACCTAGGAACATCCACATCAATATTATTATCTATGTCATATCCTTAAATTATAAGGGAAAAATAAGGTTTACGTTAAAATATTGCTACTGTTAGAATGTAAATATAACTTATGATTTATGTTTTAATATGTACATTTCGAACATATATTTCTGTAAATTGTATGTATGTATTAGTATTAGAAGTAAACATTAGTTCTAAGTATATAAGCTTAGATAGGATATGCGTCAATATGATCTTGATCAAGGCTGCACAAAATGGTTCACAGCAGAAGCCAACAGGCTGCAACAACAACAGAAGTCTCAAACGAATCAATAAAACGAAGTGGAACAACAACATACTCGAAAGAAATTGACGGGACAGAAATGAAAAGACCAAAATGCCCCTTGAAAGTTATCCTGTTTCATTTGGCGGCAAAAACATTGAACCGGTTTCAGTTTATCAAAAGAACAACATGTCTGTTAGAAACATAACTGTCAACAGACATGCCTCTTCGTTTTATATATATAGGATAGGATTGTCTTATTATGTCTTTAGCAAGATTGTTCACAACACAATCCATTTTATCCTTGTAAACATTTGTAAACCTTCTGTTTTAATTCCTTTTGTCCGAAACAATATTATCAATACAAATCAGATTTCTGCATTCGATCATTTGTTCTATTGTTTGTTTTCTGTTCTTGTGTATTTACATAATAAACTTTCGCTGCAATTCTGATTCCTGGGCCAACAAAACAGGTATCAGAGCCGGTCTATTAAACCATCAGATTTCGAAACATTTCTGTTTTTTTTGTTTGTTCTTTCTGCAGTGCATTCAATCATCAGAATTTTGTTCTAAAATTCTGTTACAATCCGTCTAGTATCAAAACGGTTTCTGCTCATTCGAAAAAATTCCTGTTCATTCCTGTTTTGAATTCTGCAGTCATTTGGTTTCAAAATTCTGTTTTAAAACCTTCTGTTTGGAATCTGTCTTACATCAATTTTCGTTTAACAAGTCAGTTAGGGAATCATGTCTGAAAAATCAGTCAATTTGTTTTATAATCCAGAAAATTATCACAGAAACACACACAGAAATCGTAAAGAAAGGAGGGCAGAAATGCGAAGAAGAGGAGTGGAAACAAGATCATGTTTTTATTGCCACACATCAGGCCATCTCATAAGTTCATGCACATAAGGGAGAAGAATGAAAGTGCACAATTAATCAAAGATGCCATAGACACCGGCATAAGTTACTATCCACAAGAAAGATTGCACAATGAAGAAGAATACATTCTTAAGGGATCCGGATTTGGTACTTGGAGAGATGTTTGGTATGTAAGTCCCGAAATTCAGAATCATATAAGTGGAAACCTTGATTACTTTCTTAAACTAAAGAAATCTTTTGGTGTAGAAAGTAGATTAAAGAATGAATTTGTTTTTATAAGGGGTGTTGGCATGGTTAGTGTAGAGGCCGAAAACAATACACTAATCATACCAAATGTGTTTTACTCAAATGACTTGGATGACAACATTCTAAGTCTACCCCAATTAAAACTTCAAGGTTTCATAGTTAAGGTTGATGGGAATACATGTAGTGTCCACAATATGTTTTAAGAATGAAAGTATGCTATTCAAGATGATGAAAGAAAATAAAGATGAAAAGGAATCTATGTTGAGGGAATTAGGAGATGATCATGAACATGAAAAAATAAAGAATGAGTATTTAAATGAATACTTTGAAGAACTATCCCTCAATTCGGAACAAAATATAAAGAAGATGGAAGAATCGGTTCATGATCTTGAAATAGATTCCATGGAAAAATGCATTGAATTCTTAAACATAATAGATCACTTAGAATATCCATGGGCACATAGGGATTTATTGAAGGATCATTTCCTTGGAATGGTTGATTGGTTTTTGAACTTTTATCTAAAAGTTCCAAGCCGTCCAATCCCACCTGTGGTAGAAGAAGGAAAGAAAGTGAATCTATTTGATCTTTACATATTAGTTAAAAGAGAGGATGGACATGAAAGAGTATCATAGTATAACATATGGGTGGTAATAGCAAAAGAATTGGGGTTGGATTATGAAGACAAGGATATATTAAGAATTCTTTATGCTAAGTATTTGGATGTCTTGGAATGGCAATACCAAGTGTATAAGGCTGCCCTAGACATTGCAAATCAAGATGAAAAGGATGGTGTTGGATGTAGTGAAGTAAGGAAAACCGGTTTAATATCACAACTCATGAATCGCCTTCACAAAAATTCAACCACTATGCATGAAGACTATGCTCTCTACATGGGAGGAGATTGGAGATCAGCAAATCAATCCATCAAGAAACGCAAGTTTGATTTCTATCAAGTTGAAGAAGCATTAAAAGAAGCAATGGCCTCCCTTCCAAGATCGTCTATGAAGCCTAGTGATATTTAAGGGAGGGTGTTAGAATGTAAATATAACTTATGTTTTATGTTTTAATATGTACATTTCGAACATATGTTTCTGTAAATTGTATGTATGTATTGTTAGAAAGTAAATATAACTTATGATTTCTGTTTATTATGTATGCTTGAACATGTTATTTGTATGTATGTTATTAAGTATAAGCGTTAGATATTAGTATATCAATATAGATAGAATATGTATCAAAACAAGAACCGGCTTCTACAACAAGATGGATTCAGCAATATTACATCAGATTTGAGGCTGCACATGATCAGAAACGAAGTAACTTAATATCTGAAACAAGACAACATGGTTCGAACAAACACAGCAGAAGAAACATGAAACAAAACAGAGGGAAACTAAGGTGAAATGACTAAAATGCCCCTGACAGTTAACAGTTATTTGGTGGCAAAAATTCAGTTCAAACGGTGGCAAATTATATGTGGAACATCATGTCTGTTCGAAACAAATAACTACCAACAAGACACACCTTTTAGTTTCATATATATAGGATAGGATAGTATCATTTGATCTCCATCAAGATTGTACACAACACAATCCTAGAATCCTTGTAAACATTCATATTCTTTTCTGTTTTATAACATTCTGTCCGAAAATATCCTTATTAATACATTACAATTCGGTTATCATTTGTCTATTCTATTGTTTCATTCTGTTGCTTGTGTGTATTTCGATTAACAAAATCCGCTGCAATACTGTTCTGGGCCAACAAAACTGGTATCAGAGCCAGATTGTTAATCAAAACAATTTCTTTTCAAAAACATTCTGTCCTTATTTCGAATTCTGCAATTCTGCACTGATTTATATTGCTGAATATTGTTTCTTGTAAAACAGTTTTTCCTGCACAGATTACACATTAGAATCACAAATCAGTCTTGTTCATTCTATAAGTCAGTTTGTTTATCATGTCTGAAGCATCAGTTAATTCATACTTAAATTCAGAAATTCATCACAAAAATGTTCACAGAAACCGTAAAGAAAGGAGGGCAGAAATGCAAAGAAGAGGAGTGGAAACAAGATCATGTTTGTATTGCCACACACCGAGTCATCTCATAAGTTCATGCCGCATAAGGGAGAAGGATGAAAGTGCACAATTAATTAAAGATGCCATAGACACCGGCATAAGTTACTATCCACAAGAAAGATTGCACAATGAAGAAGAATACATCCTTAAGGGATCCGGATTTGGTACTTGGAGAGATGTTTGGTATGTAAGTCCTAAAATTCAAAATCATATAAGTGGGAACCTTGATTACTTTCTTAAACTAAACACTACTAGAAAATAGGCCTTTCTTGACACTTTTTTTATGACATGCCACATTTTATGACATGCAAAAGTGCATGTCATAAAAAAAATGTCATCTTTGGAAAAAAGTGATAATTTCTTGACGTTTTTTTACGCGTGTCAAGAATTTACCGTCATAAAATAAAAAAACATGACAGTTTTGAAATCGCGTGTCATGGTTTTTGTCACCCAAAATCTCAAAACTTCAATCCCGCGCGTTTTTCCATAAACCTTCCCTCTCTCTCAATTTAATTAACCAAACCCATTCCCTTCTCTCTCTCAAACCTTCCATCTGCTAATTAACACCTCGATGACTGTAAAATCAACCAAACCCATTCCCTTCTCTCTCTCAAACGAACGAACGAAGAACGAAGAACAACTCAAGTCCTTCTCTGCATAAAGCTTTCTCTCAAACGAACGAACGAAGAACAACTCAAGACGAAAATCGTTGATTTCTGAACGAAGAACAGGTACGAATCGTTGATTTCTGAACGAAGAACAGGTACGAATCTCTGCAGAAAGCTTTCTGAATGTAACCCTAACCTAATACTTGTGCTGCAGCAACGAATCGTCAGATAATGTAGGAGCCGCAGCCACCGCCGTAAAACCCTAACCTAACAGATCTGTACGCCATAAATTCAGGTACGAATCGTTGATTTAATGGCTGTTTGTTTTATAAAATGCAGATTCTAAGTAAGTTTTTTTTTTTTTTTTTGTAATTCAATCAATCAGTTAATGTTTGATGTGATTAGGTTATTATATATGTACTTCTTTTTAGTTGATGCTTAAATTCCAAGTTAAGTAGTTGAAATATACTTTGTATTGAAGTCAATGAGCTTTAGATTTTGATCTTGTAGTACTTCAATTTTATTGTTATATGATGAGACCTAGGGTTTATGTTGTTGATTCAAGGAACTGTAGTATTGAACAGCTGTATGCACATTTTGTGGCTGGAATGATTGGATGAGTGTGTGTGTTTTTTGTTTTGTTTTGTTTTTTTTTTTTTTTTGTAAATTATAACTCTATTAAATTTAGAATTAGAACTTAATTTGGCTTATATTTTGATTGATTTCCTTGAATTTGATGATAATTTTCAAAGCTGTGTACGAATTCGCTTTCAGTGATTAATATTGATAGTAGTTTGAATTTGAAATCTGGATCTAATAATCTAGGGCTAAAATTAGTGTGCTGAAAGGTTTGCATTACAATGGACTGTAGAGTTTATTAATGTTGGTGTAAAGTAGTGATGTGGAGTATGTTTTGATGCATTTGTGCAAGTAAAAAAAAGAATGAAATGTGGACTGTGGAGAGATTATTTTAAACTTCATCAAGTTTGGCGTCACCACTCTAGACGGTGATTTAGATTAAGATTATTTTTGTTGTTTATTTTTAGTTTTAATTCATTATTTAGGGTTTTAATTGGGATAATACTCCATATTATGATGTTAGTTAGTGTTTCTTATTGATGAAAGATGTAAGTGCATGATGTCCCTAGGCTAGTATATATGTTGATTGGACGTGTCACGGGGTGTTTGGAGATGTTTATGCGTGATTTGGGGTGTTTGGGAACCAACAGGCGAGTAGAAGGGTGTTAGTGGCGATTGCAGTGCTACTCGCCATTAATTCTAGCGAATAGGCTGCTACTCGTGTTCTTGTATAGGCGATTAGGCCCAATCGCCTATACGGCATATGGTTCAGCTGTTCTACTCGCCTATACTGTCCTGTACGTGTACGGGAGGTATAAATAGGCCCAATCATTGCCCTAATCATTAGTTCTTGCCTCACACACTCTCCAAACACCCTCCCAAGGTCTGTAAGGTCTGATTTGATCTCTGTAAACACTCGTGCTCTGTTTTTAGTGATAAATCGTTAATCTTTTGACCCGTGTGTGTGTTGTGATTACTCGTTTGTCTTAGTTTCATTATCGTATCTGTTGTTAAAGCATATTAGAGGGATTCCGCACCTCTAGTATAAACCCCGTGATTGTCGGATTTAGCGTTATTCGATCCTACAAGTGGTATCAGAGCCGAGGCTCTTATCACGGGTGTTTTAATAACAAAAACGAGCAAAAACAGGTTGTTTTTGGTGTAAAAGTTCAGATTTTTAAGCAAAAACCTGTTCTTATTTTTGAAACTTTGAGTTTTTGTCAAAAACCCATCTTTTTCAACATCTTGGTGTGTGTTTATGGATTAAAACGTGTGTTTTTGATTAGGTTTTGTTCTAAAAGTGTTTTGGAAACTTTTCCAATCATTTGGGTTATAAACACATTGTTTTAGATAAGATTTTGAGGCAAAAACGGCTGTTTTTGAGCATAAGTGGGGTTACAGATCAGATCTAGCGATTACGCAGACCTTCTAGCGAGTACGAAACCCTAATCGCCTATCTTTAGGCGATTACAAAGAGATATAAGCGATTACCCTTGTAATCGCCTCTATCTCACACGAGTACAGTCTATTCGCTGCCATACACTCCTATTCGCCTTTACATTGGGCGATTACAAGAACCTTTGACACATTTAGCCTCTATTCGCCCCTAAATATAGCGAGTAGAGGCCTACTCGCCTTAAATAGGTGTGTTTTAAACCCTACTCGCGTGTAAGGTCCCCAAACTCAAGCAATTACACCCTAATCGCCTATAATCTCACAAATAGTGTTCCTAATCGCCTATAAGGACCTGAAACTGAAAAATTTGACTAAGTATCGGACTTTTGACATATATTAACATATGGCGAACCCGTGGGGACATCTGAGTCAACCGAGACCTCAGTATAATCAACAAATGAACAATCAATCTAACGTACCCACGAACCCTTGGCAGTATTCAGCAGAACGTAACGCGCAACGGATGCAACAATCGCAAATGCAAGCGAATGTTGCCGGAATCAATCCGTGGGCGCTAGCTGCTCAACAGCAAATGGTAAACACGAATCCATGGGCACTCGCGGCTGCTGCAAACTCTCAGACAAACCATCTGTCTTCCGTACTCATGAGCGACTTAGAGACGGGTAGTTCTAACAGGGCACCGAAGCTGCAGTACATGTCCGACTACCACGGTTGGAAGGGCAGATTTCAGACATATGTCGAGGGCATCGATGGTCTTGTATGGTCAGCTATCGAGACAGGGTACAGTCGGCCTTTAGTTGAGAACTCCACTACTCCGATCTCTATTGAAGACATGAATGAAGATCAGAGAAAGAAATACAACTATGAGAAGAAGGCGATGGCAGCATTGAAGCAAGCTCTTCCAAAGGACATCCTTCATCAATTCGCTCAGTGCACAACATCACAGATGCTTTGGTTAGCATTGGCTGAGCGCAATGAGGGTAATATGAAGACAAGAAAGGTCAAAATGGATCAGCTGAAGAAGGAGTTCGAGAACTTCAATGCTATAGGGAACGAATCTCTGAGAGACTTGACGGCTAGATACTACCATCTGATGTCAGAAATGTATCAATACGGGGTCTTATATTCATCTGCGGACCTTGTAGAAAGATTTGCTGAGGCACTACCTCCTCACTGGCATCAATGGTTGGATATTCTGAAGTCAAACAATGCATATCAGACACTCTCCATCAACGAGTTCATCACCGAGTTGGAGAACAAGGAGATAGAGGAGATCAGGAGAGCAAACAAGGCGCTCATTCCACAAAATCCCAGCATCTATTATGGGAATCCTCTTCAGGACACCAGTGTGGGTGGAACCAAACCACAAACTGCTTTTGTGGTTAACCCGGACCCAGTCTATGCATTCGACAACTATGGTCCCCCAACTGATGTTCCTCCTCCTACATATCCTTTTGGACCAAACTCGTATCCTTTGAATTATAATGCTAACCAGTTTGGTGTTAACCCATTTTCTCATCTTGCAGCACCAGCGCAGGCAACTGCAAACTTTGGTGGACCCTCTTCTGCAGGTTTTGGCGGGGCTCCAGCTACAAGTTATGGTGGATATGGAGGTGCTTCTAGTTCCAATCAAGGTGGCTATCAGACCAACACAGTCCCAGAGCAGCTGAACACTGCGGGTTTAGGAAAGGTGACTATAGAGCTAGCTCAAGAACACATGGCTCTATTGTCGACTTTGGTGAACTCCTATAGTGGACTGGTTGCTGGACAGATCGGGAATCCTCATCTTACACAGGAGGACTACTCGCAGATTGATAAGGATGACATGGATCTGATCGACATACAATGGCACTTCGCGAGCGTGGTGAGAAGGGCAAAGGATTACATGGAAAGGACGGGAAGGAGAGATGTCTTGATCAACAATAACACCAAGTTTGGGTTTGACAAAACAAAGGTCACATGCTACAACTGTGGCACAAAAGGGCATTTTGCAAGGGAATGTGACCGACCAAAGCAGCAAGGAAATCAGAATCCCTTCAACAACAATAGAGCCAATCAAAATCAGAGGCAGCAAGCTCAGGGTCAACCTAATACTGAGCGTGCCATTGTTCCAGTCAACAACCAGAATCAGAACCAGAGGCCGCCTGCAAACAACAATCAAGGTCAAGCCATGGTTATTCAAGCTGATGAAGGCTATAACTGGAACCATCTGATCATCGGAGACGAAGCTCCTCAAGGTGGTGCAGCCTGTTTCGCTCAACAAGCATCTGAAGCACCAGCCGAAGTTGAAGAAACTTCGAGTCAGTCTGACATCATCACTTCTGAAACAGAGGTGTCTGACTGTGACTCGGAGTGCGATTCTGATAGTGAAGAAGATTTGGAGGAGTTGTTAGCTGAAGCAGATGCACTGATCAGCAAAAGATCATTTCTTGTGGATGCTGACTGCACAGAGAAGAACTACGGCGAATTCTTTGGAGCTCAGAAGACAGCAGCTCACTATGCATTGATGGCCATCACTGAATCGTCGAACAAGGTAAGTTCTTCTTCTGATTCAAAGTTAGATTGTGTAGAGTGTAATCAGCTGAAATTCAGAATTAAAGAATTAACTGAAGAAAATCTGAATTTAAAAGCTGATGTTGGTCCGTTGCAAAGGTCAATTGATTCCTTGAGACAAAAGGAGAAAAATTTTCTAAGTACAATTGAAAATTATAAAAAGGATGTCTCTGAACTGTCTAAAACCTTAGCTAACAAACAGATTGCTATAAATAATTACATCAATGAGGTCGAAGACACTAAGAAACAATTGGCCATTGTGAACTGTGACTATGAAAAGATCAGGAAAAAGCTTGAGAGTTACTTAAACTGCAAGTATGTCCTTGATCACATAGTTGAACACTCTGACAAGGAAGGTTTCTCCACCAGTCCCAAATACTCTCAGTGTCCACCTCCGGTGAGATTCGAACATCACAATTTTGATGTCTTGCCAAAGGAGGAACTTGTGGACGTGGCAGCCGAGGCAGCAAAAGCTGCAGAGGCGGCCAAGGTTACTGAAGCAGCTAAACCTGCTGAAGTCACTAAGGCTGCTACTCCTGCTAAAGCTGTCAATTTGTGTGAGAAACCTGATGATATCAGTGTATATGACACTGACACTTCGGATGATGAGCTCGATGAACCTCCTAGGTATGCACCGGTTAAAACTATAGATGTTCCTCTTGAGAATCATATCATTACAACTGAAACCTTGAGTGAACTGCAACCGAAAGTGCAAACCGAGGATGGGAGGAGGATTAAGGTGTTCTATAAGTTAAAAGGGTCTGAAAAGGTGCATGCTGATGAGGAAGTCCCTCTCAGATGTATCGCCCCTGGTCTTGTTGCCAAAATTTGGCAAGAATCTGTCATTACCATAGAAAAGGAAACCTGGAGTAAAAACAAGGGTAAGGGTAAGGGTAGAAAAGATCAGGGAAATCAGGCAAAAGAAATTAACAAGAAAAATCAAAAGTCAAACACCGTTAATCCTCAAAATCAGGCTCAAAAGAACGGTCCGAAAAAGCATGTGACTGAGTTTATTAGATCGAGCGGCACTGAAAGGAATGACGATCCTCAAGTCGATCAGCAAAGAAGATGTCTTGAGGATCTAAAACATAAAAACTCATTTGCCGCTCCATCTAACAAAAGAAACAAAAAGGAGACCAAACCCGGATCTCCTAAGTTTGAAGAATATAGATCCTGTCACAAGTGCGGGGAACGTGGGCATTTAGTTGCTGCGTGCCCTGAATTGAGACGTGAAAGGATCAAAGTGGATGATCCTCCCTGTTCTAGCAAATCCAAGCAACCGGTTTCTCCCAAACTCTCAGAGAAACAAAAGGGAAAGCAGGTTGTTTATGATAACCGCAACAAAATTGCTATGAACCAAAAGCCAGTTGATGGCAGGGGTCCACAGCTGAGGGGGAGCACTGTTCCTCCAAAGGTTGAAGCAGCGCCTAAGCCACAAGCAAAGGCTGCAGCTAAACCGCAGGGCAACCCCAAAGCCGTTCCACGTACAGTTAATTCTGAAGTGGATCCAAAATCTGTTCCTACAAAGGAATCCAAGGCTGGACCTTCTAGCCCTCAGGCAAAGAAGAAGCCCAAGCCAAAGAAACCTGAACAGATTTGGAGACCCAAGTCACCAACCAAAGAAGGAGAATCATCTGCTGGAAAAGGCACTGCGGTACCATCGGAAACTACTCCAACTCCAAATGGGAAATGGATTGACTTTCCGATGTTAGATGAAGTTGGTAGACCCAAGACCGTGAAGGCTTGGGTCCCCCTTAACCACTGAACTTTGAATGTTTGTGCAGGGAGTTCCACAGGGCCTTATCAGCAGCCTCTGGATTGTTGATAGTGGAGCTTCAGGGCACATGACGGGCGATTTATCCCTGCTTTTTGACATAAAGAATATCAATGGGGGGTATGTTGCCTTTGCTGGTAATAAAGGGGGTTATATAACAAAGGAAGGAAGTATGAGCAATGGCATAGTAAGCTTTGAGAAGATAAGCTTTGTTAAACAGATAGACCACAACCTGCTGAGTGTTTCACAGATATGTGACAAGAAGTTCACTGTATTCTTTGATGACAACGCATGTTTCATTCTGAAGCCTGGATTCAAAATACCGAAAGAGTGGGTCATGATCTCAGCTCCCAGGGTCAACAACTTATACGTCCTGGATATGAGCCGAGCAATGACTGCAAAAGGACAGGTCACTTGTTTTCTGTCAAAGGCGACAGAGAAGGAATCGATTATGTGGCACAGACGAATGGGGCACATCCACTTGAGGAAAATGAACCATCTGGTCCAGAACCAACTAGTGGAAGGTGTTTCTGTTAAGAATTTTCATTTAAACGATGTCTGTGTCTCATGTAAGAAAGGGAAGCAGAAAAGAAAGTCTCACAAGCCTAAGAAGACAAACTCAGTTAGTCTACCTCTCGAACGACTGCACATGGACCTGTTTGGCCCAGTCAATCGAAAGAGCAAGAACGGTGACTCATACTGCTTAGTGGTTACGGATGATTATTCTAGGTTTTCTTGGGTTGTGTGCATGAAGCACAAAAGTGAAACTTTTGATTACTTGAAGAATCTGTTTACTAAATTGGAAAATATATATCAGCTAAAGATCCGTAGGATCAGAAGCGATAACGGAACAGAGTTCAAGAATCACGCTATGGAGGCGTTATGTGCAGAAAAGGGTATTCATCATGAATTCACAGCGCCATACACTCCTCAGCAAAACGGGGTTGCAGAAAGAAAGAATCGGACTCTTATTGAGGCAGCCAGAACTATGCTCGCAGACTCGAACTTGCCTGTGATCTTCTGGAACGAGGCAGTTCACTGCGCGTGTTATACTCTGAATAGGGTTCTAACAGTAAAGAAGTTTGGAAAAACCTCTTACGAGCTTCTGAACCGAAGGAAACCGAACTTAGAGTTTCTGGAACCTTTCGGGGCTCCATGCACCATGATACATCCCGATGGGAAGTTTGGTGCAAAGGCAGAAGAAGGTTTCTTTGTTGGTTACAGCACTCCCAATAAAAGAGTGTACAACAAAAGAACCAACAACGTTGAGGATTGGCTTAATGTCGATGTTCAGCGTTATACTGCCAATGCACCTGGTGTTGGACCTGATTGGTTGTTCGACTATAAGGGTCTATTTGATTCCTTCAACGTGGAGAATTTGGTGGATGATGCTGTAGCGCAAATGTATTACGAATGTGAAAACGCAGCTAGCTCTCCGCTAATGCGTCCGATCGTGGTTAATGCACCTGCGCCTGCTCCATCTGATGCCTCTGCATCCACGGGTCCCCCCGATAAAACCGCAGCAGCAGAAGTTGAGGAAGTTTTTCAGGAAGCGTCAGCAGAGGTTCTCGAATCTTCATCTTCCGACGACGATTTTGCAGAGTCTCATGAAACTCTCACTGAGGAACAAGCTGGAAACGGTGAATCTACCACTACAGCTCCAGTTAATCCGACAGGAAACAATCAAGCTGGTCCTTCTTCTTCAGCAGCTCCAGGGATAGGTCTTCGGATTGATCTCTCCGGTTTTAATATGCAACCCGCTGCTCCCTCTAGTTCAAGCGCAGCTGAGACAAATATATCTCAAGGTTTGGAGAACCTAAATTTGCATTCGGATGATCCAGTGCCGGCACATCCGGAATCTCGGATTCACGACACTCATCCGATGCAGAATGTGATTGGTAATCCGACTAGCAGAGTCATGACGCGCAGTCAGCTCAGAAATGCTAGTTCAAGTGACAATACAGGTACTCTGGCACTCTATTCGGAAATCAGAAAAGCAGGTCACCAGAACGATTGGTCCTTCGCCTTATATGTTTCTCAAACTGAACCAAGAACTGTGCAAGAGGCACTAAGGGAAGAACCATGGATTGAAGCAATGCAAGCCGAACTTCAGCAGTTCCAAAAGCTAGGAGTGTGGGACTTAGTTGACTTACCTCCAGGCTCGAAAAAGATTGGAACAAAGTGGGTCTACAAGTGTAAACGGGATGACCGCGGGGTGATTATAAGAAACAAGGCTCGATTAGTTGTCCTCGGCTTCCGTCAAATCGAAGGAATAGATTACAACGAAGTATACGCTCCAGTTGCGCGCCTTGAAGCTATCCGGATGTTCTTAGCTTACGCTTCGTACAAACGGTTTAAGGTGTATCAAATGGACGTGAAAAGTGCTTTTCTGTATGGAGTCGTGAAGGAAGAGGTGTATGTTGCTCAGCCACCGGGGTTTGAGGATCCGCTGCATCGCGAAAAAGTCTACAAATTGAACAAAGCGCTGTACGGACTCCATCAGGCACCGCGTGAATGGTACCAAATGCTTAGCAACTATCTGATATCCAACGGGTTCAAACGCGGACTCGTGGACTGCACCTTATTCACCAAGGAAAAGGGTGGTGATCGTCTTCTGGTACAGGTTTATGTTGATGATATTATTTTTGGGTCTACTAATGATGTCATGTGCAGGGAATTCGAAAAGCTTATGCAGGACAAATTTGAGATGAGCTCGATGGGGGAGATGCAATTCTTCCTCGGTCTACAAGTAGAACAACAAGAGTCGGGGATCTTCATCCACCAGACAAAATACGTTGCTGACATCTTGAGCCGGTTCCAGATGGAAGACTCTACTCCTGTAGGCACACCGATTCAGACCAATCACGGGATTGGGCCTGACGAGAAAGGACAAACCGTTGATCCTTTTCTCTATCGAGCTATGATAGGCTCACTCATGTACCTCACTGCATCAAGACCTGACATAATGTTCGCGACATGCCTACTATCAAGATACCAGTCAAGGCCGAAACAGTCACACCTGGTTGCTGTGAAGAGGATCTTACGTTATCTAAAGGGTTGTCCGACCAAAGGTCTTTGGTACCCTAATGACGATAAGTTTGACCTCATCGCATTTAGTGATGCTGACTATGGCGGATGCAAGACAGACTTAAAATCCACATCGGCTGGATGCCAGTTTTTGGGACCAAGACTAGTCTCGTGGCAGTGCAAGAAGCAAGCCTCAGTCGCCTTATCCACCTGCGAGTCGGAATATGTAGCAGCATCGAGCTGTTGCTCCCAGGTTCTTTGGATACAGCAACAAATGAGAGACTACGGTTTGAAATTTCTTAATACTCCCATTCACTGTGATAATGAGTCCGCTATAGCTCTTGCTAAAGACTCAGTTAACCATTCCAAGGCGAAACATATCTTGGTTAAGTATCATTTCATACGCGATTGCTATGAAAAGAAACTTATCGATATGGTAAAAATCCACACAGACTACCAACGTGCCGATTTATTCACCAAAGCTTTTGACGGTCCTCGTTTTGAGTACCTGTTAATCTTAAACGGCATTAAAGTTAAGCAGGATTAGATCCTCATCGGTAATCGTTTTTGTAAATATTTTTCTTTCAAAAATCAGAAAAATCCAAAAATATTGTCTTTTCGCAAATTTTTAGATTTTTAGGGGGAGAAAATTTCAGAAAAATACAAAAACATTCAGAAAATGCAAAAATTCAAAAAAAAATGAGAAAATTTCAAAATCAAAAAAAAAAATTGAAAAATGCAAAAATGAGTTTCTTTGGTGAAAATGGGAAGATGATATTAACCAATCAGTCGGACTGTCTGGACCCTTATCATCTTAAAAATATTGGAACTGATAGGTAGCCTCTACAATGATGTGTCGGTAGGCTCAAAATCATTTCCAAGTTCGGCACGGTGATATAAACATAAATCATCTGAATCATGTGTGGATCAACGTGCGTTGGCATATGGTCTTGGTACCGAAATCTCGTTTGATAGCATGCCAAAATCCGAGGTTTCATGGTCTTTAAGAGGTTGGTTCATCCGGGGTGAACTGGACGTCTCTCAGAATAAATAGGAGTGGCACACGTGTCGTACGTTGGGGTAGCAGCCTGCGACTGAGACACCCCTATGTCATTTCCTGAAAAAAAAACAAAAACAAAAAAATAGAATAAATTCTGATCAGGAGACGTCCGGGAATCCTAAAAGAGCAAAAAGATTCATATATGCCAAAACCCTATTCTCAATGAGAATTCGCTCTAAGGTATCAAATCACATACCTAAAGCATCGTACCGTGAAAAATCAAATATACGGTATTTGACTTGAACCCTGGTTTGGATCTCACTGGTCTCTCTGTTGCAGCGTTTCTGCAGACCTGATCACCACTGAGTCCACTCCTTGTAAAATACGGATGACAACAGCTTACTCACCGGTTACGAGGAAGCTTTGTGCATGACTTGATACGGGAATGTGTCGCGTGGCGGGGAACACCTTGTATCTCAGCCTTAATATTACCTTAAACGTATCTAATGTGCCTAGCGATAAAACTTGATTTTGAGTTTAGGTGGACAACAATATCGACAGTTGTTGTAGGATACTTATTGGTAATTTAAGCGAAAACTGAAAATATAAGGGTTCTAGTATGTCCGTACACTGATATGATTCCCTAACCGTTGAAACTCGCAAAAATATGCTTGTGTACAGTTAGTTGATCTCCCGTTTTATTTTATTTATGCTTAGTTTAGCCTAGTTAATCATTCTTGATTGCCGATGTTGGAATCCTAATCCATTGTAATCTTACTTCTTCAAAAATAAAACGCCGAAAAAATAAAATGGACAACTAATTGGAAACTTGTGTTTTGCTGGGTCAAAACCGTATTTTTGTCAAGTACAAGGGGTTGAAAATGAAAGTTTTTCAAAGTCATGAGTCGTCATCAGTGTCGTGTGTCAAAACGTGGTGAAAAACGCATGTTTTAAACCTAAACGGGTCAAAACTGTGATAAATGGTGCTGCAGGGGCATTTTGGTAAATTGTGTGAATGTTTTAAGCATTTAGAGGCCTACTCGCATGATGTTTAAGCGAGTAGCCTCTACTCGTGTGATATGTGAAGCGATTACAAGCCAATCGTGCCTTCTGTTTGGGCGAGTAGAAGTTATTGGGTGACTTGTTGACACGAGTAGACTCTACTCGTCTGTTTGGGCACGCGAGTAGACGTCCATATAAAAGCTGACCCTTAGTCATTTTTTCATAACATTTCAAACGCTCCACCTGCTGTTGCTTCGTCCCTCCAAACCCAACTCTAAACTAAATCGCTGCCCTTGATTATTGTTTTGTGAATCTTAGTTCTTATCATACAGGTAACAATTCCTCTTAATGTCTGATCCTAACAACATGTTCTTGAGGGTTAAATCTGCGTTTTCTTTGGCAAAACCCTATGTGACTTGTTCTTGATCATTAGGCATTAATGTGTGATTATTGATGTTATTTCTTGATGGGGGTTTGGTAATCGGCACCCTTAGTGTCTGTTTCAACCAACATTTTGACCCATAACATCAAGAATTCAAAAGCCCCAATTTTAAACCATCATAAACCCTAGTTTTTTAAATGTTCAATTATACCCGTTTTTGATCTGAAAAACATAATCAGTGTTAGGGGTTTGGTTGTTGGGTTGTTATAGGCTTAATTGTTACCATATCCGGACTCAAATCAACACTTTCTAATGTTTGACAAATTCTTGGCACATGAAGACTGTATTCATGCGATTAGCTTGTCTAATCGCGTGATAATGGAAGCGTATGAAGGCTGGACT
The DNA here is from genome assembly GCA_030844895.1 of Ambrosia x helenae. Lineage (NCBI taxonomy): Eukaryota > Viridiplantae > Streptophyta > Magnoliopsida > Asterales > Asteraceae > Ambrosia > Ambrosia x helenae. The sequence continues at coordinate 2,758,990 of CM061225.1, forward strand.
GCTCTAATCGCCTAAACAATGTAGCGATTAGGGTAAATCATGTCATACTCGTGTTCATAAGTCCCTACTCGTGTATACTGTCATGCGAATGAAGGATGTAATCCCCTAATCGCTTGAATGGTATAGCGATTAGGGTGATTTTGGTCTCTAATCGTGCCTTACAATCTTTACTCGTGTATACAGGATTCTACTCGTATGATTATTGGCATTTACAATCTGTAATCGCCTATAACCTTCTGTTGAGTAATTTTTGTCAAAGTTTACTAAGTCATTGTCCGTTTTTGTCCGTTTATGCTTGCTTATGAGTATTTTATCATTGTATGATTCTTATTACGCGTTTTTGGTGTACAGGATGGAAAATTGGAAGACATCGCCAAAGCACAACGTTTGTGCTTTTCTCGGACCAATTACAGCGGATAAAGGCAGAATTTTTCAAGGCGTCATCGACTTCCTAAAGCGATCAAGAATACATTATGCGATATCCAAGCAGCACGCTGCTTTCAAGGATATCCTGCTAGAGTTCTATCGAAACGCCAAGGTTGATCCCAAGGCTGATCCGATCGTGATTACCAGTTCGGTACAAGGAAAAGAAGTTATTATCACCGAACAGATCATTCGAGAAGTGCTACGGTTTGGAGACTCTGAAGCTGATCCTATAGTGTTTGATGCTATTCTAATACGTGGCGGCTTTCTTAGAATGAAGTATTTGGGAAGAATTGACAAACAGACGATGCTGATGAAAGGTTTACTTCCGCCAGAGTTTAAGTATCTTACTCACGTGGTTTTGAAGTGCCTTGGTCCGAGAAAAGGCGCTTTTGATGCGATAAGGGATACATTGGCTTCTGCAATCGTCGCTCTGACGCTCAACAAGCCTTTTAATTTCTCCAAGATGATCCTGCACCACTTAACGGAGATCGTGATATTGCCGCCTAAAAAGAAGACCTTCATTGTCTATCACCGGTTCCTACAGTTGATCATCGACAGTCAAGTACCTGATTTGATGAAGCATCCGGCTGAATATATAGGGACTGATGATATTACTGAGGTGGAAATGAACAGGATGAAAATCTACAAGGGGCGACCGAAATCTGAATATCCTCCGAGTAGACGTCTATATGGGCACATGAAGCGAGTAGACTACGCGTCTCCACCAGGCAACAGGTGGAGACACGAAGACAGTGATTCGGAGGATGACTTACGTGTTCACAGGTTGGTGTTTAAAGAAGGGGATAACATAGGGCGTAGCACAGATGAGTTGGGAGAAAACGCCCCAGGCAGGATTTCTGACACTGCAGAAGGTGATGATGAGGAGTTTGACCCGAATGTTATTGGATTCTCTGAACATTCGGGAGCAGCACAAGAACCCGATACCTCTCAGTCTCATAGAGGTAAGGCACATATTGATGATGACGCACCAGTTGACATAACTGATGCAGATGATGACTCTGAAGCCACAGAAGATGAATCAGCTGATGTACTTACTTTAGAAGAAGATAGAGCTCTCACAGCTGAGGCGAGAGACCTTGCAAAAGATCCCACTTTCTCTCCAGGTAGTGGTGATCTTGTTGCAGATATTGATGCAGAACTTGCCTCCTCGCCTCCTGCAAAGAGACAAAAGACAACCGCCAAGAAGGACAGGGTACGAGGTAAGAAGACGATGTCTGTTAAACCTCAAGCTGAGAAAACCTCAAGAAGAAGACGGTTTACCCTTCCTGAAGCTTTTGGGGATCCAGTGACTCAATCCTCTCAAGCGGCGACAACAGCAACTACAACAACAGCAACAACAACAGCAGCAACATCGACTGTCCCACTCTCTTCCAGTGCAGCTATGCCTGCAAGTGTGACTATGTCAATGCCTTCATCGGTAATCTTCACTGAGCCAGTCTCAGTTACCGTTGAAGCGACAGGTTCGCAGTTGGCTGCTAATCCGATAGGCGACAGAATACGGATGATGAAGGAAGCAGCAAGAACGTCAGCTGCTAGAACTTCGACCCAATCCTCATCCTCGACTCCAACAACCAACGAACAGCTTCAGCGCCAAGTCAGAGAGCTTACTGCTTTAGTGGCCGCCCAAGCACGGGAAATGGCCGAAATGAAGAGCAAAAACGCCAACATTGAAGAAAATGAAACGGCGATGTTGGAACTGATTGGAGACACTATCACAGCTAACACTGAGCTGAGAGCCACTGTCGACTCACTTACTTTATCTAATCAGCAAATCTTGGAGTCGAACAGGCAGATCACGGCATCACATCAGCAGATCATGGAAACACAACAACAGCTCATGGAATCACATCAGCAGCTAATTCAGTCTAATCGTGATCTCCAGCTCGCAAATGTGAACAACGAGCGTCGACTCACCAAGTATAGGAAGCAAAACATAAGGCTAAGGACTAGGTTGAATGCACTGACTGGAACTCAACCTAGACTTACTGGTGGTTCAGAAGCTGGAGCTAGTACTGCTGGTGATGATGATGATGAGGATAGTGAAGAGGATGATGATGATGAAGAAGAGGATGATGAGTCTGATGACGATGATGACAACGATGGTAAGGGTGATGGTGGTGATCCCGGAGCCACAGGCGGTGGCGGATCTACAGGTGGGTCTGCGTCGGGACGAACAAAGAAAAGTCACGATCGCAGTGGCAAGGATCCCAAGGCAGGTTCTTCTGCTCAGGGGGAGCCAGCTCCTATGATGAGCAAGATTCAAGAACTTCGCGATAAAGTAAAGAAGAAAGCGATAGTTCTTGTTGAAGACGTGGAGCCCCTAAACAGTTACTTTGCATATGATGATGATGGCAACCTGTGTGATCCTCATGTGTCTTCTGATTATGATCTGGAAGAGGGGGAAATACCTCCTGAGGTTACTACTGATGACTTGGAAAAGATCTTTGGCTTAGCACCTGGAGAATCTTCCAGTGCTAGCCACTTCGCTCCAGAGCTGCATCCAGATAATCATGAAGTGGAGATGGAAGATGGAACCAATATCACTACACCTGAGTATGTAGTTGATGAGTCGAGTAGCGGGATACCAAAGATCTCTGAGGAGATGCTTAACCAGTCTGAAGAAAAGCTAAAGTCTGATCCTACACCTGTCCCAGACAAGGTGAAAGAGCGACATGACAAGATCAGACAAAAGTATCCTGAGTGGTTTCCATCTGGAGGTGAGTCTGAGAAGAAAAAGGAACCTGTACAGGCTTCTATGTTCAAGAAACAGTTGGTGAAGATGTCAGGAAGCGTGATCAGCTGGGCTTACATTAAACATGCTAAGATGTTGGGAGTAAAGTGGCAGGATGGTCTTCTCTACTTTCAACCATACACGAAAATACTCAGTCTGCCCTTCTGGCATATACGCGATTTGGTTAGACTGCACCTTCCATTGTATCATGAGTCACGCTATGAGTTTGAAGGGTTCTACAACATTATGAAAAGAGAAAGTGTTGAAGGATGGGACCAGTTCCAACCACAGTACCCAAAATCTGTTGTGACAAACAAGATACATCCCATCACAAAGAAACCCATTTGGAAGCACATCATCAAACCACCCGAAACCGCGTCAAAGATTCCATTAGCCCCGATTGAGCAAGACTTCGCTTCTAAGTTGTATTACTGGCACTATGACGCAGAGACCACCGAAGCCGTAATAGTCTTGAGCAACTCGCCAAAACCGTGCAGGAAGATTAGAGTATGGGATCCAATGTGGCTGATTAACTGCTCGGAGAAAGACGTGGAGACATTGTTCTTATATCCAATACAACATCTGAAGGCCGAAGCCGATCAAGCATTGAAGTTTCAACGGGTGATTCGTTTCTGTCACGCCAACAAAGTTCATGCGGGATGCGACTGGTCAAGACTTTCCAGGATCGAGACAATGTCAATTTGATGAAGACTGAAGATGCTGCATGTTTGTTTATGTTATGTTTGCTTTGTATGTTTTCAATTTTGAGTCTGTAAAGTTGCTAGTTGTTGCTATAAACGTTGTCTTAAGTAATTCTTGTACGTATACTAGCCTGGTCCAAGGGGGAGTCTGTAAGTGCATGATGTCCCTAGGCTAGTATATATGTTGATTGGACGTGTCACGGGGTGTTTGGAGATGTTTATGCGTGATTTGGGGTGTTTGGGAACCAACAGGCGAGTAGAAGGGTGTTAGTGGCGATTGCAGTGCTACTCGCCATTAATTCTAGCGAATAGGCTGCTACTCGTGTTCTTGTATAGGCGATTAGGCCCAATCGCCTATACGGCATATGGTTCAGCTGTTCTACTCGCCTATACTGTCCTGTACGTGTACGGGAGGTATAAATAGGCCCAATCATTGCCCTAATCATTAGTTCTTGCCTCACACACTCTCCAAACACCCTCCCAAGGTCTGTAAGGTCTGATTTGATCTCTGTAAACACTCGTGCTCTGTTTTTAGTGATAAATCGTTAATCTTTTGACCCGTGTGTGTGTTGTGATTACTCGTTTGTCTTAGTTTCATTATCGTATCTGTTGTTAAAGCATATTAGAGGGATTCCGCACCTCTAGTATAAACCCCGTGATTGTCGGATTTAGCGTTATTCGATCCTACAAAAGATATTGATTAATTAACATTACAGCTCGTTTTGCTCCTGCTCGTTCCTGCTCGTCGGCTCGTTACAATTCTGACCTATTTGTGCTCGGTAAGTTTCATTTCTGACCTGTTTGGATATCTCCTTGCTAGATTCAGTTTGTTGTTATATTGTGGTTAGCATCAGTTTGTGACCTATTTTAGGTATTTTAGGCTCAATTAGTTTGTTTTTACATGTTGATATTAATATGGTGGTTGAAAGGCATGTTACTGTTTGTGTAGGTATTTTAGGCTCAATTAGTTTGTCTATACATTATGGATGTTTCGGTTTCGGTCATGTTTTATATGGATTTTTTTTTCTTCAGAAGGTAATAATCTTTGCATAAGTCATGGATAAATCGTGGATTTCGTCAGATAGATTATCAAATGCATATGAAGAGGGTGTTGAGGCTTTTTTAAAGTTTGCGCAATCTACTTATCCAAATGCAGATGCTATTCCATGTCCTTGTGTAGATTGTATTAATTTTTCTTACCAGTCAGTTGATAATGTGCGTTATCATCTGTTTGCCCGTGGTTTCTCTCAAAATTATAATGTTTGGTCTTTCCATGGAGAAACACATCCCAGCCTCAATTCTAACTTCCCTAATACATCAAGACCTCCCGACTTTGATTGTACAAAAGAGATGATACATGATGCCTTTACATATGTAGAGAAAGAACCTGAATCATTACAAGCACTACTTGAAGAGTGTGATAAGCCACTTTACGTAGGGTCAAAGTATAATGCACTTAGTGGATTGTTGAAATTCCAACATTTAAAGGGTCAATTTGGGTGGTCTGATGCTAGTTTTGATTCATTGTTGGGTGTCCTAAAAGATATCTTACCATCAAACAATGCAATTCCTAGCTCGATATATGAGGCCAAGAAGTTGCTGAAAGGAGTAGGTCTACAATATGAAAAGATTCATGCATGTGAAAACGACTGTGTTCTATTTTGGAAAGAACATAAGGATGCTTCTCAGTGTCCAACTTGTGGCGCATCTCGTTGGAAGAAGAATACAAAAAACGTGCCTATAAAAGTTTTGTGGTACTTTCCCCCGATTCATAGATTTAGAAGAATGTTTTCATCACCCGAAACTGCACATGACTTAACGTGGCATGCACAAGGTAGGGCCAATAATGGCAAGCTAACTCATCCCCGCGATTCCCCCTCTTGGAAGCTTGTTGACAACACGTGGAAAGACTTTGGGAAGGAGAATCGGAATCTTAGATTAGCGTTGTCCGCTGATGGAATCAATCCTCACAAGTCATTAAGTTCCAAGCATAGCTGTTGGCCGGTTATCCTAATAACTTATAATCTACCTTCTCATTTGTGCATGTCAAGAAAATTCATGATGTTGACTCTATTGATATCAGGGCCAAGTCAACCTGGTAACAATATTGATGTCTACTTGGCACCATTGATTGAAGATCTAAAAATCTTGTGGGAAACTGGCGTTGAGACATATGATGCCTACAAGAAAGAATACTTCAATCTAAGGGCAGTATTACTTTGGACTATAAATGACTTTCCCGCGTATGGTAATCTTTCGGGTTGTGTTACCAAAGGTTATTATGCTTGTCCAATATGTTCAGAGAATACTTGTTCACAATGGTTGCCAAAGCCAAAAAAGTATGCTTTCTCGGGCATAGAAGATTTCTCCCAATTAATCATCCTTTTCGTAAAAGGAAAAAACATTTCAACAATTTACAAGAAAACGATGTTGTAAAAAACCCATTATCAGGTGAAGATATTTACAACTATTTGGAGGGGTTTAAGAATACATGGGGTAAGAAGAAAAGGCCAAAAAAAGAGAAGGCAAAGTCAAAGATGGAAACATTAAAGAAGAAGACGCCAAAGAAGGAAAAAGAAAGTATCGATGAGAGGGCTAAATTGTGGCATAAAAAATCGATTTTTTTTGAACTTGAATATTGGAAGAAGTTGCTTGTTCGTCATCAATTGGATGTTATGCACATAGAAAAAAATGTGTGTGAGAGTGTTTACGGAACCTTGTTGAATTTGCCTCACAAGACGAAGGATGGGTTAAATGCACGACAAGATCTTGAGGAGTTGGGCATTAAGCCTGAACTACAACCTCAACAAAAAGGGAAACGACTTTTGTTTCCGCCTGCATGCTACACATTGAACACCTCGGAGAAACATAAATTTTACGATACCTTGTCTAACATAAAAGTGCCTGATGGGTATTGTTCCAATTTCAAGAATCTCGTGTCTGATGATGTTTCAAAGATGAATGGTTTGAAGTCTAACGACTGTCATGTACTGATGCAACAACTTCTTCCTTTTGCAATCAAGGGGGTGTTACACGAGAAAGTGAGGAAAACAGTTATAAGCTTGTGTCATTTTTTCAATAAGTTGTGTAGTAAAGTTGTTGATGTTAGTAAGCTAGGCAAGTTGCAAAGTGACATCGTATTAACTTTGTGCTTGTTAGAGAAGTATTTCCCCCCATCGTTTTTTGATGTCATGATTCACTTAATGGTGCATTTAGTTAGAGAAGTGAGGTTATGTGGCCCGGTTCATTTTAGGTGGATGTACCCATTTGAGAGATACATGAAAACACTCAAAGGGTATGTACGAAATCATTATCAACCCGAGGGTTGCATTGCAGAATGTTATGTGGCAGAGGAAGCCTTAGAGTTTTGCTCGGGTTACTTGAAAAACATGAAATCAATTGGCAATCCTTATGAACATGTTGATGAAAGAATCCGCACCGGCAGACCTTTATCGCGGGCTACAATCGAGGCTGTGGATCCTCAACTACTTGATCAAGCTCATCTTTATGTATTAAGAAACACTGCTGTTATGGAGCCGTATATAGAGTAAGCATGACATAAAACCGTATACACTCTGTATTGTATCTTATACATAAAGCTTCTTCTAACATCAACTATAATTCAGGCAACATATGTCGGAATTGAAGAATCTCAACCCCCGCGCCTCTCGAAACAGTACATGGTTGCAAAACCAACACAGTCGAACATTTATTAGTTGGCTTAAGAACGAGGTCTACTTTCTTAAAGTTTGTTATAAATTACAATATTTTTAGTAATTTTGTGTGAATTACATTAATTTTTTTTACAATAGGTTGAAAAACGTTTGGCTGGCGGGGAAGATATCTGTGCCAATGTTCGTTGGTTAGCCAAAGGGCCAAGATTTGTTGTTAATCAATATAGCGGTTTTGCTATAAATGAGTATCAGTTCCATACAACTACTAGAGATGAATCTAAAGTAACTCAATGTAGTGGAGTATCTATAGTTGCACATGCTATGCAGATTGCTAGTGCAAAAGACTCCAGTCCTGTGTATGGCGCTGTTACTTACTTTGGTCGTATAAAGGAGATATGGGATCTTGATTATCGCATGTTTACCGTTCCTGTTTTCATGTGTGATTGGGTTGATAGTCGTGGAGTAAAAAAGGATGATTTTGGATTCACCGTGGTTAACCTTGATAGGCTTGGTCATCAGTCTGAACGCTTCATATTAGCTAGTCAAGCCAAACAAGTTTTTTATGTTCAAGATCAACAAGATGATAATTTGTGTGTTGTTGGCTTCACGCCACATAAGATGTACAAGTATGCAACAAGTGATGCACCTGATGATATGTTGGAATTTGATGCCGCTGTTGATGTTACGCAAGACTCCGCTTTAGTAGACCTTGATGATGATTTTTCGTGTAGGCGCCTAGATGGCGAGGGCATATTAGTTTAACTTTAGATTTTGTGTTTTTATTTAAATTATTGTATGTCTTTAAATCTGTCTCAAGTGTTGGAATTTGATAATATTGTGATTTACTTATGTGTTTCTATTGCTTAATTATGCTTTTGATCGTGATGAATCTGATAATATTGTCATAAGCGCGTGTGAAAGGAACAAATTAGCTGAATTTTGTTTTTTATTACTTAATTTATCTTTGAATCATGTTGAAACAGGTTCTTTTTGTGTGACATGGAACCAAATTCTGGTTCGGATAATGATGCAGAACCTGTCCCATCACAAAGAGGTGTGACAATGATGAAGAAAAGAAAGTATAAAGGGAAACCTATAATCACTTACAATGTCGAAGGTGTCCCAATTGGAGACGAATCAACCGATCTAGCTACTTTTGAGGGAATGATAGCAAGAAGTATGATTCCTATAACATATGACTCTTGGCCGCACGTTAGTAAGGATACAAAGGAAGAATTATGGCAATATGTTTTGGTAAGTCTAATTGGAGACGAATCATCCTCCGGTTAAGCCCTGAACCTGCGCCTTAGGGCTATCATCCTCCGGTTCGCAACAGCCCATTACCATTATCCTTATCAGTAGACACAGCTCCAAGAGGCTTAGTAAGTATATCAGCAACTTGTTCTTGTGAAATGCAAGGCTGCAACACAATTTGTCTCCCCTCAACCAAATTACGAATGAAATGAAATTTGGTATCGATATGTTTGTTGCGCCTATGATAAGCTTGATTTTTGGAAAGGAATATGGCTGACATATTGTCACAGAAAATCTGAGTTGCCCCCTCTTGTTCATGACTCAGTTCAATTAATATTTTCCTCATCCAGGTAGCTTGACATGCAGCTGCTGTTGCTGCAACATATTCTGCCTCGGTGGTCGATAGTGCCACTATTTCTTGCTTCTTAGAACTCCATGTTACTGCAGCCGTTCCAATAGAAAAAACGTTTGCTAAAGTACTCTTTCTGTCTTCTATTGAACTCGCCCATCCTCCGATTCGCAACAGCCCATTACCATTATCCTTATCAGTAGACACAGGTTCTAACGGGCTATCATCCTCCGGTTTGGGTAAGGAGTCGAACACTCAAAAAATCTATTATGTCAAAACAGATCGAGTTGGTCAGCAGTATTCTCATCAAGTTTTGGCAATTTTCTGTTGTCCTCGTCGACAACAGGAGGCATATCAACAAAATACTGCTCGATTTCACCGCGAACATAATTAGATTATTAACCAAACTTGTACAAATTTTAAAGTAACATAATATGTTGTGGTCATAAGGATGGAACAGGACAATCTGAGTGTGTGCATGCATCTGCCAAGTGGTAGCAGATGTTACAATAATAATAATAACTTTAGAGTATAGAACTTTAAAATAATGATCAGTTTATCTAACATGCATTCAGTCCTGTTTTTGATACTCGTATGCTACCCGGAACTAATCCTGCCCACAATCTTCCTTTAATGCTTGCACTTCGTCACAACCGGATCAACAAACGGCCGCCTGCAAATAAATGCAGTAAACAGTTTCCTTAACAACCTTTGCATCCGAAACTGTTTTGTTACGCCTTCGCACTCCCAAATCTCAAACATCCGAAACTGACTTCATTCCAGAAAATGGACTTCACAGAAGCAGTTTCGGATGGTCAACCTCGAGGATACGTTGCTGTGAAGCGAATTTGGAACAGCAAATTGTTAGACCAAGATCTAGACAATGAGTTCAGATCTGAGGTTCTGATATTAGGTTCCATTCGTCACTCGAACATAGTAAAACTATTGTGTTGTCTATCTAGTCAGAACTCTAAGCTTCTAGTTTACGAGTACATGGCGCACCAAGATCTAGACAATGAGTTCAGATCTGAGGTTCTGATATTACTGCAGCCATGTCTTTTTTTATTTTTGTTTCTGCAGTTTTTGCAGCCAACTTTTATTGGTTCTATTTGCTGACCCTTATATATATATATATATATATATATATATATATGTAGGATGATACATGCTTTCTGGCGGTCGAGGTTCCCTCAAATATTGTCGCCAAAGGAACAATAATCAATGATACATGCGAAGAAGAGTTTGCTAAGGTTTATGTGGACGTAGCTCTACAAAAAGAAGCTAAAGTACCTGTTCCACTTGAAGAGGAGTTTGTTGAGAAGGTCGAAGAAGCTGTTGGGCATGTATTAAGTTGGCCGAGACATCTTATCATTCATTGCTCCGACTTGGTAATATTATTTACATAGATTTAATGCATGGATAGAAGTAATATTGTTTATATTTTTTTTTGTAGGAAAAAGCGGTGGCGAAGAAAAAGATAAAACAGGTAAATATAAACAAAAAACAAGAAGCTGCTGACAAAGAAAAGAAACTGAAAGAAGTTGATCATGCGGAAACAAAAAGAAAAACTGTAAAAGAAGCTGTTGAAGAAGGGGAAAAAAAAGAAGTTGTGGATGAGGAAAACAGAAGAGAAAATGAAAAAGAATATAAAAACAAAGGACAAAGCAAGAAAGAAACCAAAGCCAAAAGACAAATTATTCCGAAGGTGGGAAGAAAAATGATGACTAGAGCGAAAAGGAAGGAAAGAGTTAGAATGGAGGGAAGCGGAGCTTTGAAGATGGCCGCACACGTGGTTGATGGGTCGCTTAAAAAGGAGGATACTATAAGACTACCGTTTGATGAGGATATTTTTGGGCATGATAGTTTCACATATATAAATTGGAATGATTTTGAAGCTGTTTTTACAATTGATCAGCTGTCCGGTGCTGTAATCTGTTCTTACATTATGTAAGTACCTAAATTTACTTTAAATACAAACAATTATTTAATTTATTTTATTGATTTGTTTTTTGTATGTGTAACAGGTACTTGGATTCGCAAATAAAAGCTGGGAAATTTTCTAATAATCGAATTTGTTTTGTGAACCCCGCTATAATCTCGCCGATGGACGGAAAACCCAAATCAAAACATAGCGAGGATGCAAGTAGAGCGATTGTAGATCGTTTGTTGAAGAGAAAGAACAGGGACATCATCCTTTTGCCATATAACCCTGGGTTTGATTTCCCTTTTAGATAATTGTTTGGTTTTTGACTGAATTTCACTGAATTACATTTTTGTTTTTGTAGAAATCATTGGGTGTTAGCAGTACTTGACATGAGAAAAGCTACATGTTATTACCTTGACTCGTTAAGGCCTACCAGTTTTCTTGAGCAGTTAAAACAAATTATTGATATGTAAGTGATTTGCTCGAATAGTTACCAAATATGTGTCGTTTTGGAAAAAAATAGTTTGCTGGAAGTTGCGTTAATGCTTTACTATTTTTCTTGTTTTTTAATAGGGCAATGGTCGTTTATGCTGCACAAAGTGGTACCGGCAAGGTTAAACTCAATTGGGTCAACACTGTGGTAAGTACTTAATATCTTTATGATATAATTAGTTTGTACAGATATCTGTTTATGCAATTTGAGATTGTTTTTGAGGGGTAAAATTGTCATTCTAATTTTAACACAACAAATGACAGTAATTTTTTTCTTATTTTTTTTAATGTGTAGTGTCCATGCCAGCCGGGAAGCACAGAATGTGGATTTTACGTCATGAAATTCATGAAAGAGATAGTGCAAGGAGGAGTTGAAATATTGGGCAATGTAAGTTATGGCAAAATAAACGTAGCGATGTGTTATGATTTATGTAAAATAATTAGCCGGCCTCGATTAATGTATTAATTTTATTGTTGTCTCAGGTCGGGGGAGGAGCGGATCATTACGGGGATGAAGACATGGATGCCGTTCGCGAAGAATGGTCAGGCTACGCCGCAACATTTATTTTCAAATGATCCAAACTTTTTTGTTTGAAGGCAATGTGATGTCGATACAATATTTTTGTAAACGTTAAACGTCTCGGATTATATAATGAAATGATGTTTTTGTTATTAGTTTGCTAATTATTTTGCATATAATAAAATAGCTATAAATCCAGGAGGGTAAATATGTAATTTTGCAGGAATTTTTTTTTTTAAATTAATAAATTTATGACACGCAAAAAAACGTCATAAAATTCTGTCATAAAATTATGTCGTAATATGTGTTGAAAAAATGTCAACAAAAACTGTCATAAAAAAAGTGTCATTAAAAAGTGTCATTAAAAAGTGTCATAACGTATGTCATTAAATGCTGTCATAAATGTGTGTCATAAACAGATGACACGCAAAAATATGTCATATTAAATTTATGACACCGCCATCCTTGACGTTTTTTTTCTTGTCATCAGACCCCTTTCTTGACACGCAATGCGTGTCAAGAAAGGCCTTTTTTCTAGTAGTGAAAGAAATCTTTTGGTGTAGAAAGTAGATTAAAGAATGAATTTGTTTTTATAAGGGGTGTTGGCATGGTTAGTGTAGAGGCCGAAAACAATACACTAATCATACCAAATGTGTTTTACTCAAATGACTTGGATGACAACATTCTAAGTCTACCCCAATTAAAATTTCAAGGTTTCATAGTTAAGGTTGATGGGAATACATGTAGTGTCCACAATATGTTTAAGAATGAAAGTATGCAATTCAAGATGATGAAAGAAAATAAAAATGATAAGGAATCTATGTTGAGGGAATTAGGAGATGATCATGAACATGAAAAAAAGAAGAATGAGTATTTAAATGAATACTTTGAAGAATTATCCCTCAATTCGGAACAAAACATAAAGAAGATGGAAGAATCGGTTCATGATCTTGAAATAGATTCCATCGAAAAATGCATTGAATTCTTAAACATAATAGATCACTTAGAATATCCATGGGCACATAGGGATTTATTGAAGGATCATTTCCTTCTAATGGTTGATTGGTTTTTGAACTTTTATCTAAAAGTTCCAAACTGTCCAATCCCACCCGTGGTTGAAAAAGGAAAGAAAGTGAATCTATTTGATCTTTACATATTAGTTAAAAGAGAGGGTGGACATGAAAGAGTATCAAAGTATAATATTTGGGTGGTGATAGCAAAAGAATTAGGAATGGATTATGAAGACAAGGATATATTAAGAATTCTTTATGCTAAGTATTTGGATGTCTTAGAGTGGCAATACCAAGTGTATAAGGCTGCCCTAGACATTGCAAATCAAGATGAAAAAGATGGTGTTGTATGTAGTGAAGTAAGGAAAACCGGTTTAATATCACAACTCATGAATCGCCTTCACAAAAATTCTACCAATATGCATGAAGATTATGCTCTCTACATGGGAGGTGATTCGAATTCAGCAAATCGTTCCATCAAGAAAAGAAAATTTGATTTCACTCAAGTTGAAGAAGCATTACAAGAAGCAATGGACACCCTACCAAGATCATCAATGAAACCTAGTTATATTTAAGGGAGGGTGTTAGAAAGTAAATATAACTTATGATTTCTGTTTATTATGTATACTTGAACATGTTATTTGTATATTTGTATGCATGTTATTAAGTATAAACGTTAGATATTAGTATATCAATATAGATAGAATATGTATCAAAACAAGAACCGGCTTCTACAACAAGATGGATTCAGCAATATTACATCAGATTTAAGGTTGCACATGATCAGAAACGAAGTAACTTAATATCTGAAACAAGACAGCATGGTTCGAACAAACACAGCAGAAGAAACATGAAACAAAACAGAGGGAAACTAAGGTGAAATGACTAAAAAGCCCCTGACAGTTAACAGTTATTTGGCGGCAAAAATTCAGTTCAAATGGTGGCAAATTATATGTGGAACATCATGTCTGTTCGAAACAAATAACTACCAACAATACACACCTTTTAGTTTCATATATATAGGATAGGATAGTATCATTTGATCTCCATCAAGATTGTACACAACACAATCCTAGAATCCTTGTAAACATTCATATTCTTTTCTGTTTTATAGCATTCTGTCCGAAAATATCCTTATTAATACATTACAATTCGTTTATCATTTGTCTGTTCTATTGTTTCATTCTGTTGCTTGTGTGTATTTTGATTAACAAAATCCGCTGCAATACTGTTCTGGGCCAACATGTATTAGTATTAGAAGTAAACATTAGTTGTAAGCATATAAGCTTAGATAGGATATGGGTCAATATGATCTTGATCAAGGCTGCACCAAATGGTTCACAGCAAAAGCTAACAGGCTGCAACAACAACAGACGACTCAAACGAATCAATAAAACGAAGTGGAACAACAACATACTCGAAAAAAATTGCCGGGACAGAAATGAAAAGACCAAAATGCCACTTGACAGTTATCCTGTTTCATTTGGCGGCAAAAACATTGAACCGGTTTCAGTTTATCAAAAGAACAACATGTCTGTTCGAAACATAACTGTCAACAGACATGCCTCTTCGTTTTATATATATAGGATAGGATTGTCTTATTATGTCTTTATCAAGATTGTTCACTATAAAGTAATGAACAATGTTGTGTGTTTTTTGTATTATGAAAGTTGTGTGTTTATCAACAATACATCAAGGCCTTTATATAGGCTTACATATGACTAACTCTAGCTAAGATTATGGAGTCAATGGTTGACTAAGTATAATGTACAATATAAATACAATGGCTAAAATCATGGAGTCAATTGTTGACTAAGAGACTTGACTTGACTTGATTTATGTTAGGGAGTCAATGGTTGACTAAGAGATTTGACTTGACTTGACTAGACTAGACTTGACTTGATTAATGTTGTTAATACGCCCCCGCAAGATGGAGGATCCGTTGGAGACTCCAGTCTTGGACCGAAAATATAGGAAGGGTGCACGTGCAAGCGGTTTGGTGAGCACATCCGTGAGTTAATCCTTGGAGCTGACATGAAGAACTTTGAGTTGCCCGGAATTGACTTGTTCCCGCACAAAGTGATAGTCCAGAGCGATGTGTTTCATGCGGGAATGGTAAACAGGATTTGCACATACATAAGTAGCTTCGGTGTTGTCACAGTAAAGCGATGGGGTGCTCTTAATTGGGAGCCCGAGTTCACCAAGTAAATTTTTAACCCATGAGAGTTCAGCCACAACATTAGTGAGTGCTTTGTACTCGGCTTCGGTAGATGATCTAGAGACAGTATTTTGTCTAGCAGATTTCCAAGAGATGATATTGGACCCAAGATATATTAGATATGCTGTAGGGGACCGTCCCCCATCATTAATACCGCCCCAGTCCGAGTCTGAAAGAGCCTGCAAGTTTAGGTTAGTATTGCGTTTCAAGAACAACCCATGAAGGACCGTTCCTTTCAAATAGCGGAGTACCCGTTTGAGAGCTTGCCAGTGTGATTGTTTAGGTGAGTGCATGAATTGAGATAATTTATTGACAGCAAAGGAGATATCAGGACGTGTGAAGGCAAGATACTGCAAAGTGCCTACAAGTTGGCGGTAGGGAGTGGGATCGACGGGGGGAGTGGAGTCAAAAGAAGAAAGAGAGTCAGAAGTGCTTAAAGGAGTGAGAACCTCTTTTGCACCATCCATTTTAAAGGTGGTAAGAATATCTTGAATGTGGCGATGTTGGGAAAGAAATAGACCATCAGGTGTAGGAATGACTTCGATTCCTAGAAAATGATGGAGAGGGCCTAAGTCTTTGATAGAGAATTGGTTGCTTAGGGCTTGAACAAAGGAATCCATAAATGGATTATGATTGTCGGTGAGGACAATGTCGTCAACGTACACAAGGATGTAGCAAGTGATGTTGTTGAGGTTGTATACAAAGAGAGAGGGGTCAGAAATGCATTTTTTAAAGCCAAAACGAGTGAGAAAGTTGGTTAGTTCGATATACCAAGCACGCGGTGCTTGCTTAAGCCCATAGAGAGATTTTTTGAGTTTGCAAATGTGACGTGGGAAATCCGTATTGGTGAACCTGGGAGGTTGCACCAGAAAGACATCTTCGTGAAGAGTCCCATGAAGAAACGCATTATTAACGTCTAGTTGACGTAAAGACCATCCTTTTGAAAGAGCAATAGAGAGAACTGTGTGAATGGTAACGGGTTTAGAAACGGGACTAAATGTTTCATGATAGTCTTTTCCATATTGTTGGTGAAACCCTTTTGCAACTAGACGGGCTTTGTACTTGTCAATCGTGCCATCGGGTTTACGTTTGATTCGGAATACCCATTTGCAACCAATGGGAGTTTGGGTTGTGTGAGGGACAAGTTCCTAAGTGTTGTTATGAAGGAGAGCATTATACTCAAGATCCATGGCATGGCGCCAATCTGGATCTTTCAAGGCTTGAGTATAAGTGGATGGTTCAAGAGAAATGGGTAAAGGGTGAATGGTGGTAGAGTTGACAAAGTTGGGGTTGTAATACTTGGAGTTGGGTTTTGGTTGTCGACGAGGTGGTCGAGGGTTATGTGGAGGTGAGTTCGTGGGATCATGGGATGTGTTGGATGAAGACATTGGTGAACTGGGGTTGGTGGAGTGGGATGCAGCTTGGGTAGGGGTGGTCCTATCGGGTGGAATCGGTGGGCCGGTTGGTAAGGGTGTCTCGGTGGGCTGGGGTGTAGGGCATGTTGTGTGGGAGGTTGGGTGTAACGACCTGAAGTGTTACGGGTCTCTTAAACGGGTCGGATCGTACCCGACCACCCGATTACTTATTAAATTATTTAAGTTCGAATCTCGCGACTAACCGTTTTAATTGATTTTATAAATAATAATTATTGGATTTTTATTATCTCGGTAAAACGCTCCTTATCTTCTATTAAAACGTTGTCAAACGTTTCTTATTTTATTACTATACCTGTTACCAAACACCCGCGTCTTCAGTTATTATCCTCGTTGCCAAACACTCCTTATATTATTATTCTTTTATAAACCACTCTCTCTCTTGTCTCTCGCATCCCTCTCTCTCTCTGTACATCACACACACACAAAGTGTGTGTTATAAACTCTCTGATCAGAAGCCTTCACCACCTCCCTTCCCGGCCGCCGGAAACCGCCGCGCCGCCGCCACTCGTCTTCTTCCTCCTCAACATCGAACCACCACAACCTCCTCTTTATTTCCTTTATTAATCCCAATAATAATCCCCACCTCTGTTCGGTTCTGAATCAAACCCGGTACCCAACCCAAACCTTTGTTCTCTTCTGTTCCGGTGAGTTCTTAATCTCCGATAAGACATCATCTTTGTTCCACCATCTATGCCGAATCTTCTCTTCTGATTATAAACCCCGATGATAACCCATCTCTTTCTGTTATAAACCACCAAGTTTCAACCCGTGAACTTGTGTCCGTTGTGATGAATACCCGATAATTAATCGGAACAACCCACTAGTTAACCCGTAAACTACCTGTACGTATCACTGTTTCTATTAACGAAGCCGGACAGTCACCGGATATGGTGACTGTCAGCGGCTCTGGTAACCCTTTTCTGAACCATCTGTTAGTCGAACCCAACCCGATAACCTGCTGTTGCTGTTTACCGAGCCAGACAGTCACCAGATATGGTGACTGTCATCCGGTCTGATGTTCATGTCTGCTCGGGAATCATAACCGGAGTGTTCGTATAATATAACCGGGTAGTTTGAGGCCTTCGGTTGATTTCCGTTATATTCTGGTTGGTGTTATGTTCTCTGTTGAGCTTCCGGTCACTCTTCGGTCAGTCTCCAGTAAGGTCCGGTTGACCTCCGATCTCATACCAACGATTATCCGAGACGTTCATCTTAATCTGATACGATTCAGATTATAAACCCAAAAGGTATAATCTTTAACAGTTGTTATAAATATGTTGGTATTAATCGTTGATACCCGATTATAATACTGTTTCTGTGATTATTGCGAGGTACCGTTAATCCAATCGGAGAGTTAAACCGATACCGAGTCGACTCGGTGACTCGGTCAACACCCGGAATAGAACCCGGTCCATTGACTAGACGAGGATTATTAGAATTATACGATTATATATATATAATACGAATAACGTACGGACTTGATAATAATAATAAGAGAATAATAATCATATATAGAATATATACGTTTATATATATATAAGATTCGATATATAGAACGATATACTAGACTCGGGTTAATGATAATATGATCAGCCGAACCAGCATCCGGGTAAGTACGTGTCTAGCGTTCTGTAGGTTCGTGTGCCAAGCTGTAATGGCCAGCTTTATTAGCTACGAGTGCTAAGCTGTAATAGCCAGCTAGATTCTAGGATGTCCGTGTCGTGTCAATAATAAACCCCGAGTTTAGGACTATCTAATATATACCGAACTCTATATATACATAAATTGTATATGTGATATATATCCTAAATAATACAATCTAACGAGTCGCACGCGTAAAACGTATCAATATATATATTTGACATATAATTGTAATAAAAGAGACTATAGAAGATTATACGCAAACCTGTGAGTATCGTGAACTCCCCTCTTTTATTGTTTTATTAAACATTTTAGGGGAAATACATGTCATTTATTAGAAAACCTAGAAATGCTTTACATAATAGATCTTATAAAAGAAATATAATAGAAAGGGGATAATAGAAACGACTAGGACAGTACTGACCGGTATATCGCCATTTCCTTTATTGTCCAACTAGAGGATAATAACCAGTCTTACCCGAGTAGAGGGTAGGAATAATTAAGATTTACCACAAACAGAGTGGTACCATCGATAGGAATGGCAACTAATAGAATATAATAGATTGACATATAATCGGTATAATTTAATCGAATTGGTATAATAGAATATATTTTCCCCTCCCGAACTAGAATAGTAAAGCATGTTTTATATAAAAGAATTACAAATAAACGAACTGGCCATTCACTTTATAAAATACACGACCTCACCAACTTTATGTTGACAGAAACTATTTTTGGCATGTGTTCAGGTAACCCAACAGATATGATGACGTGGATCCTGGAAGAGTCAAGACTGTCAATATCCTGAAGTCCGCTGCGTAACTCCGATAACCCGACCCAACGACCCGGCACCGACTGCTGGGTCGTTACATTGGGTTGTTTGGGCTTGTTGTGTGGGAGGGTGGGCTGTGTGCAGGGGGTAGAGGAGGTGGGTCGTGGGTTTGTGGAGTAGGGGTTTGGGCTTCGGGTGATGTGGGCTGTGGAGTAGAGGTTGGATGATGCAAGATGTTTGGGTCTGGAGTGGGTTGGTTAGAAGAGGAGGTTAATTGGGCCGATTGATATGTGGATAGGAATGAGTCAAATGACATGTTTTTGGGTTAGGGGTTGGTGGTTTGAGATGGAAAAATATGTGGGATAAATTCAACGTGGCGAGAGTGGTATAGTTTGTGACTAGTAGGGTCATAGCATTTGAATGCCGATTTCGAGGATGAGTACCCAAGAAATATGCACGCCGTTGAACGAGAGTGGAGTTTGGATGTAGCATAGGGTCATAACCATGGGTAGCAAAGACAACCAAACGGTTTGAGTTTGGAATAAGTAGGAGCGGTTTTGAACAACATATTGTAGGGAGATTTGTTGTTAAGGATCGGTGTAGGCAAACGATTCATTAGATGGGTTGCGGTTTGAAAGGCATGGGACAAAAAATGTTGTGGTAAGTGGAAGTAGTGGAGTAATGCGAGGCCGGTTTCCACAACGTGTCGGTGACGTCGTTCAGCAATACCGTTTTGTTCCGGTGTGTGAGGTGGTGTCGTGTAATGGGAGATACCTTGAGAGACAAGATAAGGTGAAAGACCCACATATTCACCCATTATCAGTGAACAACGCAACAATGGTGGCTTTGAAAAAGTTTTCAACAAGAGATTTAAATTGTGGAAAAAGAATTTTGACATCGGATTTTTGTTTGATTGGGTATAACCAAATGTATTTGGAGAAATAGTCAACAAAAATGACATAGTATTTAAAGCCATCGATTGACGTTTTTACGGGACCCATACGTCGGAGTAGAGAAGTTGTAGAGGTTGATTGGCAACAAAAGAGTTTTTGCCAAAAGATAGTTTGTGGCTTTTATTTAGGGAACATGAAGTATAATGAAAAGACTCATGGGTCACCTTATTAAAACGAAGTCCCAATTTAGAAATTAAAGACTTGAACACTTGAAGCAATGGATGTCCAAGTATGTGGTGCCACATGAGAAGAGAGTTTGTTTGGGTGTTGTTGACTTGAGGAGACAATGAGATTGGTCCATAGTAGACATCATTGATGTTCACTCCCCGCATGAGGCGCGCCCCCGTGCGTAGATCCTTGACAAAAAATGATAGGGAAAAAATTCAACGGAAACACGATTAGTACGACAAACTTTGGCAACAGAAATAAGATTATTTCGAAGATTAGGAGCAATTAAAATGTTATTTAAAAGAAGTGGACGAGATTTTGTTGGAATAGTTGTTTGAGCAATATGAGTTATAAGGAGAGTTTTACCATCACATAGCACGATCTTATCAGGTCCTCCGTATTCGGAAAGAACGGGAAATTGTTGGTTGTTGTTTGCGGTGTTATTGGACGCACCGGTGTCCCACATCCAAGATGGAGTTGTAGCCGTTGGGTGAGTGGTGGTGTAGTTAACCACCGGGGTGTTGGTATTTTGAGATGAGACATTGTGTTCTCGTAGGAAGCGACTAAGTTTGCGACAATCTTTAGTGTCATATCCGGGAATGTTACAATAGTAGCAATAGGTGTTATTGTTGCGAGTCGGGCGAGTGTTGGTATTGGTAGTTCAAGGTGGCCCTTGGTTTCGGGTTGTGGTGGCGGTAATGTGGGTGATTTGTTTGGCCATGGTGAATCGAAAGAAGAAAAAAAAAGAAGCAGAATGCGGACAGAATGTATCTGTCGAGTAGGTTAGGATCGAAGATGACTCAAGGGAGCTTTTAGGCTCTTGATACCATATAAAGTAATGAACAATGTTGTGTGTTTTTTGTATTATGAAAGTTGTGTGTTTATCAACAATACATCAAGGCCTTTATATAGGTTTACATATGACTAACTCTAGCTAAGATTATGGAGTTTATGGTTGACTAAGTATAATGTACAATATAAATACAATGGCTAAAATCATGGAGTCAATTGTTGACTAAGAGACTTGACTTGACTTGATTAATGTTGTTAATATTCACAACACAATCCATTTTATCCTTGTAAACATTTGTAAACTTTCTGTTTTAATTCCTTCTGTCCAAAACAATATTATCAATACAAATCAGATTTATGCATTCGACCATTTGTTCTATTGTTTGTTTTCTGTTCTTGTGTATTTACATAATAAACTTCCGCTGCAATTCTGATTCCTGGGCCAACAAAACTGGTATCAAAGCCAGTCTATTAAACCATCAGATTTCGAAACATTTCTGTTTTTTTTTTTTTTTTTGTTTGTTCTTTCTGCAGTGCATTCAATCAAACTTTTTAAACATTATCATTATCTATAAATTTATATGGAAATGAAAATTATAAGGTTAAAATATGAGATTTAGGAAGCTTTTATAAAATGAGTTTTTTTATAGAATACTGATTTATTCAATTTATACTATTAAAACAAGAAAAAGAAAAAGAGAAGCTTACCGATGAATCTTAATCCTATAGTTGAATAAATTAAAAAAAAATAAAAAATAAAGATACTTCATTGCCGTTAAAATTTATATTTTAAAATCAACGCGTTTTGCTGGGCCTACGTTTTAAATTTTACAATGAATTTTCACCATCTTTCTGAATCCTGACGTTGATTGATCAAGAGCTGTACGTTTGTGCTGTACAAAATTTAATAGTAAATTGATATCATGTTTCAGTACTCATTAATTAACTTTGTATTTCGTCCTCTTATCCAGTACATGTAGATGAGGTATGGTAGTTGGATTGCATTTTCATTTTCTTTAACTTTCTTTCTTTGGTTATCAAACACTCAGTTCTTGGATCACTATTGATCTTTCAGAGTTTCAGTCACATACATACTTTTGATTCTAATATTATGAAATATTAATAATGGGAGATGCAGCTGTTTTGGTCGTTGTGAAGGAGGTGGTGGGGATACTTACTTCTGAGCTTACAAAGGAGTTTGGTCTGCTTAGGGAAGTCAAAAATGATGTTTTGAGCCTGAAGAATGAATTCACTCTGAATGAAGCTGTTCTTGAAGACGCATATGAGAAACAGAATAAAGATAAGGCTGTACAAGTATGGCTTAAGAGTCTTAAATCGGCTACCATGGAGGCAGAGAATGTGCTGGATGAGATCTCGACTCGAGCTTTGCTACAACGCCTACACAAAGAAATGGACATCGAAAGAGGCATCAAAAGAGGCCCCAAATACAAGGTAAGAGCCTTATTCTCCAATGTTATGTTTCGTGTTAAGGCCGCTCACAAAGTTAAAGCCATAAGAGCAAAACTGGATGACATAGCATCCGTGAGACGTAATTTAGGCTTGAACCCTGGTGACATAAGTCATGTAGATGTGGACAGTGCAGGTGAGATGCCAAATAGAGAAACGAGCTCGCTAGTTATACGTGATTCTGCAAGTATATTTGGAAGAGACGAAGAGAGGGAGATGGTAGTTGAAAATATATGTAACAATGGAATAGGAAAATATGAGAATGGTGAGATTCTGGTGTATGGTATATGGGGTATGGGAGGTATTGGAAAGACTACTCTAGCTCAATTAGTCTATCATCATGAAAAGGTGAAACAAAATTTCCCAATAAGATGTTGGGTGTATGTCTCTAAAAAGTTTGAGGTTAATGAGATAATAAAAAAGATCATAGAATCCATAGATGGATCTGAGTGTAACCTTACACAGCTAGATACGTTGCAGGTTAAACTTCAAGAGAAGTTAACGGAAAAGAAGTTTTTGATTGTACTAGATGACGTTTGGATTGAAGAGAAGGAAAAGGCCAAGTGGGATGAATTAAGTAAAACATTAAGTTGTGGGGAAGAAGGAAGTATTGTTGTGATGACAACACGATCCAGTAAAACTAGTTGGATGATGGCTAAGGAAGGCGAGTTACAGCATGAGCTGGGATGTTTATCAAAAGACGACTCGTGGTTATTATTCAGTAAGTTTGCATTTGCACAAGGAAGAAAGGGGGATGACATAAGTGTGCTAGAGCCTATTGGAAGGGAGATAGTTGAGAAATGTAGTGGACTGCCTTTGGCATTGAAGACATTGGGTGGCTTAATGTGGTCGAAAAAAAGTACAAGCGATTGGGAACATGTGAAAGACAACATATGGGAGTTGCCAGAAAATGACATATTGTTTATTTTGAAGCTAAGCTATGATAACTTGCCTTTACATTTTAAGAGATGTTTTGCTTATTGTTGTTTGTTTCCTAAAGGCTATAAAATGAAAAAGGATGAGTTGATTCAGTTGTGGGTTGTTAACGGTTTCATTCCACCCATGGAAGGAAAAGCCTTTTATATGTTTGGGGAAGAAATTCTTAGTTGTTTGGTTTGGAGGTCCTTCTTCCAGCTTGATGATACCAAAAAATACTACCGAGATGATCCTTATAGATATAAAATGCATGATCTGATGCATGACATGGCACTTCATGTTATTGCAAATGACTGCTTAGTTATAGAGTCTACTGGTAACGTTACAATACAAAATGAGGTGTTTCATTTAAGCTCATCATGTCCAGAGTTTGTCTTTTCACCCAATGATTTAAGAAACTTAGCATCATTAAGGTCAATACTATTGTCGGGGGAGACTAATGAGTCTCGTATTAGCCAAATTTTCAACCATATGTATCTAAGGGTATTATACATTTGTGATCTACGCATAGAAACATTCCCGGAATCAATTGGCAAACTCAAACATCTAAGATACTTGAACTTATCAAATTCACGTATACAAGTACTACCCGAGTCAATTATTCATCTCCAAAACCTGCAAATGCTGATTTTGTCTCATTGTTATGATCTGGTTGAGTTGCCAAAAGGCCTGAGACATGTGGTTAATCTTCAATGCCTGGACATCAGTGGTTGTGATGCACTCCGTGGTTTGCCAGTAGGAATTAAAGAACTAACTCGTCTCCGAATACTTCCACAGTTTCCTATTGTTATGGAGGGTGCGGCCAAAATCGGGGAGTTGGGGGATCTGGATCTTCTTGAAGGGGAGTTAAAAATAACAGGACTTGAGAATGTTAAAGGTTTTAGTGAGGCTGAGAGTGCCAATCTCAAATGCAAAACAAATCTGTCGGTTTTGACGTTAAGATATTGGACTGACCCAGAAGATGTTCGAGGAGGGTATAAATGTGATGAAAAGGAGGTTCTTGAGGGACTAGAACCAAATCCGGGTCTCAAGGTATTGGAAATATCATGGTTCATGGATAAGATTCTTTCTCCAAGTTGGATGGTGAATTTAAAGAATTTGATTAAAATTAGTTTTTATAATTGTGAGACATGTGAACGTATTCCACCACTTGGTAGGTTACCGAATCTTAGGGTCATTATATTGTGGGGCATGCATTGTTTGAAGGGTTTCCATGAAGATGATACAAACATGTCCGGAGACAACCCCAACATATTTCATTCTTTACAAACATTAGATATTTATAACTGCTGGAGTTTGCTTTCTTTGCCAAGTAACCTTCCAAAACTCAAGGTTTTAGAGTTAAGTGTGTGCCATGAATTAGTTTCTCTCCCGGATGAAATTCTTAAGGATCTGAATAAGCTTTATATAGATAGATGTAAACATCTATGTAAAAGGTATAAACGGAAGATGGGTGAAGACTGGCCAAAAGTTTCGCATATTCCCAATATTACAATTTTCTGATGCAAGGTGCATAATATTAAGTTTCTCTTTTATTTCTCCTTTTTATAATGCAATTAAATTCCTTAGGTGTGGTTCAGTTGTGATTTTTGAGGTTGATGATAAAATGGACAGACTTAATATATCATTACATCTCATTATAGTCGTGTGGGAAGAACATATTAAAACTTCAAATACGATGACTTTTTCTACCATAATAGTAGTATTCTAAAGATAATTAGATCATATATAATTATTTCATAATTACAAAATATTATTCACCTCTCTAACGATGGGTGGGATGCTCGTCACACCATCAGTAAACATCCAATCAATCCCCATGTACCACCTCATTTCTATCACATTTCACATAGGGTGATCACCAAATCCATCACTAACTTTTTCTTTAAATAAACTAAAAAATAAATAACATTACATAAACTAAAATTAAATAACATTACATAAAATAAAATTAATATCTCCAACTTTAGTCACTGTGTTATTCCCTAAAATTCATACTTTTTCCACTTTTGATTGAACATTCGTAGGGAAGAGGATCAGATTGGCGCCAGAGGAGAACAATGGCTGAGCAGATGAAAAAAGGTTGATTGTATTGCCAACAAGGTTCGGAAAAGACGTGTTTAACATAAATCAATCTTAGGTTTGTGTCACCACTGTTCTTGTTGGTGTGTTTTATAATTATAATAGGACCCAGTTGTGTTTTACATACTTTTGTTTCAAGCACGATTGTTGCAAAATCTTGTTTGATGGTATTATATACTTAGACATTCATTTTTGTGTAGAATGCATTCCATTGTGTGGTATTGACATTAATTTTTCTATTTGTTGTTTGTAATGGGGGTTATGTTTATCCCATAGTGTTAAAACACAATGTTTATCCAATAGTGTTAGAACACAATGTTATAAGATTTTATGAAATTGATAACACCTTGCCATTAAAATAGAACATATTGACAAACACTAGGTATTTGTAGTATCATCCTACATCTACTTTATATTGTTTCAGTATATCATTGTGTTTTACAATGTAATTTCAAAAGAAGAATACAGCCTTTTAACTACAAAACAAGTCATCATTTCAATAAAAAACCCAATGGATTACATATTTCTTAAAACACAACAAAAATTATGTGTAGAGCACAAAGAAAGTTAGTATGATGTGAAAGTATGTTGCTTTATTTCATAATACAATGAAATCTGCTTTATGTCATAATGCAATGAAATCTTTCTGTTGTATGAGAAAACACATTACCATTGCCGACAAGACACAAGAAAAAACAGTCATTGGTTTTTGTATTCCATAAAACACAATGAAGACACACAATGACGATTTTATTTTTCCAAAAATTCATAAAAGTTATTAACGGATACGTGATTTGAGAAGATATGCATGTTGATCAGTTAAGGCTTTTGATAAAATCCCAAACATCTCTCAGTATTGATCATTGATTGAAATTTCCATAATCTTGATAAAGTATACAATTACCTTAATGACCTTGAGATTTAAATATACGATTGCCACGTGGCAGCCCCGTAAGCTTTCTTATCCTTCTCACAAAAACAAGCATTTGTACCCGAACCTCTACCTACACACACACACACACACACACACATATATATATATATATATATATATATATATATATATATATATAAGTAGAGGATCCGGTAGGAAAATTGTTTTGTGTAGGAAGTGTAGGAAGTATTTTCAACCATTAGATCAAATCTGATTAAATCTTTAGATGAAGGGCATTATAGAGTTTTTGTCCATTTTTTTATTTATTACAAACCCACTAAATTAGCAACTAACATCTAGATATTTATGAAGATTAATCATCCTAAATTAACTAATTATTCATTATTTTTCATAAGATATTCATATCAAATAAGTTGATGAATACCCAAAAACTTGTTGGATTCTTCAAACATATAACCCATCTCTATCACTTTTTTGATTATTCAAGTCATCGCAGAAGGTTAACATCAGGAGTATTTTATAATAACGTCAGGAGTGTTTTATAATGAAAGAGAAACTAGTATGCATTAATAAGGAGTGTTTTATAATATCATCGGGAGTGTTTTATAATAACATCAATAGTGTTTTATATTGAAACTAAACACAGTAGAAGTTTTTAAAACCGTAGAAGTGTTTTAACAGATACGAATCATATTTAGTAAAAAAACACTATTGTTCGGTTAGATCAGCAAAAAAAAGAAAAGAAAAAAAGAAAACACTATTACTTTAAACCCACTATTATAGAAGATGAAGAATAACCGGTGCAAAGAAGGTTTTGTGGTTCTATTTGTTTTTTCTTTTTGGAAGATGAACAAGTTTGAATGTATGAGAGAGATTATAATCACTAATAATATTTAAGATTAAAATTAAGATGAGAGAGAGAGAGAGAGAGAGGAGGCATGATTTAAGGGTGAGAGTCAAATGGTTTCTATATCAAAATACAAGAAATGACATTACTACCCTTATTTAAAACACATATTGGACCATCCTACCCTTAATTATAGAATCTTAACAAACCCAAACTTTTAATCTCAACCATCCATTTCTAGATCCAATGGTTGAAAACACTTCTTACAATTCCTACACAAATAAATTTTCCTACAGGAACCTTGCCCTATATATATATAAACTGCTCTTCAGACCAACGGACCATTGTTGAAACAAAATTAGTTTCGAGAGCTGGAAATAGTTGAATATAGAATTAAAAATGGTAGGGATGGAGAGTTGAAAATTGAAAAATTATGCATGGGGTAAGATTTGATAGGATATGTTTATATATAAGATAATTTAAAAAAAAATGGAAAACAACAACATTTGACTGTCACGGTCGTGATGTCCATCGCGGTGATCACAACTATCATGGTAGTCTACCGTGGACCGCCCCGTATGGCCTAATGGCATGCCCCGCGGACAAAAATGTGAAAAGAAGCAATTAGAGAACAACTAGAATATACATGTAGACGACAAACTGATTAAATCTTTTTAAATGATGTAACTCTACTAAAATACGAACACGAAATATCATAAACTAGTATTTAACCCCTGTGTTGCAGGGGCGTGGGTCATAAAACCATGCCAAGTAAGTAGTAAGCAAACTACCATCAAAAGCGGGGAAAATCGTTAAACAAAAACGCGAATTTATGAACCAACGTGACGTAAAACGTAGGCAAAGACAAACACGAATATATACCGCGAGCTGGCTTAAAATGTAGACAAAATCGAATCAACGTGGCAGGACATCATTGGTGTCCATCGTCAAGCCAACCAATAGCATGCGAGCAATCCTACTTGATCGATGTCGTTTGGTCGGTCAAAACAATGAAAATAAGTAGTAAAGTAGAAGTGAGTCGTCTCCTTAGGGAATTGGTGGAAAGTTGTAATTTTTATCTACATTAATTAATGCCTAATGATTTGTTTAGATTGATTGAGAAAAGCTAAGATAGCTAGGAACTTTGATTTTAAGTTGAAAACAACAAATAAAAGAAAGTAACCCCCTCCGGATCTCTGCTTTGACGATTCACCCAACTTGTTTCAATTAGTACGAATACCACATAGACATGGCCTTGTTAATTGGTTTTAATTCAAGTGGCAATTAGACACAAGTTTTTAATAATAACCTGTATAATCCAATTACCAAACCATATGTACCAAATACCCTCCCAATAATCAAATTGCTCACGATGCAAGGAAACCGAATGCGAATGACAAAAGATGAATAATTGCAACACATGTAATTTGTTTAAATGAATCAAACCACAAGTATTCTTCAAAACATAAAGAACAATTCAAAAAATACTAAAATGAATCAAGTTGAGTTTCACGTACAAACCATCCACCCGGAGGTGGTCACAAAGGAATTAGCCTCTCATCTCCATTGCAAGATCTTCAAATGAGGTGTTGTTGGAGATTGAATGCATGATTTGATGATTAAGATGTTGATTAGGAATGATTAGTTGAGGGAAAAACACCTTGGGAATGATTAAAAACGGCCAGGGTTGAGTCTCCTTTCGTTTCTTAGAATAATTATCTCTTTATGGGGTTCAAACCATTGAATTCGTAACTTAGGCGGACAGGGTGCATTGGTACCCTCCTCAGCTTGCGCCGGGAAGCACCAAACTTCCACAAACCTTCTGTTTTGCGTCGGAATCAGAGCACGTGCGCTCAAAGGTATTTTACCTTGCTCTCCAACTCGAAATTTCTTCTTTTCTTCACACTTTCACTTGGGATTGCATCTATAGACTTCCAACCTCTTGTCTAGCTTCCAAAACCATCATATTAAGCTCCAATTAACTTCATTAAGCCTCAAGTACCTGCAAATCCTAATCATTCTCAAAGTAACTATGTTTCACACAATTAAACACTTAAAAACACCTAGTTACACATACTAAAACATGGTTAAACATCCACCCACCACATCCCCACACTTAACCTTTGCTTGCCCATAAGCAAAGCTCTCTCGCAACTATCCCACCATCATTAACAGTTACACTTCACTAATCTCCACCAACTCTCAGCTAAGGTCCAAAGTCATACCCTATTCTAGATCAACACTAGATGTGTTAATTCAACAAGTAACAATAAATTCCCATTTAAAAACAGAATTTGTCTGACTAAACCTAACATACTTTCGGCTTTTATTTTTATGCAACACACCCCTCACAATTTTTCACTCCACTCGGCTGAATATCTGGACTAGCGTGTAATGCACTAGTATGGATCACTCAAAAACCAAGTATGCAACTCTGTTATCATAGGCTTGTATAACAATCACACCTTCCTCCTGATCTTCACACAAACTACAAACACCATCCCCACAATTGATGCTTCGCCTCCATAACGCCTTTTTAGTCAGAATCCTATCCATTAGCATCCTCCACATAAACACATTACATTTAATCGGAATCCATTTACACCATTTATAAACCTCAATATTTTGAATCGATCGCTTCGAGTCTAACCATCTTTTAACCTCAAAAATTGAGAAATCATCAACCGAATTATTATCCTAAGCCCACTTGTCCCTATCCACTCCCACCGATAGATCCGCCACCAAACCAATACAATCCATTAATTGTTGTATCTCAACTACCGAAGTAGGCTATCTCCGCCAACTCCAACACACACCCGAATCATTTCCACCTCCCCCTAATTCATCTCTCACCGTGCACCATTTATCCCTCTCCAGACGAAACATATCATGAAATAAATATTTTAGAGGAGTCCGAGCAACCCACGGATCAATCCAAAATTTAATATCAACCCCATTTCCGAGTCGGCCCCGAATCATACTAATACTGTTAAAATCTCCCACCTTTAACTGGACACCACTAGTAACCAACTTAGTCCACGTACCCGTATATTTCAAGCTATGAGGATAAGAATCCCACTTCCTCTTTGACCCGTGAATAGCATCTACCACTCTCCGCCACATCGCCTTAGCTTCTTGTCGATATCGCCAGAGCCATTTAACCAAAAACGCACTATTGCATTCGCCAAGTTTACGAATACCTAATCCTCCTTGTTTAATCAACCTAGTGACAATATCCCAACCCACCCAATGAACTTTTCTATAATCCGAGCTACCACCCCATAGAAACTTTTTAATCAACCCTTCCAGATTATTAATAATCCCAACTGGCGCCTTAAATAAAGAGAAATAGTAAGACGGTAAACTCACCATAACCGATTTGATTAACGTCAATCTACCTCCAATAGATAACACTTTCGATTTCCACTTTGACAACCTATTTTTAAATACCTTTAACACCGGCTCCCAACTATTAATTTTGCTCATATTAGCTCCAACCTGGATACCAAGATAAATAAAAGGTGTGACCCACGGCCTACACCCCATCCCTAGCACCTTGTTACCCACCTCTTCTACACTCTTTCCCACCCCATATAGAGTAGACTTACGAATATTTATTCTGAGACCCGAACACATATGGAAAATCCGAAGCATACGTCTTAAACAGGCAAAATTACCGTCCGACCACTCACCCATCACCATCGTGCCATCTGCATATAATAAATGAGAAATAACCGGACCACCACTCGAAAGAACGACCCCAGAAAAAGCTCCAACATCACAAGCCTTCCTTATTAAACCCGAGAAGGCTTCCATAACCATGATAAAAAGAAAAGGCAAAATGGGATCCCCCTGTCTAATACCCTTCTCATAATTGAACTCAAAAGTCGGGGACCCATTCACTAAGACCGACGACCGAGCCGACACCAAAATACCTTCAATCCA
The DNA here is from genome assembly GCA_030844895.1 of Ambrosia x helenae. NCBI lineage: Eukaryota > Viridiplantae > Streptophyta > Magnoliopsida > Asterales > Asteraceae > Ambrosia > Ambrosia x helenae. Next base: position 2,790,244 of record CM061225.1, read on the forward strand.
CCGACACCAAATATCCGAAAACTTCATCTAACGCATAACCGATATCAAAAAAGCCCAATTTACATTATCATGGGCTTTTTCAAAATCTATCTTAAACATAAACAACTCATTTCCGCTCCTTCTCGCCCAGGAAAGAACCTCACTAATAACTAAAGGGCCGTCCAGAATATACCTTCCCGCCACAAACGCCAATTGAGTCTCATTAATAACACTATCCATAACCATCTTCAACCTATTAGCTAGGACTTTCGAGATCACCTTACTCACCACCCCTATCAAATTAATAGGGTGATACTCTCCCAAATTAACCAGATCTTTCACTTTAGGGACGGGTGTAATAAAAGAAGAGGCGACACCACTATTAATCTTCCCAGTTTCAGCAAAATTCCTCATAATGTCAACAAAATCATTAGAAAACAGATCCCAATACCTTTTAACAAACTTGAAATTGAAACTGTCAGGGCCCGGAGCTTTATCACTACCACATTGAAAAACCGCTTCCTTAATTTCTTTCTCCGTAAAAGGTCGAGTAATCATCTCCGCACTCTCCGCGCTAAGAAACTTCAAACCATAACAATTTAGCTTCGGTCTACAAGAGAATTCTTCCACGAACTTTTTTTTTTAATCAGAATCAATTCATCTTTATTAAACACATAACCGTGACAAATTACATCAAGATAGCGGGCAGGCGGGCAACAAGCTGCGCCGCCACCCCTTTCTGAATGGCAAACCCTAACCTACTAAAAACGAACCCATGCCCTCGCGGCGCCGAGACAATGCTATGAATAACCCGTTGGACTCTGGTCAGGAAACGGATGGCTTCCGGTGCCAAAGAGCCAAAGGTATCAAATGCCAGGGGTACGAAAAGGTTCTCCTCACAAGCTTTGGCATGTTTCTCAACTTTCTTCGCCTCAGCTTTCCGCACCGCATGCCCTACTACAAAACCATTATCCCTCAAACCAACCAGGGGAGATACACCTGTTAGGTCAACACAAGTGTGTTTCCCCGGCCCACCCAAAGACAAGCAGGTCTGCTGGACGTAGGGTGGATCTCCCTTCTGCGGGGTTTGAGAGGAAATATACAGGAGCCTCCTTTTTTTGCTGAGATCCCAGCCCTTCTTAAAATGTCCCAAAGAACGTCTCGGACCCAGTCATGCCTATATTTGAAACCAGGCAATTCCTTACAGTGAACCGCGTGTTCGCCGTATTTGTCCAAGCATGCCTTACAACAAATTGGACCGACTTCATCTTCATGGTACATGGGGATCACCAAACGATATTTGAGAATTGCCCTATGTTCAACCCCAGACATGGTTTGGCCCAAACCTTCGATCGGGATAAAATTCAGGAAATCTTGGGCATGGGGGCTTTGCAAGCATTCAATAACTGCCTTTTGGCAGGGAGACAGATCAAAAGCTTCACCTAGGCTCTGTCCGATTTTGCCAAAAAGGGCATTCGCCAAAGTTTTCTGAGGCTTTGGGGGGGGGGTGTCCTTGTTAATCTCTTTTGGCTTGGTGACCCACTCTCCATTAGCTGTCAAACCCGTTATACTATTCGAAACCCTCCTATTATTAATCGACCCGTGAAAAAATCTAGAGTTTTCATCACCCTCTTTCGCCCACGTAACTCTAAACTTTTGTTTCAAATCCTTAAGCTTGAAATATTCCAACCGTTTCAACCTTTGCCTCGCCTTTTCAAACACCCAAACCTCCTCTTCAGTCAGATCTCTACCCTCCAAAGCCACCTCCAACTCGCTGACCTCCGACCTCCTTCTTCAAACAAATCTCCTCCTCAATCTCGGCACCAACTACCTCCTCTTTTCACACTCTAATTTTTGCTCTGAGCAACTTAAATTTCTGCATAAGAATCGTATCCGGCTCGCCATAGAACTCCATATAAGCTAGCGAATTTTTTATCAACTCATCAAACCCTTCTCTTTGGAATCAAGAATTAAAAAACTTAAACGGTTTAGGTCCAAAGTTACGCGACTCAATTTTCAACAAAAGAGGACAATGATCCGAACCATCTCGATCCAAAACTCGATACTCCGCATTCGGCCACTCATTAAAAAATGACCAATCAACAAAAATTCTATCAATCCGACTAAGTTTGTCTCCGACCAAAAACGTGAATTTGCGGCCTTTTAAACCATACCCGAACAACCCTGTGTCCTAAAAAAAATCATTAAATTCATCCTAAGCCACCATATTAAACTTGGAATTACGACGCTCTACACGATCTCTCACATAGTTAAAATCGCCACCAGCTATCCAGAACCCATCATCGCCTAAAATAATAGTCTTCAAATAATCCCACACCAATCGCTTCTCTTGCAATTTTGTGGACAATAAACATTCAAAAACGTAACCTTCTTCCCATCACTTCTCATATAACCGGATACAGCCAGCACATTCCTATCCTTAAGAATCGCAGACTTCACAAACAATTTTGGGTTCTAGAACGATATTAATCCCCGGAACGACCCGAAGCATCAACATTTGCAAACTCAAAATCATCTGAACCCCAAAATCTACTAACATCAATACCTTCCAACGACACAAACTGAGATTCATAAAACATAAGAAATCCTATTTCATTCTCCACCTTTAACTTCCGACACCACGTACTTTTGCCACTCGAACCCAGTCCTCTAATATTCCATGATAACACATTCATTGATTAACCTGTTGAAAGCCTTCATCGTTAATGACCTTAGCAACTGAATCGCCAAACCTGTCTAAGTCTTCCGCATCTACGAGCTTTCCAAGATTGACCGTCTCAACCACCTCATCTTCAACCTCATATAACGTACCCGTCTCCTAAGCCTCTAATACAACATCTTCCACAACATTAAGATCCGGATTGAACATACCTTCCGTATTGCCTTCCACAGAAACATGATCTCTACCGGACTCCTCCCCATTAGTCGCAAAAATAAACCTATCTATGTCAAAAATATCCTCCATTTCCCTAGCCCATTTTTTTGTCTTTCATTCCCCAACGGCAATGACGACTTTTGAGCTCTCGCCTTCTTACGGAAACCTCTCGCCTTCTAAATCTTATTAACTTGAGACCCATTAAAATTCCCTCCCAAAGACATATCTACCACATAACTCTCCTCCCTATTATCTAGTACCGTACCCTCCTCAACCCCTACAACAAAATCGTTTGACACATCTGCAATCCCATTGTCCTTATGAGAAGCCTTACCAACATTGTCAACCATTACTTCATTAGATATGTTTGGCGATTCCTCACCATCAAACCCCACGCCAAATTCGTTTGTCACTTCTGCACCCCCAATACCTTCCTGAGCAGCCTCCCTAACTTTGTCCACCATACTTTCATTAGAGTTTTTCCGGCAATTCCACACCATCCACCCCAGAATTACTAACGTTTTCCACCGAATATGCGAAAGACTCCTCTAAGCATTCCGGCATCCAATCACTGCACTCCTCTTCCACCAAAACTAAAAATTTCTCACCCTTCCACTTGATTTTTATTGTCTAATTAATCCGATGAACCATGTTACACAAAACCCTGATCATCACAAATGATAGATCAACCTCCGTATCGTTTAACTCGGCCGGTTGCACAACCATGCCAAACTTCGCTCCAATGTCATTCAAAACTCCATCTTCATATAAACACAAAGGCACACCATGAATTTTTAACCACGCGACTCGTTCTCTACGAATAATCTATCCTTCCCATTTTTCTAAGCTATCAAAACACACCTTCCAAACGTCTTTTGTACGTACAAACCCCTCCATGCATACGTCTGAATCGAAAACCAAAATCACCCACAAGCCACCGACATATCTAATTCCAACCCTTTCTTGTCCAACCAAATCGGACACCCTACCCATAGCTCCACACCTATCCCATGCTAACAAACCTTTGACCGAAGGGCTCACCGTAACCTCCATAACCTTAGTCTGTTGAACCGGATCAATGTTCAAAAGCGTATCTCTGAAAGTTCGCGTATCTCTGAAAGTTCACGTATCTCCCAAACCATTACTAGACTTAGTCTCCTCCCCCGAAATGTTCACATCCATATTATTATCAATGTCCATTTGAGCGGGTTTCTCAGTAGCCACATTCACCGGTACCCATTGCTTGCCTCCCTTCCAACTCAACTTCTCCCCACCCACAAATCGAGCCAAAGTTATAAACAACCTATAAGATCCTATCCATACATCCTTCATAGAGGATTCTACAACCACCGGATCTCGGACATCCAAAAACGAAACAAAACCAAAACACTTACCCAATTTGTCATACATCCTCGCAATATGCGTACCTTGGATACTACCGAAACCTTTCAGTATCGCCACAAGATCGGTTGAAGCACACCCTCCCGGAAGATTGGATACAAAGTACTTCGTTACCGCTTGATCCTTCTGCTTCGAAGCTTCCCCTTGTGTCGAACGTCTTCCATTCCTAGTTGGAGCATCGTACCATGTGTCGATCTTATACTTTTCCTTGCCCGCCATCAAAAACTAGACGGAAATCTTGTTCGCCTTGATAGCCGCTGTCAGTCGCCTCCTACTTTCTCGGAGACCTAGGGTTTTTTTTATGTTTTAATCCACAACATCCCTAATTAATTTGAAAACCCAATTTGTTTGTTAAACCGGTTACCATTTGATTTTTTTTTCATCCATTAAACAATTAAACTTAATTACACAACTAAACAACTTAGCCCAATATTGCTTTAAATTACATTTTTAAACCCATATTTCAACTAAACCCATTTACCCAACTTTAAGGGCCCATTTCTTCTACTCACCCAGGCCACCAGATATTTCTGAACTTTTCTAAGGCAAGGAAAATTATCAAATTTGGAAAGTATGTCAGCTATGATGAACTTCGAGAACGATATAGGCACACAAAACTAGCCACCGAGGCTCATGTCTACGTTGGATTACTCTAATTGGAAATTAAGATTTGAGTCGTTTACCATGTACAATGAGCTAAGTTTATGAATTCCAATATGCTTTAGCTACATTAAACCCACAACTTCTGCTGCAAACAATGTACATAAACCAAGAAAAACATCAAAGATTATGATGAAGATGACATAAGATAGTATGCATGGGATAGAGAAAAAGGCAACGGTGTTGCATTCCTCGAGTCTCACAAGAAGTTTCATTAATTCTTCTTAAATCACCTTCCTCTATCATATGTATAATATTTTATTCACCCAATCTAGATTAAAATTTATGTCAAAATAATTTAGTTGCTTCCAAGTTCAGAAGAAGGAAAATCTTTTGGTGTGGGTTGTTTTAGATGGAATCATGCAAAAGGTTCCTCTTAAGGTTGATGTTTGGAGTGGGGTGATATGCAATAGACGTATTTGTAAACTGGATGAATCAACCAAGTATTTCGGGATCTAAACGACGGTGGATGTTAAGTGAATTACTTTACATAGAGAGTACAAAATGCCCTTATCTACCAACTATTTTTTTTCTATTACTTGTATCGTAGCATATCTGAAGAACAAAGTGTATATACTGTATATTTTTTCATCAATGTCTACCATACGTGTGATAGTGGTCGATACTTAAAAAAAAGACTTATACACCCATTCGTGTGATAGTTATCTTGCTGATGATATATACTCAAATAGTGTGACTAGCATAACCTAGGAACATCCACACACAAACGGGTCAAAAGATTAAAGATTTATCATTAAAACAGAGCTCGAGTGTTACAATGATCAAATCAGACTTCTCAGACCAGGGGAGGGTGTTTGGAGAGTGTATGTGGCAAGAACTAATGATTAGTGTAATGATTGGGCCTATTTATACCCCTTGTACTCGTACAGACTGCTACAGGTGATTAGGAGGCTATCCACCATGTACAACATGTGATTAGGAGCCTATCCACCATGTACAGCATGTGATTAGGAGGCTATCCACCATGTAATGATTCCCTACTCGACTGTTGGTCCCAAACACTCCCAAAACGCTTATAAACACATCCAAACACCCGAAACGCGTCCAAACAACTTATATTCTAGCCTAGGGACATCATGTACTAACAGACTCCCCTTGGACCAGGCTAGTATGACTACGAGCCAGCCATACACCACTCGATTTACTTAGCCAACAACCTATAGAGACCTATCACTAGCTAGGGACATACGAACAATGCACTTACAGCATCTCCGGTGGTTATGCGTCATCTATTTGCTGGTTGTTTCAGGGGTTTGTTTATAGTTATTTTCAACAGCTGTTGTGTGGCGGTTCCTGATCATCCTCTGTTTTTTGGCTTTGTTCATACCGATGTTGTGAGTTCTGCCTTTTATCATGATTTCTTCCTTTTGTGTTTTAGAGTTTCTGCTATCTACCTGTTCCTTTATATGTTTAACATATATTTTATGAAAACTGAAAAGAGTGACCAGAGTCCAAAGATCCATCCCTATCTTTATTCGCACGTGATTTCTGCTTTTGAAATCGGCAGTTTATTTACACGCTGGTCAAAGTTAGACAGGTTTACCCTGGCTTATGAATGGAGCCTTGGTCTTTAGTGATATACTATGTTATAATTTTGTGTGTGACAATATGGTAAAACTTTATGCAGATAAAAAAAAAAGACTATGCTGCCATGGTCAGTGGAGTCGAGATCATTCCTGACCCGATAATAAAAGGCAAAGAGACCTCTTTCATTATATCTGCATTTACAGGTAGTTTTATGTTTTATTTTTTTAATTTACAGTTAAGAGATTTGTTTAACATACCCTTTGACTTTTGCAAGAAACCATATTTTTTCATCGAATAATAAGATGATTGGATTTAAGTTTTGGAACTGCTGATCTGATGATTTACATTTAAAGTTGCAATAATTTGTTTTTATATATCTGGATTAACAAATTCTGTTTTTGATCTGATTAGATATAGATTGCATGTTATTTTGGTAAATTAGTTTTCCATCAACACACTTTTGGATTGAAAAAATCCGCAAAAAATGAAACTTTTAATTATCAAATTATTACAACTTCAAACCACATAAGCACCTCAAAACACTTTTCTAAGTAAGGCGTCTATGTTGGGTTGTAAGATGGGTGAGATTCCTTTTGTGTATTTGGGGTTAAAGGTAGGTGCTAACATGAATCGAATTAGTAGTTGGGACCCGGTGGTCGAAGTTGTTCAGAACAGATTGACGCATTGGAAAGATAAGACACTTTCAATAGGTGGAATAGTGACATTGATCAAATCAGTGCTTGAAAGCTTGCCAACTTATTACTTTTCGTTATATCTAGCACCATTGGCTATGACAAATAGATTGGAGAGCATTATAAAAACATTCTTATGGGGAGGGAGCACTGGGGAGAAGAAGATACACTGGGTTGCTTGGGATAGAGTGGCAAGACCGAAGAAGGAAGGAGGGTTGGGTTTGAGTAGAATGGATCTATGTAACAAAGGTTTGGTGATAAAATGGTTATGGCGGTATATAACAGAAAGGAAGGCTTTGTGGAGGAAAACAATAGACGCGATTCATGGTACAAAGAAAGCGTGGGAAGTGCTTCCTGCAAATAATTGATTCACAGAAGCATGGTTGTCATTCGTTAGATCCAACAGGAAGATTAATGTGGCTGGGGTGAAGATATGCAATTTGATAAGTGGAAAAGTTAGAAGTGGCAAAGATATACGGTTTTGGATTGATATGTGGGCGGGGGATTTTGTTTTAAAAGATAAGTACCCTAATCTATTTAGACTTGAAAAGGATAAGGAATGCAAAGTGGCGGACAGATGTTCCTTAAATGGAGATGAAGGCAGCTTTAATTGGAATTGGAAGTCGAATATAGTTGATAACGAAGTCGCTGCAGAGCTGCAGAATTGTCAGCGGCTATTGAGTGGAACAAAACTATTACCGGGTAATGATGAATGACTTTGGAATGGTAGTGGCGACAAGTCGTTTTCAGTTGCTGCAGCCAAAAAATGGCTATCGAGTGCAGAGAATAGATAAAGTTTCAAATCAAATAATGTAGATTAAACATGTATCATATGCGCACGTGTGTTTCAGTTTTCTTATAGGGCAAAAATGTGGTTTGATCAATGCAGGTTCATACATGGTAACAAAAACAAGCTCACATGCATCAAGTTTGATTTCAGCATTGGCTTCTTCACGTCGAGTCAGGGACCGGTTGATACTTGATTGACGGTTCAAAAAGAGAAACTAACAATGAAATCTTGGCTTCAAACACAATACTAAATTTTCGCTTTTAAAAATATAACAATTCGAATCCTCCAAATTTCATCTCTATACTTCATGCCACCATAACGAATCATCCACAACATTCATACACATGCCACAAACCCCAACAATTACCAGGCAACAAAATAAACGCACCCGCAGCAACGCGCGGGCATTCCCACTAGTATGTATAATCTTTTATTCACCCAATCCATATTAAAACTTATGTCAAAATGAATCAAGCGAAAATAGCTGAATGCTTTAGTCCAACAAATAGAAGGTTAAAAATGTCAATACTAGAGACAAAGCTACCATGTCCTTAGTTGCTTCAAAGTTCAGAAGAAGGAATTTTTTTGGTGTGGGTTGTTTTAGATGGAATCATGCAAAAGGTTCCTCTTAAGGTTGATTTTTGGAGTGGGGTGATATGCAATAGACGTATTTGTAAACTAGATGAATCAACCAAGTATTTCGGGATCTAAACGACGGTGGATGTTAAGTGAATTACTTTACATAGAGAGTACAAAATGCCCTTATCTACCGACTATTTTTTTCCTATTACTTGTATCGTAGCATATCTGAAGAACAAAGTGTATATACTGTATATTTTTCATCAATGTCTACCATACGTGTGATAGTGGTCGATACTTCCAAAAAAAGACTTATACACCCATCTGTGTGATAGTTATCGTGCTGATGATATATACTCAAATAGTGTGACTAACCTAGGAACATCCACATCAAGATTAGTATCTATGTCATATCCTTAAATTATAAGGGAAAAAATAAGGTTTAAGTTAAAATATTGCTACATCAAACTTTTTAAACATTATCATTATCTATAAATTTATATGGAAATGGAAATTATAAGGTTAAAATATGAGTATTAGAATATGATATAATGCTTGCCTTCTCATTATTCAATCAAGAGTAAAAATACGTGAGGTGAGATCAATTGGATCTCGTAAATAAGGAAGGTACAATAAATACAATTTACACTGATTTGTCAATTAATCTATGATTGATTGAAGTATATATGGTAAGTGTGTGATTGCCGTCTATTACTCCCCCACAGTCGAAGCTAGAGGAGGCCGAATGCTGAGACTGGAGCGAAAATCTTCAAAAAGGACCTGTGGAAGACCCTTCGTAAAGATGTCAGGAAGCTGATAACGGGTGGGAACATGGAGTATGCGGACTTGTCCTCACTGTACCTGTTCGCGTACAAAATGGATGTCAAGCTCTATATGTTTTGTCCGCTGATGTTGAACCGGATTCCCGGACAGATAAATTGCACTGACATTGTCGCAATAGACTAGAGTAGCCTTGGTGAGTGAGCGATGAAGCTCAAGAAGTAGATTTCGAAGCCAACAAATTTCAGCAACCACGTTGGCAACGCCCCTATATTCAGCTTCGGCACTTGAGCGAGAGATAGTAGGCTGGCGTTTGGAAGACCAAGAGATGAGACAGCCGCCATAAAAACACAATACCCACTAGTGGAATGCCTGGTATCTGGGCAACCGGCCCAGTCAGCATCAGTATAGGCCTGCAGAGTCGGTTTCTTTTGAGATGTGAGAGTGAGACCGAGATTTAGAGTACCTTGAATGTAGCGAATAATGCGTTTTAACGCATTCCAGTGGTCGGTCTTAGGTGCATGCATGTACATGCACACTTGCTGCACAGCGTAGGTTATGTCTAGTCGTGTGAAGGTCAAATACTAAAGAGCACCAGCGAGACTGCGGTATAAGGTGGGGTTTTCAAAGTCGGTGCCAGAATTGGCACTGAGTTTTGAACTTGTATCAACTGGTGTGGCCGCATGTTTACAAGAAGACATACTTGCACGTTCAACAATGTCAGAGGGATAGCTCTGCTGAGAAAGAAACATTGTGTCACCTGAGCGAGTGACATGAATGCCAAGGAAGAGACTGAGATTGCCAAGGTCCTTAATGGCAAATTCTTTGAAGAGAAGACCCATGAGGTGGCTGCGCAAACCAGTAGACGAGGTAACTAGGAGGATGTCGTCCACGTATAGTAGAAGGTAAGCTGTCTGCCCTGCATGGTGAAAAATAAATAGAGATGCGTCGCAGCGAATTTGAGAGAAACCAATGGTACGAACATAATCTGTGAAGCGTTGGTACCAGGCACGAGGGGCCTGTTTGAGCCTGTAAAGAGACTTTTTAAGACGACAGACATGGTCAGGAAATTCCTTGCTGCGAAAACCCATAGGTTGATGCATGTACACGGTCTCGTGGAGATGGCCGTGTAGAAAGGCGTTCATGACATCAAGTTGATGAACTTGCCAAGAGTTGGATAAAGCAATGGACAAAACGGTTCTAATAGTAGCCGGTTTAACAACCGGGCTGAAGGTGTCCCCACAATCAATGCATCCTGCTGAGAACGTCCATCACACAAAACGGGCTTTGTATCTTTCAAGTTCGCCATCAGACCTGTACTTGTGTTTAAATAGCCACATACTATGAATTATGTTCATATGGGGATCCCGTGGAACAAGTTCCCATGTATCATTATCAATAAGTGCATGAAACTTGGTGGTCATGGCAGCACGCCATTCCGGAATGGACAAGGCTAGGGTGGGAGTTTTGGGTACGGGTATTACGGTGGAGGTGTGTAGGTTAAGGAATTGTTTTGGTTTATGTATTCCGTCCATGGCCCGAGTCCGCATTGTGCAAGTCGGACCAGGAACGGTGGGAGGTGGGCTCGGTGGTGCCGGTGAGGATGAGGGTGGTGTGGGGGTAGGAGACTGTGGGCCGGGAGATGGGTAAGGAGTGGTTGGGCTTAGGGGTGTCAATCGTGTCGGGTTGATGGGGGCCGGGAGATGTGTCAACCCGAACCCAACCCATTTTTTTAAACGGGTCATGTTAGTTGACCCGAACCTGACCCGTTTTTTTATATGGGTCGTGTTAGTTGACCCAAATCTATTTTTTTTCGTGTCGGGTTCGGGTCGGTTTTCGGGTCGTGTCAATAATTGCCGCCCCTAGTTGGGCTGGTCGTTTGGGCTGGTGAGGGAGGCGGTGAGGGAAGTGGGCTTGAGGAGTTAGGCGGGGGTTGGGTGGGTTGGGCCGAAGATGTGGAGGCCGCTGGAGAGTTGGGGTGGGCATTTCGTAGTGGGCCGGGTGGAGTGTGGTTTGGCGATGTGTGTGGAGGAGTGGGTGGATGTTGGGGGTGGTGTTTGGGAGGAGGGGAAAAAGACATTTGGCCATAAGATGGGAGGGAAGTTTTCTGTGGGAAATTTATAGGAGGTGGAATTAATTGGAGAGTGGAGGTGGGCGTAGGGAAATTTGGACTCGTCAAATATGACGTGTCGGGAGATTATTATTTGTTTGGTGTTAAGGTCAAGGCATTTGTACCCCTATATGAGGAGGGGTACCCAAGGAAGACACACGGGTATGACCGATGGGAGAGTTTGTGTATGGTGGTGGGGGGATGATGGGATAGCAGAGGCAACCGAACACACGAAGGTGGTTATAGGTTGGTATTTGTTGGTAGAGTAGTTAGGTAGGGGTGCGGTATTTATGAAGTTTGCTAGGGATGATGTTTATGAGGTAAGTGGTGGTTTCGAGGGCGTGGTTCCAAAATGTATTGGGTAAGGAGGATTGGGCGAGTAGGGTACGGATTACGTTGTTGATGGATCGAATTTTGCGCTCTGCTTTCCCGTTTTGTTGGGATGTGTATGGACAGGATAGACGGAAAAGAGTGCCGTTTTTCTCAAAAAATGTTTTGAATGAGGCGTTAACGTATTCTTTTCCGTTATCACATTGAAATGATTTTATGGTGTGTTGAAATTGTGTTTGGATCATTTTGGCAAATGTGGTAAATATGGTGAAGACATTGGACTTATTAGAGATGGGGTAGGTCCATAAAAAATTAGTATAGTCATCAAGAAACAATACTAATAACGGTGACCACCCGAACTTAAGATCGGGGAGGTCCAAACATCACTATGAATAACATCAAATGGTTGTGTTGTAACATTAGGAGAAGTAAAAAATGGGAGTCTAGTACTTTTCCCAAAAACACATGGTTCACATAAGTTTATAGAATTGGAATTTTTAAGAGACTGAAGTAACGCCGGGCCAGGGTGTCCAAGGCGTTGGTGCCAAAGTGTGGAGGACTGAGCAGCAACGGTGGAGGTGGAGAAGCACTTGGCTTGGGTTGAGAAGGTGTATAGATCACCGCTGCTGTCGCACCGGATGATAGGCATCCGGGTCTTAAAATCCTTCACAAGAAAACCAAATGGGTCAAATTCCACATAAACAGAATTATTTCTAGTGAACTAACGAACAAATATTAGTTTTCTAATTAGTTTAGGGGCATAGAGGACACGATTTAGGACAAAGAGTGGGAAGGGTGGTTTAAAGGTCTGAGGGCCATGTCCGAGTACCGAGATGGTGTTACCATTTCCAACGATGATATTTTCATTCATGCAATTATTAGTAATGGTACGAAAGTTACCTGAGTTGGGATCCATGGAGATAGTGGCCCCCGAATCCATTACGCCATCATTATAATCAGGGGGTTTTAAGCTCGTGCTGTAAAGTGCCTGTTGAATATCAGTGGGTGAGTAGTTGCTGTAGTGAGCCTGTGATGGACGATGACCCAAAAGACCATGAGCCGATTTGTTGTTGGGAGGCTGGGGTAGATGGATACGAGCAAGGTGGTGCGGGCCAATAATATGACGGCTGCCAGGGTTGTTGCGACTGAGAAGAGGGCTGCCACGTGCTCGGGGCCAGCCATAAGGAGGCGGCGTGGGCCACCCTGGCTGATAAGGGGGCGGCGGCTAGCCGAGTTATTGGAGCGGCCATGGCCCCTGCCGCGGAACCGTCCACGACCACGGCCCCTATCACTTGTGGAGTCCGACTATGAGGATGATGACTGCGGTTTAGCAGTAGAGACCACAAGGGCTTGAGCGGCAGCCTGGCAGGCTTCAAGTGCACTCTCCGCTTTTTGTCCTTCAATCATACAAAGCTGAGATATGGCTTCATAGAATGATGGCAAAGGGTCCCGCGACTGAAGGATCGTCTTGATGCTTTCATATTCGTTTGGAACACCTGCAAGAAGTTGTAAAACAAGTCTTTTGTTATCAACGGGACAGTCCACATTATTTAGTTGGTCAGCGATGGACTTTATGGCCTGACAATAGGTCGACATATTTGGAAAGTTTGCAAGGCGAGTGGTAGAAAATTTGTGGGTAAGATGGAGAGCCCTAGCGGCCTTGTTGTCATTGAAGAGGCCGTGAAGGCGGCTCCAGACTTCATAGGCAGAGTTGCCCGGAACAATAACTGTGTTGAGATCATGGGAAACAGTACTGTAAAGCCATTGTAAAACAATGGCATCCGGTCTGCTCTAGGAGTCATCGGCGGGTAGTGGTTGTGGTGGGTTTTGGGGGTGTCAGAAGTGGTGGCGGGTGGTGGTTGTGTAGTGGGGCGAGGGGAGAGAGGATCAATAACTTGAAAGGCGGTGCAATGGTTTCAAAATAATTCTGCCCAAGTGGGAATTGGGCAGATTCAACCTCCAATGTGATAGGAATGAGGTTTTTAATGTTTGAGACGGTTACAGCGGGATGAATTTTGGGTTCCATGATTGAAAAAGAATGAGAAGGTGGTGGGGAATAGTGGCCGACGGTGGTTGTGAAGAAGAAGAAGACTGTGCGACGGTGTGGTGGGAGGTAGTGTTAGGCTCTGATACCATATGATATGTTCGTCAATTCCTCACCATCAAACCCCACGCCAAATTCGTTTGTCACTTCTGCACCCCCAATACCCTCTTGAGCAGCCTCCCCAACTTTGTCCACCATATTTTCATTAGAGTTTTTTTTTTTGGCAATTCCACACCATCCACCCCAGAATTACTAACGTTTTCCACCGAAACTAGCCACCGAGGCTTATGTCTACGTTGGATTACTCTAATTGGAAATTAATATTTGAGTCGTTTACCATGTACAATGAGCCAAGTTTATGAATTCCAATATGCTTTAGCTACATTAAACCCACAACTTTTGCTGCAAACAATGTACATAAACCAAGAAAAACATCAAAGATTATGATGAAGATGACATAAGATAGTATGCATGGGATAGAGAAAAAGGCAACGGTGTTGCATTCCTCGAGTCTCACAAGAAGTTTCATTAATTCTTCTTAAATCACCTTCCTCTATCATATGTATAATATTTTATTAATCCATTCTAGATTAAAACTTATGTCAAAATAATTTAGTTGCTTCCAAGTTCAGAAGAAGGAAAATCTTTTGGTGTGGGTTGTTTTAGATGGAATCATGCAAAAGGTTCCTCTTAAGGTTGATGTTTGGAGTGGGTGATATGCAATATACGTATTTGTAAACTAGATGAATCAACCAGGTATTTCGGGATCTAAACGGCGGTGGATGTTAAGTGAATTACTTTACATAAAGAGTACAAAATGCCCTTATCTACCGACTATTTTTTTTCTATTACTTGTATCGTAGCATATCTGAAGAACAAAGTGTATATACTATATATTTTTCATCAATGTCTTCCATACGTGTGATAGTGGTCGATACTTCCAAAAAAAGACTTATACACCCATCTGTGTGATAGTTGTCGTGCTGATGATATATACTCAAATAGTGTGACTAACCTAGGAACATCCGCATCAAGATTAGTATCTATGTCATATCCTTAAATTATAAGGGAAAAAATAAGGTTTAAGTTAAAATATTGCTACATCAAACTTTTTAAACATTATCATTATCTATAAATTTATATGGAAATGAAAATTATAAGGTTAAAATATGAGATTTAGGAAGCTTTTATAAAATGAGTTTTTTTTTATAGAATACTGATTTATTCAATTTATACTATTAAAACAAGAAAAAGAAAAGGAGAAGCTTACCGATGAATCTTAATCCTATAGTTGAATAAATTAAAAAAAATTAAAAATAAAGATACTTCATTGCCGTTAAAATTTATATTTTAAAATCAACGCGTGTTGCGGGGCCTACGTTTTAAATTTTACAATGAATTTTCACCATCTTTCTGAATCCTGACGTTGATTGATCAAGAGCTGTACGTTTGTGCTGTACAAAATTTAATAGTAAATTGATATCATGTTTCAGTACTCATTAATTAACTTTGTATTTCGTCCTTTTATCCAGTACATGTAGATGAGGTATGGTAGTTGGATTGCATTTTCATTTTCTTTAACTTTCTTTCTTTGGTTATCAAACACTCAGTTCTTGGATCACTATTGATCTTTCAGTCACATACATACTTTTGATTCTAATATTATGAAATATTAATAATGGGAGATGCAGCTGTTTTGGTCGTTGTGAAGGAGGTGGTGGGGAGAATTACTTCTGAACTTATAAAGGAGTTTCGTCTGTTTAGGGGATTCAAAAAAGATATTTTGAGCCTCAAGAATGAATTCCTGCTGAATGAAGCTGTTCTTAAAGACGCAGAGGAGAAACAGAATAGAGATGAGGCTGTACAAGTATGGCTTAAGAGTCTTAAATCGGCTACCATGGAGGCAGAGAATGTGCTGGACGAGATCTCGACTCGAGCTTTGCTACAACGTCTACACAAAGAAATGGACATCGAAAGAGGCATCAAAAGAGGCACCAAATACAAGGTAAGAGCCTTATTCTCCAAAGTTATGTTTCGTGTTAAGGCTGCTCACAAAGTTAAAGCCATAAGAGCAAAACTGGATGACATAGCATCCGATAGACTTAAGCTAGGTTTGAACCTGGTGTTGTAAGTCATGTAGATGAGGACAGTGCAGATGAGATGCCAAATAGAGAAACGAGCTCGCTAGTTATACGTGATTCTGCAAGTATCTTCGGAAGAGACGAAGAGAGGGAGATGGTAGTGGAAAAAATATGTAACAATGGCATAGGAAAATATGAGAATGGTGAGATTCTGGTGTATGGTATATCAGGTATGGGAGGTATTGGAAAGACTACTCTAGCTCAATTAGTCTATCATCATGAAAAGGTGAAACAGAATTTCCCGTTAAGATGTTGGGTGTATGTCTCTGAAAAGTTTGAGGTTAATGAGATAATAAAAAAGATCATAGAATCCATAGATGGACGTGAGTGTAAACTTACACAGCTAGATACGTTGCAGGTTCAACTTCAAGAGAGGTTAATGGGAAAGAAGTTTTTAATTGTACTAGATGACGTTTGGATTGAAGATAATGAAAAGGCCAAGTGGGACGAATTAAGTACAACATTAAGTTGTGGGGAAGAAGGAAGTATTGTTGTGATGACAACACGATCCAGTAGAACTAGTCGGATGATGGCTAAGGAAGGCGAGTTACAACATGAGCTGGGATGTTTATCAGAAGTCGACTCGTGGTTATTATTCAGTAAGTTTGCATTTGCACAAGGAAGAGAGGGGGATGCCATAAGTGTGCTAGAGCCTATTGGAAGGGAGATAGTTGAGAAATGTAGTGGACTGCCTTTGGCATTGAAGACATTTGGTAGCTTAATGTGGTCGAAACAAACCACACGTGATTGGGAACATGTGAAAGGTAGCATCACATCGAAGTTGCAAGAAAATAACGTATTGTCTACTTTGAAGCTAAGCTATAATAACTTGCCTTTACATGTTAAGAGATGTTTTGCTTATTGTTGTTTGTTTCCTAAAGGCTATGAAATGAAAAGGGACGAGTTGATTCGGTTGTGGGCCGCTAACGGTTTCATTCCACCCATAGAAGGAAAAGCCTTGTATATGTTTGGGGAAGAAATTCTTAACTGTTTGGTTTGGAGGTCCTTCTTCCAGCTTGTTGATACCAAAGACTACTACCAAAATGATCATTATAGATATAAAATGCATGATCTGATGCATGACATGGCACTTCATGTTATGGGAGATGACTGTTTAGTTATAGAGTCTACAGGTAATGCTAAAATACCAAATGAGGTGTCTCATTTAAGCTCATCATGTCCAGAGTTTTGTCTTTTCACCCCATGAGTTAAAAAGCTTAACCTCATTAAGGTCAATACTATTCTTTGGAAAGAGTAAGGAGTCTCGTATTAGCCAAATTGTCAACCATATGTATCTAAGGGTATTATACATGGGTGGATTACGCTTAACAGCATTGCCGGAATTAATTGGCAAACTCAAACATCTGAGATACTTGAATTTATCATATTCAGATATACGAGTACTACCTGAGTCAATTATTCATCTCCAAAACCTGCAAATGCTAATTTTGTCTAATTGTTATTATCTGGTTGAGTTGCCAAAAGGCCTGAGACATATGGTTAATCTTCAATGTCTGGACATCCGTGATTGTTATAGACTCCGTCATTTGCCAGTAGGAATTAAAGAACTGACTCGTCTCCGAATACTTTCAAAGTTTCCTATTGTTAAGGAGGGTGGGGCCAAAATCGGGGAGTTGGGGGATCTGGATCTTCTTGAAGGGGAGTTAGAAATAAAAGTGCTTGAGAAGGTTGAAGGTTTTAGTGAGGCTGAGAGTGCCAATCTCAAATGCAAAACAAATCTGTCAGTTTTGACGTTAAGATGGACTAACACAGAAAACGTTCAAGGAGGGTATAAATGTGATGAAAAGGAGGTTCTTGAGGGACTAGAACCAAATCCGGGTCTCAAGGTATTGGAAATAGAATATTATATGGATAAGATTCTTTCTCCAAGTTGGATGGTGAATTTAAAGAATTTGATTAAAATTAGTTTTTATTGTTGTAAGACATGTGAACGTATTCCACCACTTGGTAGGTTACCGAATCTTAGGGTCATTATATTGGACAACATGGATTGTTTGAAGTGGTTCCATGACGATGATACAAACATGTCAGGAGACAACCCCAACATATTTCCTTCTTTACAAACATTACATATTTCATGCTGCCCGAGTTTGGTTTCTTTGCCAAGTAACCTTCCAAAACTCAGTGTTTTACTGTTAACTCGGTGCGATGAATTAGTTTCTCTCCCGGATGAAATTCTTAAGGATCTGAGTAAGCTTGAGATATATCAATGTAAACACCTGATTAAAAGGTATACGATGACGGGTGAAGATTGGCCTAAAGTTTCGCACATTCCCGATGTAAAATTTGATTCTAGTCCAAGGTACGTAATATTAAATTTCTCTTTTATTTCTCCTTTTTATAATGCAATTGAAGTTCCTTAGGGTGGTTCAGTTGTATTTTTTTAGTTCGATGATAAAATGCACAAACTTAATATATCATTACATGTTAAAAATTCACATACGATCAAAAGACTTTTGCTATCATAATAATAGTTTTCTGAAGATAATTAAATCATACAACAATATCATAATTTATTACAAAATATTACTCACCTCTCTAATGGCATGTGTACACAAAGGGGCCCGTGAAGATTTGCGTACCATATCGGAGCCGTTAAAATATATGCCTCTTAGCCCCATTTTTTTTTAAAAACCTAAATACTTAAAGTTAAATGGGTAGTGGACTTTTAAATTTATTATGGGTTATTGGTACTTGGGTTACTTTACAACTTTAAAAGATGTGTTTAATTAGGCCCAAGTTGAAAAGATGTGCTTAAAAATACACCCACACACACAGGCCCACCCTAAGTTCGCCCCAGTGTGCAGTGGCGAATCTTGACCCGAAACTTCGAGGGGTCAAAACCTTATATACCAAAAAATTTCTATACGAATACTATATAATCGGAACTTCTGAGCGAAAATTCGGGGGGGGGGGGGGGGGGGGTCAGCCGCCCCTCAAAATAATCGCCCCTGCCTGTGTGTACATAACTTCTTTCGGTATTTGTTTCATTTTGCCTGTAGTTAATTACATAAATGGTCCATGTGGTATACACAAATTAAATAAATGCTCTCAGTTAACACGGATGGTCCCTGTGGTATACAATTTTGCACTCGGGTGGTCCCTAACCCTGACAACTGTTAATTTTTCTCTGTTAAACGGATGTAAAATGTCTGTTTTACCCCTGGTTAAAAACAAAAGAATTAAAAAAATATATTATAAAAAAAAAAAGAAAAAAAAATACTTTACCCCACATCACCTACACCTGCATTTCTTCTTCCTTTTCATCTATCCACTAGCTTTTTTCTTCTTCCTTTTCATCAATATACCCAAATCACCGTTCGACCGCCACCACCTATTCAAAAACACCACCGTCACCTCTTGGAAACCATCATCATCACCTCCAGTTTGAATCACAACCATCGTCGACCATCACCGGCCAACGATTTGCAGATCCGTTGCCTTCTCCGTCACCTCGATTGCAGGCCCATCAATGAACTTTCTAATTGTTCATTTGCCATTTCCTCACCTCGATTTGCAGGTCCATTGTCCTCTTCCTCATCTCGATTACAGGTCCATCAATGAACATCTCCGGTTGTGTGGACCTGCAACATGGATTTTCTTTGGTGGTCGACGATTGTGATCGAGCCTGTTTGTTATTCCAAAATCAGACCGATTGTTATTGAGATGGAGGATTGGTCGAGTGGCAAAGGATGGTGGTCGGTGATTGGGCCGACGTTGATAATAATGGAGGTTGGCGAAGAAGGATCTAGTTTAGTCAACCACCGTTCCTATACACTCTTCGACCTACTGGCGGATCTAGACTAAAACTTCAGGGGTAACGTTTTAATTTTTTTTACCGTACTAAGCATTTTTATACAATGTGAACGAAACAAAAATAAAAACACGATAATAAATAATGTTCACTTTTTTACCATACTTTCATAAGCAATATATTTTTTCTTGTTTAGCGCTATATTGTAACCACTAATTTATCAAAACATTTTACATCAACACTTCACCGGTCATTAGGTTAATGTGTCCATTTATATTGATGACCTCGTGGTTGAAAAGCCTTTTAATTAAATAAAATCTTTTTATGTCGTCTATCCGATTAGAGCGATAACTATTAATGGGTGGTCAAGTTCTCAGTTGCTTCTTTTTTCCCCACTCTTGATTCTTTTAATTTATTTTTTACCCGTTCAAAACTAGGGATGCAAACGAGTCCAGCCCGAACTCTACTAGGCTTGAGCTCGAGCTTGGCTCATTGGTAGTATCTCAAGTTCGAGCTCGGCTCGTTTAAATATATTAAATACAAAAAATATAAATAATAGACTAGTTTAGGCTTGTGGGCTCGATAGGTGAAAAGCTCGGCTCGGCTCGTTGGTAGTTTCTCAAGCTATAGCTCGACTCGTTTACTAAATAACTTTAAATTACGGGTAAATGACATAAAATATTAACAAAACTAATATTATGAGCCTGACGAGCTTCACATGCCAGGCTCGTGCTCGGGCTCGAAAAATAAACAAGCTTTGTTTTAAGCTCAAGCTCGACTTGGGCTTAATAAGGCTCGACTCGTTTTAAACTTTTTATTAAGCCGAACTCGACTAGCTTGCGAGTTGTTCGGCTCGTTTGCACTCCTATTCAATACTTTAACGAATGTCAATAGGCTTGTATATTTTAATTAATAAATTATAAATGGACTGGGTTATGACCTGTAAGTTTTTATCTATTTTTATGTTATGCTTATATTAAAAACTTTGAGGGTGTGTTGGGTTTTAAAAAAATTGAGTGGTAACGTTACATAGCTTTCAGGGGTAACATAATAAAAAAACATAAAAATACGAAAAAATTTACCCTGTGCAGGAAAAGTTGAGGGGTAACGGACGCCACCCCTCACTCTTAAATACATCCGCCCCTGCTCCGACCGAACCCTTAGGTATCGTTGCACAGATTGCACCCTCCGACCAAACCCTCAAGTACCATTGTACATAACTGTTGTCGCCACCGAACCCTCAATTACCATCATCGACGTTCTCAAAATTCAAATGTATGTGTGTACAAAGAGGATGTAGGGGACGGGATGGGGTTGGGTGTTTTAATATGAACTTTTTTTATTTTTTAACTTATTTATTTATGTGTGTTTTAAATAATTGAGGGTACTTTGGTCATTTAGCATGCTTTTAACGGTGGAAATAGATGACAGTTAGGGTTAAGGACCATTACAGTTACAAAATGCATACCACAAGGAGCATCTATGTAACTCAAAAGTTTTGAGGACCAAAGATGCAATATTTGCATACCACAGGGACCATCCGTGTAATTAACTCTTTTGCCTGACTCATTAACAAAATTAATGGTGTTTCAATATAGCTATGATGAATATAAATATATTCTTGACACTGAAGATGATGACGGAAGTGAAGACAATGATGATGATGATGAAGATGAAGAATGAGGGATATGTCAACTTTACTTGAGCCTAGTGTTTTACCTCATGCAGCATATGGTGTTTACGTTTTGCTCATTAGATGACACGTTGTATTAATTTGGCACTCTAAACATAAAGTAACCCTTGGTGTGTCTAGATTTTCTGTTTTGGTATTTGTTTACTTTTCTTTAAGTTGAAAGAACTTGTGGAATGTTTGTTTACACCTGAACAGTTATTTCTCCAAGTCGGATGGTCAATTTAGATAATCTTGTTGAAATTAGACTTTTTCGGTCTCAGAAGTGTGAGCATATTCCACTACTTTGGAGACTGCCTAATCTTACAGTCATTCACTTAGCTCCCTGCTGTGGGGCTCGGCATAGGGACGGCGAGGGGAAGCAAGGGCCGGCAACACCCCCTGGCTTGGCGTCATCATGAACGGCATCTGGAGCCATTGGTGCCGTGCCTCCACGTGTCTTTTTTGCTTCTTTTTTACCATTACCCAACGGTAACTTTGGGGTTTTGACCGTCTAAAAAAAGGTTTTTTTTTTTTTTAATATTATAAATACACAAACACATTACCTCATTTTTTATATCATCTCATCTACAAAAACACTTCAATTTTTATACACTCTTTTATTTTAAAAGAATCATGGATCCACACCAAAACTACCCGAATCAAACCCCACAACGTAATCAAAACCCAATCCCAAATCCGTTCACGACACCGGGATACACGATGTCAATCGATCCAAATTGGGCGACATTTTCGGAATTCCAAAAATCTCCCAACCCTTTCACCCAATTTCCCCAAATGCAAATGCACCAAACCCCCACTTCTTTTAACGCATTTTCCCAAATGCAAATGCACCAAAACCTCAATCTTTCACCCAACTTTTGCAAACCCCATTTAATGTGCCATTCCAACCGTCTCAACAACCACAACCGTCACAACAACCAAAACGATAATCGTCACCCGAACCTGAAGAAGAAGATGAGGTTGAAGAGTTCGTGCCAGAAACTCAACCCCAATCTTCGAAGGGAAAAAAAGAGTCGGGCTCGTGAAACTCCCGCGTCCAAAAGGCTATGGTCGAAAATGGAAGAAGAAGCATTATCTAAGGCGTATATTTCTACGTCAAAAGATCCCATAGTTGGTAAAAAAAATTTCTTATTATATGTGTTACAATTTTTATTTTATTTTTTAAGTGCTATAATATACGTTATATTTAAAAATGTAGGAAATAATCAAACAGGAGAACAATTATGGCATGAAGTAACTGATAGATTCTGTTAGTGCATGATGTCCCTAGGCTAGTATATATGTTGTTTGGACGTGTTTCGGGGTGTTTGGGGATGTTTATAAGCGTTTTTAGGTTGATTGGGGCTGTCAGGCGATTAGGAAATATAAACAGGCGATTACATGTTCAATCGCATGTAATAACATGCGATTGGACCTCATTCGCATGCTTTATGTAGGCGATTAGGCTAATCGCCTGATCTGCATATGGTATAGCCATCCAATTGCCTGATCTGCTTTGTACGAGTACAAGGGGTATAAATAGGCCCAATCATTACCCTAATCATCAGTTCTTGCCACACACACTCTCCAAACACCCTCCCCTGGTCTGAAAGGTCTGGTTTGATCATTGTAAACACTCAAGCTCTGTTTTAATGATAAATCTTTAATCTTTTGACCCATTTGTGTGTGTTAATTACTCGCATATCATTGTTTCTTGGTTGTTTTTGTTATAAGAACATATTTAGAGGATTCCGCACTTTGAATATAAACCTCGTGATTGTCGGGTGACCCGTTCGTCAATCCTACAGATTCCACGAAATAATGCAGTAACCTCCATATCGCCACTTTGACTCGATAGGTTCCAAGTTTCGAAAAATGAACTCTACAATCAACCGCTTTATCAAGATTTATAATCTGTTGTTTGTCAATCCTCCAAGTGGGTGGAACGAGGATATGATTTTGAAAGAGGCGATGCGTAAATACGAAGACAAGCATGGGCAAGCTTTCCCTCACGTTCGTGCGTGGCTAATTTAGAAGACATATGCCAAATGGGCACCGGTTCCAAACGAGGCTGCAAGCGCCAAACGATTCAAAACTTCAGAGTCAGGCAGCTATAGCATAGGAGGCAGGTCGACCGGTCGTTGTCAAATTAATATAAACGACGACCCGGAGTTTAAGGAAGATCCCATTACAGAGGAGCCACGACCCATAGGGAGTGACACAGCTAAAAAGCAAGCGACGGCTGCAAAAAAAAAAACAAAACAAAAAAAAACAAAACAAGCTGCATCAGGGAGCGGGAGCGGGTAAAAAATGGACAGTTTGGTGGCCGAATTGGGAGCGTTCAAACATACCTTTAGTCAAACGCAAGTAGAGAAGGTAAGACGAGGTTGAAAAAAAAACTTCGGTTGAAGCAAAAGCAAGTGGAGGAAAAGATTTGTGCCCGAAATGAAGCTGCGCAACCAGAAGAATGGAGAATAATGGCAACCAACATCAACGACTATACGAACAAGACCGTCCGGTCTTGCTAATTAAAGATGAAGGAGAACATCTCCAAAAAATATAATTCGTAGTTTTATTTAAGAAGCCGTCTAGTTTTATTTAAGTGTTCGTTTTTTTAAGTTTTCTATAAGTAAAGTTTAGGGTACGTGGATAGAAAGATCGATAAATGAGAAAATGAATATCACATGTTAATGGCGGAATATGGGTTATGCTATAATGAAGTGATTTGTTTGGCTTCTTATCTCCCCTCAAATGCTTTGGTGAAATTATTGGTATGAAATGAACAACATATTATGAGATTTATGGGACTACGTTGCTTTTTGATTGGCTAAAATAAAAGTTGATTTATTTGAATTAATATACTTAATTCGTCTTATGCGATGCTTCGAGCTGATTTCAGGCCTTAAAATTAACCATAGCAAGACATCGTTGTTTGGTATTGGCGTTAGCATCTCAAGTGTTGAAAACATGGCTGCGGGAATTTGTTGTAAAGCGGATAAATTTCCTTGCAAGTATTTGGGTGTCCCGGTAGGCGTTAACATGAACCAAATTAAATTTTGGGATCCGGTGGTGGAAGTCTTCAAAAAACGCCTCTCGAAGTGGAAAGCTATCTTTCGGAGGTCGTGTGGTTCTTATTCGTGCGGTTCTTGACAGATTACCCTTGTATTTCTTTTCATTATTTAAAGCTCCTATCGGCGTCATAAATACGTTGGAAGCTCTAAGACGACACTTTTTTTGGGGAGGGGATGAAGATAAATCGAAGACCAATTGGGTCGCGTGGGAGCGTGTCATGGGACCTACGGCAAAAGGTGGCCTCGGCTTTGGGTCGCTTAAATCTATGAATGAGAGTCTCCTTGTTAAATGGTGGTGGCGTTTCAAGTTTGATCAACGTTCTTTATGGTGCCGAGTCATTTCGGCAATACATCACTGCAATCACACATTTTCTTATCTTCCGGTTCGAAGGGGTCTTGTGGGTGTTTGGAATGCCATTTACAAAGTTGGCGATTGTGTCCGGGACCAAGATTTGAATATTCCGACCACAATTAAAGGAGTTGTGGGTGACGGCCGGCAAATTAGATTTTGGCTCGATTGGTGGTCGGCGGATGGCCCTCTAAAGGATTCTTTCCCAGCATTGTTCGCGTTAGAGTCCAACAAGACGGTTTCTTTGGCTGCTCGCTTCCAGAACTGGGGCTGGATTCGGGCACCAAGTACTCACCTCGAATTGACGGATCTGCAATCGTGCTCTGCACTGATTGCTGGTACCTCTTTGTCATCTAATAGGGATAATTGGGTCTGGGTTGGGGCTCCTGATGGACTGTTCTCGGTTTCGTTCTGCAGGAATTTACTTCAGAAACATGCGGCCCCCTTCTACCCGTTTCAGTGGGTTAAGGGTGTACCTAAAAAGGTTTCCGTGTTCGTTTGGAGAGCTGAGCAAAATCGTCTTCCTACAAAGGAAGGCCTATTAAAAAGAAAAATCATCCAAGGTTCAGCCGCTTGCAAGCTCTGTGGAGATGCCGTTGAAGACGCCGATCATCTTCTAACATCATGCTACTTCGCTTCGTGGCTTTGGCACAAGATTAGTTTGTGGTGTAAGATACCTCCTATCTTCGCTTTCACCGTGCGCGATCTATTGAAGGTTCAGAGCAGTCAACACATACCGAAGAACAAGCAGAAGTGGGTGCAGATCGTTATACTTGCCGCCTCATGGATATTATGGAAAGAACGTAATGCAGCTATCTTTCAAGGGAAAAGGGTGGTTCTGGATAGTCTTTTTGGTGAAGTACAGGCGATCTCGTTCTGTTGGGTCAATCATAAATTCAAGCCGCTCGGATGGACATGGGAGAAATGGAAAGCTTTCGAAATTCCAGCTTCGTGAGTCATACATCCGTTTGTTTATAAGTCATAATTTGGTGTTTCTTTTTTGTCTTTCATGTGTTACGACTAGTGTCTTATTAGTTTGGTAACCTTGTAATACCTTCGGGTGCGGTTTTGTGTACATACTTTGGGTGAATGAAATGAATGCAATTTGCCGATAAAAAAAATTTAATATACTTAATATAATATAATTTGAAAAGAAAATAGTATAATCAATGTTATTGCTACTGTATAATCAATAATTATTGAATTAATTATTGCTGTCGTTCAAAAAAAAAGTAAAAGGAGCATGTTGACCAAGTTTTTTTGTGCAGGTGATATGTGTAATTGTTGCTAAAATGAGTAAACAAGTCACATGAGAAGCTTATCCTGCTCCTATGACTAGGTTCACATCTCCTGTCTAAGTCACATGTGCTCACTGTATATTTCTTGCATAGAGTGTAGTTCGGTAGATTTCTTCTAAGGTTCTAGAGATCTTTTTTTGGTAAATTTCATGCTGAAGAGAAAACAAATATGTATTTTATATGCTGGAATTCTTATAATGTACACTTCGAAGGGTTTTCCCACTTACACAGAACACACTGCATATCACAACTGCAAAGCCCTTGTGCAACACGCGACTCCAAATGATGCGTCAAAAGGTGCTTGCGGTTTATGGGTGAACAAATCACAAGGCGCGCAACGCGCACCAGTGAAACCCACTAGTATATATAGAATATATAAATGTCCTAAAATTGAAAAAAAAAACAATAAGGCTACTCGGTGTGGGGATCATCCCACGGATCGTCACACCCGGTCTAGAACGCGCACATCGCCCCCCTAAGGGCCCCGTCCTCATCCTCATCGTTCTGAATAGAACGTTTGGAACGGACCAAATATTATCTTCCCTCTTAAATTATTCGACTGTTGCCCCATAATTTAAATACAACGGTTATTTTTAAAAATAAATAAATAAACCAATCAATTTACAAACTATAAAAACCAACCAATCTTTCACAATATTATACCATTTTCTCTACAATCTTCACTTATCTTTTATTAAAAAAAAACACCCAAAACACCCTCTTATCTATCTAAAAAATGGCTTGGACTTCAGATAACGATATCAAATTGGTGACATCCTGGATCAATATCAAAGGGACAACGGACGAAGAAGTAAATACGACTTCTTTTTGGAACAACGTTTTGGCGGAATACAATCGTTTAACCCAAACAAATCACCTCAACGCGGATCAACTCGCTAGTAAGTGGCAGACCTTACACAGAAGGTGTATGAGGTGGAACAACCTATTTCAAGCCACGATGGAGGCAAACCCTAGTATTACCGAACGAGCGGCAATCCAACGCACACAAGAAGACCATCGGGCTGCTCACGGGGAAGAATTCAGCATCCCCATCTTCTCGCATGGCAATTGATGCGTTTTTTTAATGTTGGTATTTAATATTTAATTTCGAATGTTTAATGTTTAATTTCGAATGTTTAGTTTTAGTGTTTTTTTTTTTTAATATTTGGGTGTTTTTTTCCGTAATTTTATTTTTACCTTTTTTTTTTTAATTTTTAAAAAAGTTAATTATTTATTCCTTTGAAATATAATTTAAAAAAATAATAGGAGAACTCACATTACACCATTGCGCCACAATTGCCATAAAATCTGGGAAAAGCCGCATGATACAAAAAGATGTTCCGTCGATTCAGCGAAATCTCCGCAAAAATGACACGAATCCGCACCACCAGAAATGTTCCTGCGAGCGAGAGCCACTTTGCTTGGAAGTCTGTCGAGTTCCGCCCTCCACGCAAGGATAATTGCCTTCCTAGGGACCCACGAGTTGTTCTTCACAATAAAGGATGCCCAATGAAGCCGCCCTTTGAGCGATCCAATAGTGAAGATTCCACTGCTGTCCAGCCTCCATGTCCACCTGTCTTGAGACGCATTCAAGTTCGGAACCGTGATAAGAGCGCAAAGCTGCAGAAGTTGTGCCTGTTCCACTGCAGAAAAATGGTTTCTTTTCCAGTCCCAACCCCACCCGTTGCCATCTGAAAGCACCCGGTCAGCCACAAGAGCTGATTTGTTTTTATCAAGCGAGAACAAATCCGGGAACATAGACGCCAAAGGCGTGTCTGTAACCCAGCTGTCCAACCAGAAAAAAAACACCCTGCCCATCCCCCAAAAGCCCACGGATAGCCCAACCCATGTCCACCCCAGCCCGTTTAATCATTTGTATCGAAGTGAAGACCTGTTTCCAAGTACCGGAGATCGAAAGCCGCGTAGGAATCGGACTCCAGTCCCTAGATGAGCTATGAATAGCCCAAATAACTTTCCTCCATAGCGCGTCAGGGTCAACTTTAAAACGTCACCACCATTTAGCTAGTAAAGACAAGTTCGCGTCTTGAAGAGAGCCGAAACCGAGACCACCAAATTCAACCGGGGCACTAACCCTTTGCCAAGCAACCCAATTCATCATAGCCTTTTCTTCATATCCACCCCAAAAAAATATCCTTCTAAGTTTGTCCAACTCGTCAATAACCTTCACGGGGGCCTTAAAGAGGGAGAAATAATAAGTGGGCAAGGCATTAAGTACCGATTTCAAGAGCGTAACTCTACCACCATAAGAAACCGTCTTAGCTTTCCAAATAGAAAGTTTATTCCAATTCTTATGTAAATTCATGTTAGCCCCCACTTGCAAACCAAGGTACGTGAATGGAAAGGAACCAAGTTTGCATAAAAGGACGTCCGCCATATGTTGTAAATCATTATTTTCCACCCCCAAGCCAAAGACACAACATTTCCCCAGATTTGCCTTCAAACCGGACACCAAATAAAAGCAACAAAGAATCCGCTTTAAGTTTAATGCATTATCATTCGACCACTCACCAAGGAATATGACATCATCCGCATAAAGTAAATGGGATAAGAGTAGGTCACTCGAGCCACAAGCCAACCCCTTGAATAAACCGGTGTCATTTGCCTTCCTCATAATGCCCGTGAGTGCTTCCATAGCCATAAGAAACAGAAACGGCGAAAGGGGGTCACCTTGCCTAAGGCCACGACCACACACGAACTCATGTGTAGGCGACCCATTGACAAACACGGACGCCCTAGCCGACCTCACTATTGCCATTACCCAATGACACCACATGACTGGGAAGTTCATTTGGAGCATGATAGACTCCAAAAAATCCCAATTCAATGTATCATAAGCCTTTTCCAAATCCACCTTGAAGATCATCCCTCGCCTTCTATTCCTTTTTAGCCACCCAACTACCTCGTTTAACATAAGTGGCCCGTCCGTAATGTTTCTACCGTTTAAGAACGCGGATTGCTCAGGTGAAATGAGTTTCCCCATCAATGGTTTGAGTCTAGCCACTAGAACCTTCGAAAGGACCTTGTTGACACACCCCACTAAACTAATCGGCCTATAGTCCTGAAAGCCAACTGGATCATTTTTCTTGGGAATTAACGCAATAAACGAAGCCGAAGACCCCTGCCCAATCTGCACCCATTATTGAAATCATCAAACAAGCGAATGAAATCATCTTGGAACCCCTCCCAACACCGCTTAAGAAATTTGAAGTTAAACGCATCCGGACCCGGTGCCTTATCACCATCGCAATCCCAGGCCGCCTCCTTAATTTCCTGAATGGAAAACGGTCTGCAAAGGGAAGTTGCATCCGCTTCTGAGACTTTGTTCAAGCACGGGCACACAATCTTCGGTCGTTGAGCCATCAGTTCACGGAATTTATCTTCAAAAAACACAAAAGCGCTATCCTTGATAACCGTTGGATTTGACACCCATTCACCATCGACTAATAAACCATGAATCCTTTTGTTCGCCACATTTGCACCAATGATGCCATGAAAGAATTTAGAATTCTCATCGCCATCAATTGCCCACTTTACCCTCGCCTTTTGTTTCAAATCCATATGCCTTTGCCAATCGAATTCTAGGATAAAAGCTCTCGAACTTGACCGCAAATCCAACTCATGTAGTAACAGATTCCTATCATCGGCCAATTTGTCTAATCTCTCAGCTTTATTCTTGCTATGAATGTACGTCCCTTCCTGTATAGTCTTTTCTCTACTAATCCAATCCTTTTATTCTTTTCTTGAGATACTTGAGTTTAGTAACAATCGCCAGGTCCGACGGCCCCAAGAACACAAAAGTATTACATAAACTCATCACATAATCGGTGAATCCAGGCAACTCCAGCCATGAATTAAAAATCGAAAGGGTATATGGCTGAAATCAGCTGGACTCACCGAAAGGATCACCGGGCTATGGTCTGAAATGAATCTAGATAAAGCTGTTACGGACGCGTCACTCCACCTAGTCATGAATTCATTACACACCAAGAATCTATCCAATTTGCTCAGTTTCTCGCCATTATCTGACATGTAAGTGAACTTTAACCCCCCCCATATTGTATTCATGTAACTCTGCCCTCCTAATAAAATCGTTGAAATATGCAGCATTTAAAGACACAAACTCCGTATTCCTTCGCTCCATATGATCCCTCACATCATTGAAATACAATAGTAGCATCTCATCCTTGGTTACATGGTGCCTATGTAGCATGAAGTACCCAATAGTCTAAGGTCTATGATTTATTCAAGTTGTATTATTAAAAAAAAAAAAAAAAGAGAGAGAGAGAGAGAGAGAGGAACTTACGTTTAATTAATCCTATAGTTGAATAAATTAAAAAATAAAATAATAAAGATACTTTATTGCCTTTAAACATTAACATTATTTTAAAATGAAGGCGTTTTTTGGGGCCGACGTTTGACTTTCATAATGAATGAATTTACATACCATGTGTAGGCTAACTTGCTGTTAGCTTAGTTTTTAATAAGTGTTTGTTGGCCTTTTTCAAAAAAAAATTACATTGATTAATCAAGAGAATAGCTGTACACCTACAATATTTAAATATCATCATGTTGCACTACTCTTTGATTAACTTTTAATTATCATCCTTTTATTCAGTACAGGTAGATCCGAGGCCTGCTACTTGGATGGCATTTTCACTTTCGCTTTCTTAACATTACTTCCATTCAGTTCTTGGATCACTATTTTTTTTTGAACGGCATCTCGCTCAGGGTTATACATGAGCATAGTCCGGCCGACGTGGGATTCGAACCGGGCACTCCAGGGTAGGAAACAGGCAAAGCCTGAAAACCTCCCACCTCACCTGCAGCAAGTGGGAATTGAACCTGGCTCTCCAAGGAGAAACCAAGTCCTTTCCACCACTAGACCACAGGGTCATTGGCTCTCTTGGATCACTATTGATCTTTCAGTCACATACATTTTGATTCTAATATTTTGAAATATTAAATATAATCATGGGAGAAGTAGTTGTTTCGGCCCTTGTGGACGAGGTGGTGGGGAGAATTACTTCTGAACTTATTAAGGAGTTTCGTTTGATTTGGGGGTTCAAAAGCGATATTTTGAGCCTCAAGGAAGATTTCTCTCTGAATAAAGCTTATCTTAAAGACGCACTGGAGAAACAGAATAAAGATGAGGCTGTACAACTATGGCTTAAGATTCTCAAATCGGCTATTATGGAGGCAGAGAATGTGTTGGACGAGATCTCGACTCAAGCTTTGATGCAACGTCTACACAAAAGAGGCACCAAATACAAGGTAAAAGCCTTATTCTCCAAAGTTATGTTTCGTGTTAAGGCTGCTCACAAAGTTAAAGCCATAAGAGCAAAACTGGATGACATAGCATCCAAGAGAATTAAGTTAGGATTGAACCCTACTGCCACAAGTCATGTAGATGAGGAGAGTGCAGGTAAGATGCCAAATAGAGAAACGAGCTCGCTAGTTATACTTGATTCTGCAAGTATCTTAGGAAGAGACAAAGAGAGGAATACGGTAGTTGAAAAAATATGTAACCCCGGCATAGGAAAATACGAGAATAAGGAGATTCTGGTGTATGGTATATCGGGTATGGGAGGTATTGGAAAGACTACTCTAGGTCAATTAGTCTATCATCATCAAAAGGTGAAAGAGAATTTCAAAAGCTTAAGATATTGGGTGTATGTCTCTCAAAAGTTCGAGGTTAATGAGATAATAAAAAAGATCATAGAATCCATAGATGGATCTAAGTGCGAACTTACACAGCTAGAGACGTTGCAGGTTGAACTTCAAAAGAGGTTAACAGGAAAGAAGTTTTTGATTGTACTAGATGACGTTTGGCTTGAAGTTGAGGAAAAGGCCAAGTGGGATGAATTAAGTAAAACATTAAGTTGTGGGGAAGAAGGAAGTATTGTTGTGATGACAACACGATCCAGTACAACTAGTCAGATGATGGCTAAGGTTGACGAGTTACAGCATAAGCTGGGATGTTTATCAAAACACGACTCTTGGTTATTATTCAGTAAGTTTGCATTTGCACAAGGAAGAAAGGGGGATGCCATAAGTGTGCTAGAGCCTATTGGAAGGGAGATAGTTGAGAAATGTAGTGGACTTCCTTTGGCATTGAAGACATTTGGTAGCTTAATGTGGTCGAAAAAAACCACACGCGAATGGGAACATGTGAAAGGTAGCATCATATCGAAGTTGCAAGAAAATAACGTATTGTCTGTTTTGAAGCTAAGCTATGATAGCTTGCCTTTACATTTAAAGAGATGTTTTGCTTATTGTTGTTTGTTTCCTAAAGGCTATGAAATGAAAAAGGATGAGTTGATTCAGTTGTGGGTAGCTAACGGTTTCATTCCACCCAAAGAAGATGGGGAAGAAATTCTTAACTGTTTGGTTTGGAGGTCTTTCTTCCAGCTTGTTGATACCAAAAACATCTACGCAAATGATCCTTATAAATATAAAATGCATGATCTGATGCATGACATGGCACTTCATGTTATGGGAGATGACTGTTTAGTCATAGAGTCTACAGGTGATAAAATACAAAATGAGGTGTTTCATTTAAGTTCATCATGTCCAGATTTTGTCTTTTCACCCGATGATTTAAGAAACTTAGCATCATTAAGGTCAATACTATTCTTTGGAAAGAGAAATGAGTCTCGTCTTAGCCAAATTGTCAACCATATGTATCTAAGGGTATTATACTTGTGTAATTTACGCTTAGAAACACTGCCTGAATCAATTAGCAAACTCAAACATCTGAGATACTTGAATTTATCAGATTCACGTATACGAGTACTGCCCGAGTCAATTATTCATCTCCAAAACCTGCAAATGCTGATTTTGTCTCAGTGTCATCTTCTGGTTGAGTTGCCAAAAGGCATGAGACATATGGTTAATCTTCAATGTCTGGACATCAGTTATACTAATGCACTCCGTCGTTTGCCAGTAGGAATTGAAGAACTAACTCGTCTCCGAATACTTTCAAAGTTTCCTATTGATAAGGAGGGTGGGGCCAAAATCGGGGAGTTGGGGGATCTGGATCTTGAAGGGGAGTTAAAAATAGAAAAACTTGAGAATGTTGAAGGTTTTAGTGAGGCTGAGAGTGCCAATCTCAAATGCAAAACAAATCTGTCAGTTTTGAAGTTAAGTTGGACCTACACAGAAGATTATTTCTCCAAGTTGGATGGTGAATTTAAATGTGATGAAAAGGAGGTTCTTGAGGGACTAGAACCAAATCCGGGTCTAAAGGTATTGGAAATATCTTGGTTCATGGATAAGATTATTTCTCCAAGTTGGATGGTGAATTTACAGAATTTGATTAAAATTAGTTTTTTTGATTGTAAGAATTGCGCACGCATTCCACCACTCGGTAGACTTCCGAACCTTAGGGTCATTGTATTGTCTGCAATGTTTGGTTTGAAGTGGTTCCATGAAGATGATACAAACATGTCCGGAGACAACCCCAACATATTTCCTTCTTTACAAGCATTACATATTGTTAGTTGTAGGAGGTTGGTTTCTTTGCCAAGTAAACTTCCAAAACTCAAGCTTTTAGAGTTAAACTATTGTGATGAATTAGTTTCTCTCCCGGATGAAATTCTTAAGGATCTGAATAAGCTTTCTATACCTAACTGTAACAATCTATATAGAAGGTATAATAAATATGGTGAAGACTGGCCAAAAGTTTCGCACATTCCCAATATTAAATTTCGATGACGCAAGGTACGTAGTGTTAAATTTCTCTTTTATTTCTCCTTTTTATAATGCAATTAAATTCATTATAGGTGGTTCAGTTGTGATTTTTGAGGTTGATGATAAAATGGACAAACTTAATATAACATTACATGTCATTATAGTCGTGTTGGAAGAACATGTTAAAAATTCAAATATGATGACTTTTGCTACAGTAATAATAGTATTCTGAAGATAATTAAATCATATATAATTATTTCATAATTACAAAATATTATTAACCTCTCTAATGGGATATGTACATAACTTCTTTCAGTATTTGTTTCATTTTCCATGACTTGCTAACAAAACTAATTGTGTTTCAATATAGCTATGATGAAGATGAGGTTGACGATGCTTAGTTTGTTCCCGCTCCAAGGTACGTAATGTTAGTTTTCTCTTTTATTTCTCCTGTTTATAACACATTTAAATTTCTTAGGGTGGTTCGGTTATGATTTTTGAGCTCGATAATAAGGCCATGTTTGGTTCTCCTTCTCCATTCTCCAATTAACTTTTCCCCCTTCAAAAGTTACTTAATCTCATAAGTCACAAATTGTGACTTATGACTTTTCTCCTCAATTTCTCCTTTTCAAAGCACAAAATCCCCCATAAGTTACTTTTCAAACAACCATCCAAACATTTTTGTTTTTACTTATGACTTATTGGATAAGTCATAAGTTAAAAGGAGGTGTGGAAATGAAGAGCCAAACATGCTCTAAAATGGACGAACTTAATATATCATTACATGTTATTATAGTCGCGGATTAGAAGAACATGTTAAAAATTCAAATACGATGACTTTTGCTACCGTAATAATAGTATTTTTGAAGATAATTAAATCATATATAATTATTTCATAATTACAAAATATTATTCACCTCTCTAAGGGTGGGTGGGGTGCTCATCACACCATTACTAAACATCCAACCAATATCCCCATGCGTCATCTCATTTTTATCACATTTTAAATAGGGTGATCATCAAACCCATCACTAACTTTTTTTTAGATAAACTAAAAAATAAATAACATTACATAAACTAAAATTAAATAACATTACATAAAATAAAATAAAAACATTACATAAACTCGGTTTCGCACTTCCTTTTGAGATCTGACCACTTGAGCAAGATTGAATCACAAGTGCGGTTTGTTCCCCGACTAGACACTAAACTCGGCTAAAACATTAGCCAAGTTTGTTAGCCCAATGTGGAGCCCGACCGGAGGAGTCTATATGTTTGTGTACGTTATTATATGTAATTACTATGTATATATGGTGAGGTTAGGGTATAAATGGTGTGTTTTATGATAAGTGTAAGAAATAATTGGGTTCATTGAATCATATAGATAAAGGGATGAAATTAAATGAGTGGTAAACTTATAAATTATGTTATAATTTGATTAATTAAATATATTGTCTAGCTGTATATACGTAAAAATACTCCATTCCCATTAAAACAAATACACCATACCGTCATCCAAAATTGGAAACAAACATCAACGAAATCTGATAGAAGATTCTCAATAAAATTCATTTGTAAATATCTCCAACTCTAGTCATTGTGTTATTCCCTAAAATTCATAATTTTTTTCACTTCTGATTGAACATTCGTAGGGAAGAGGATCAGATTGGCGCCTGAGGAGAACAATAGTTGAATAGCTTAATCAATCTTAGGGTTGTGACGCCGCTATTCTTGTTGGTGTGTTTTATCATTATAATAAGTTCTGATTGTGTGTGATATACTTTTTGTTTCAAGCACCATTGTTGCAAAATCTTGTTTGATGATGTTATATACTTAGACATTCTTTTTTGTATGGAATGCATTTTCATTGTGTGGTATTGACATTAATTTTTCTATTTGTTTTATGTAATGGGGGTTATTTTTATCCCATAGTGTTAAAACACAATGTTTATCCGATAGCGTTATGTAATACCATGTTTTAACTTGACTTTGTTGGAATATAAGCAACATTTTTCACTTTACATGGGATGTAATACGGTTGAGAAATGCAACCATATATGGATGTGTAAAACGTGGAAGTTTCGTTGTATAAATATTGCTGTGCAGGGGCTGTTATATTGCTATGAAAAAGGCCTTTCAGTGCTGGAAATTTTGTTATACATGGGTTGTTATACAACTGATAAATACAACCTTACGGCGCTTGTAAAACAAGTTTGGTTGTGGTATATGGTTCAAGATGGAGACCGCTAGGGGGGATTCCAATGATGGTTGTGTTCTTGGGTCTGAACACTGTTGTCACTAATAAAAGGAAATGGAAGAAGAAATGCTCAATGGTGGTCTTTAAGGTGGGGAATCGTCTAAAGAGGTTGGGGGGATAATTGATGGGGTTTGGCCAGCGATGGTGTTTAGTTTTGCAAGTGTGGGAGGTGGTGAGAGGGTAGGGACAATGTGGTGTTCTTTCGTTTTTAGCACTTTATTTACAAATTATTATTATTAATTTTTTTTTTTTTTTTTTTTTTTTTGTGGTGGTGGTGGCAGTGGTGAAGATGACCTTTTGTGGTGGTGAAGATGATCTTAGAAGCTGGTGGTGGTGTGTAACATATATAACTTTAAATAATAATAATAAGGTTAAATGACAAAATTACCACTCAATATTAATGAAAAATGATAAAATTACCCTTCTTAATTAGTGACAGACTTAATTCCATTTAGGTGAGGGACTCGATTGTATGTAATTGAAAACCACATGGATTCAGGGTGAATATTAAACAAAATAGAGACTCAACCTCCCTTCACTGTCAACCCACACACAAACAATACTTACCTCCATTTTAAGATGTTGGGTTTTCATTTAAAACTTTTTTTGACCACATAATTTATTATTGTTCATTTTACTCATAATACTATAATAGATTTTAACTAACCAATAAATATATTAGTTTTATTTATTCCATAAGGATGTGTATTGTGGAATAATTAAACCATCAAAAACGTCTTGTCACACCAGCGCCACATAGGCAAATAGGTGATGTGGGGATTGTCCAATGGGATTGGAAACGTTATCCTGCTTCTAGTATAGAAGTTTCGGAGCTAGTCTCTTATTATAGAATGATTTCGGTGGTTCGGCTTTGTAATAGAAGCTAGTGACACTTGGAGATGGAACGCCGGTCATAATTGTTCTTAGTCTGTGAAGGAAGCGCGGCTTTGTTTAGCTAGTATGGGTTCCAACGACGGGAGGTTTGTGTATAAATGGTGTAAGTGGCTCCCAAGTAAATGTAATGTGTTTATGTGGTGGGCTAACTTGGATAGGATTCCAACGACATCGGCTCTCATACGTAGGAATGTTCAAGTTGGAAATGGTTTATGTTATCTTTGTGGTGAGGTTGACGAAACTAAAGAGCATCTTTTCACGGGTTGTTTTGTGGCTAATGGTGTTTGGAATGGCATTGCCTCTTGGTTTAAAATCCCTCCCGTTTTCGCTTTCACTGTCAAGGATATTTTAGAGCTTGTTGATCACATGCAGCTTTCGGGTTCGAAGAAAGAGTTGGTTTTCGGCATTATTGTTTTAACTTGCTGGAAGATTTGGACTACCAGGAATGAGGTGTTATTCGCGCAGGCTAAGGCTAACGTGGCTAAGATTGTGGTGGATGTAAAATCGTTATGTTTTCTATGGTTTAACAGTAGATCGAAGAAGGGTCGGTTACTATGGAAAGATTGGTGTAACTTTGATGTAACTTGATGTATTGGGTTTGGGGTTATCTCTAGCTTGGAGATTTCCGGTTTTTGGTTTTTAATGAAGTTCAGCTTTCAAAAAAAAAAAAACATAGGCAAATAGGTAAGTCTCAACCATCGGTACTCCTAACCCGGCCGAGTGACTTCTACACGCACAAAAACAACTAGAAATATATCAACTAAAATAAAATATAAAAGAGATGGAAAAATCTAACCCAGCAGCACCCAACTTAGGGTCTCCTTCCAATGTTCACCATTGTAACCTTCTCTTAGGGTTAAGAATCTAGAACATAAAATGAAAGTCACACCTATCTTCAAAAATGGCCAAATCAAATTTGAGGATAGCATAAGTTGTCCAGCAGATTCCATTCAAGAAAGCAGCCAGTGAAAATGGTAATGGCATGAACTCAAAGCTCTTTGTTTTAACCACTTTCTACATGATAGTTAAATGAGACGCGTACATGGCGACACCAAACACCACACAAAACGCGCCCACGAAAGTGGAACAGGCCTTATGAGTGTGGAATACTCTCAAACAATACCTTACCCACCCATTTGCCCCATGCCTAGCTGAAATCCCACGCTAAAGGGCTACACCATGAACCCACGCCAACTCCCGCCCTCCACTCCCCTTACTCTAAGATAGATGAGCTCCAACACTAGACCAGGGCCATTAATATTGATGACAAATGTACTGTTAGGATGATTAAACTGCAAACCATATAAGATGTACAACATACAGTTTAAGACGCAAGCAATATAAGGGTCTGGCAAAAAATTCCTCCACTGATTTGTTCCTGAAGATTCTCCATATTTTAGGCGCTAGTGAGAGAGATAACATTTCCTTCGACAGCTAATTTTCAGAGTAGCTTATTTGCTTTATCAATCAAAGTTGTCCGCGGACTACCATCATCCTCATCTTCATCATTTGCCATAACGTAACCCATGCTGGAAGAACCAATCATTAGATAAAAGACTTTATGGTGAGTCCATCGCTTTTGTAGATTCTAGGAGTCTCCACCACCATCATTTCGCTCCTCAAACACGTCCTCCCATTCGTGTATTCATTCTCATTCATACATACATAAAGAATCAATTGATATATGGGTTTGAAAAAAAAAAAAGGGAAAGCTTGGAGCTCGTGATGCTGTACCACTCATGCTCCAAGTGAGAGGGTGTTGTTTTGTTATGCCTCCTTTTTATAGTTATAAATCAATCTAAAAGCACACCAATGGAACTTGTGATGCTGTACCACTCATGCTCTTGGTACAAACACTAGTGCAAAATCCTATCTAAAAAAGAAAATGTTCATTAGTATTTACTCGGAATCAATCTTGAAGACCACATACTTTCTTAAAGCCTATTGTTACATGATCACTAAATTGCTAAAAAAGTTCACAAAGTACTTATGGAGTGGAGAATATGTTGAAGACTGCTTGGAATATTTAGAGACACCGTGGTAAACAGTGGCGAAGCTTGAAAAATTGGTCCGGGGGGTCGGAAATAACGAGTCACGAGACGAGACCTAAATTTTTTTTCTATTATATGTTCGGGTCGGATTATATGTTCGGGTCGGCGATTCGATTCGGGTCGAGTCAAACATTAAATACAATAATATCAAAGTTCTAAGCATCGTTTAACAAAAAATTGAACAAATACACTAAAACATTAAAAATGAGACAAAGCGTGGGTACCTGGATGAAGAATTACAGTTCAGCCCAACGACTTTTAAGATTTTTGAATTCTTTAATTATGGACTCCGAATCAAAGTTTTCAGTCATTTCTCTTTCTATGTAAATCACCATGCTATTTAATTACTTATATTTTCATTATTTGTTCCCTCTACTTGTTCCTCATTCACTCATTTAAAAAAGATGTTATGCTTTTATTCTTCCCCATCGTATAATCTAATAATAACATAAACATTAAATTAAGGAAAAAAAACCATCGCCAAATTGCCATTTGTATCAACGTGGCAACATCAACATTCAACAGACAACACAACACAGTCATGACTCAACAAAACATTTGCAAATATTATATAATTTATATTCAATAGGAATTATGAAAATAAAATACAGTACATGGATGGTCAGATGGAGACAAATACACAATGAACTTTGATTGATTTTTCAATGAAGAAAAATTACAAATTACAACAAAGTGCTGACTGCTGAGAAGTGACGAGGGGTTTTTTTTCGACACAGATGAATAGACAACAGAGGAGCTGAGAAGGGACAAGGTTTTTTTTTGTTAAAAGTTTTTTTGGGTTTAAGTTTTTCAAGTGGGCTTTGAAGTTGGGTTTTTCTAAAGAAAAATCATCAAGAAAAATAAATGGGCTAAATCAAACACTTGAGTTTTACCTCTTAAAATGGGCCAACGGGGTCGAAACCGT
Source organism: Ambrosia x helenae (assembly GCA_030844895.1). Taxonomy (NCBI): domain Eukaryota; kingdom Viridiplantae; phylum Streptophyta; class Magnoliopsida; order Asterales; family Asteraceae; genus Ambrosia; species Ambrosia x helenae. The sequence continues at coordinate 2,830,196 of CM061225.1, forward strand.
ATACTTATTTTTTTTTTCAAAAAAACGGGGGGTCGAAACCGTATATACCTATTTTTTTTCAAAAAAACCCGGGGGGTCAAAAACATATATACCAAAAATTTCTATACGGATACTATATAATCGGTACTTCTGAACGAAAATTCGGGGGGGTCGGTCGCCCCTCCCCGCCCCAACAAACCTTCGCCACTGGTGGTAAAGCAATAGAATAACACATAGACATCCAATGGTTGCCAATGCACCAGGATCATCTACTTAAGCAATGTTGATATTATTCCAAAATGTAGCAGCCTATGTCAATAGAATGCTACTCTGCAAATTAATAATAACTAGTAGATTACACCCATGTTACGCACGGGGATATACGTAGTACATACGAATTTTTAAGAGAATTTTATTCCTAGGTATCATTGTGACAACCACAATGCACTCAAAGGAAAGTAAGAAAGAAAACAATAATCATACCGTGAGCACTTTGGTGCAAATCCAGAGACAAAGACGATTAAACCATCCCTTATCTTTCACCATTACTTCCACAACCATTGTCATCCATAGTCAACTTCTATGAAGCAAATCCAAAAGGAATTAAATTAAAGTATAATTATAAAAGTATAATCTTTATTGATAAAGTTAAAAGAAAATAAAGTAATGACCACATACCTTGAGCTGTGTTCATCATTCATCAATAGCCCCAAGTTGTGTTCATCATTCATTAACAGCCCTTGAATGTCCCCATTCGCAGTTTTAATTAAATTTCCTTCAAATAATCACCACTAATCTAATATACACTCTGGTCCCATAGCTTTTAGTCTCCTTTTTAAGGCACAAACTTACCTTGCAATTTAAAAGTTATTTGGGATGCAAAGTTTTGACAGTATTTGAAGTGCATAAAACCACAATATGTTGATGGCATGTTACACTTTTTAAAGGCACAAACCTCACTGGGGAAGAAGTTTCTATATATTGGTAAAGATTGAACTAAATTCTTGAGCACAGCTTATGGCAATCAAGTAAACCAACAATGACATGCAACTTAACAAAAGCATGAAACAACCAAAAGAAATCTGACGGCCGCTAAAATCAAGCAAACCAAACAGATGAGAAGAGCATACCCGTAAATAGCAAGACGATATCCTCGAGTGAAATGAGTGGGTGATGTGTGAAAATGTGTATTAAATAAATTCGGGTCAAGTTTTAAAAATGGATAAACCCGCTAAACCACACACTAACGGCAAGTGCACCGGTCGCAGTGTAGCAGAGCAAGTAAGTCCGGAATATCGATCCGTGGACACAATGTGGCGACTCTCGGTACTAGACCTCTATCGACTCCTAGCCTAGCAAATTGGATTTTTGTGATTTTTTTATATTAATTAATTACTAAAGTAAATAAATTAAAATGCTTAAATTAAAAGATAGAAGAGGATCACTAAGGAGGAAATCAGAGATGGGAAAGGCAACCACCTAGGTATCGAATCCTACTAATGAAATTGGAACTGCCCCGGCTTTGGAAACTATGTTGGCAATCAGGATCTTATAATATTCAACCTTAGTATCCTAGTGGCTCCCGGATCATTTACCAAGACTGACCGAAAAGGAATCCTAAAGGCTACTAATCTCACTGATTGGTTAGATCACCTCTCGGTCTCACTAACTATGCTAAAGTACTCGCTAGACTGGTTTAGATTTCGCACTCTCCAATCACAATACACCCTAAAGTGCAAGGAGTAACCTGTAAAGTCAATCAATGACACAGATAAGCAAATAATACTAGAGAACCTAGGAAAACCTGATCTCTCAGTGTTTCTAGCCTAAACCTCTAACACCAAAGACAAACCTGACTACCTATCACCTCTCGGTCTCAAGAGTAGGAAGAATACTAATCACCTCTAAACTCCCAATTAATGTTCCTATGGAATTTAGGCCTAAACCCATAAAGTAAACTACAAGCACAAAGCAAGTAATTCTAACAAGTGTCCAAACATGAAAGACATTCACTAAGACACTCGTGGAACATTAAAAGATAATAAATTAGTAAAAAGTACGCACACACATCATAGAATCATAAACAAGTTTCTTACTAAAACATAAATCCAACTATAAAATCCAATACCGAAACATAAACCCAAAATCAAAAAGTCGTCATGTCAAACCTAGGTGGCCACTAATGTTTTAGCCAAACATAATTAGATTAAACAATAAAGACATAGGTTCAAGAAAAATAAAAGTTATAGTAATAATATTCATAAACACAAAGTCAATAAATATAAAAACTAAAATTTATTATAGTCAAACCCGTTGGTTCGATCTTGAACTCGTGCCTTCTTCCCCTTCACTTCTTCTCTCTAAAATCTGCTCTTGTTCTTTGGCGGCTCCTTTAGATCTCTCCAAATAATGATGTCTTCGTGATAGAAAAATTCTGCTCCTCTGTGTTCTTAATATCTCCCTCGAAAATTAATATCCCCCTCCAATATATGTGTGCCGTCCATTATATAACATGCCGTAGGATTTTTTTGACCTCTTTTGAGATTATGGACTTCTATTATTATTTGGGCTCATGGATGAAACATCCACATTCCACATTCCATGTTCCTTTTTTTTTTTGTTTTTTTACTCTTTTTTTTATGTTTATTAGTATTTACGACTCGGGTGTTCTTGGCTCGATCAAAGTTTCCCGTTTATGCTCTAACGTTCATGAATACCTGATCTGAATTGTTCGTGTCTCGATTAAAATTCTTTTGTTTTGAGCTCCTTTTCCACGAACACCTATAAAATACTAAAATAAATAGATAAATAATAAAACTGACACGAAACGAATACAAACTTGACCAAATAATATACAAAATACATAGGAAAAGAGATGTGTTTTGCAACACATCAGTGGGTCAAACCTATCTCAGGCGAACAGAAAAGGGAAAAATCCGATGACCACTGGCGGTAAACAACTCTCACAAAGATGGGATCAAACAAACCAAGATGCAGCGTAGTTGGTTCCGGAGGTGTGGCCGTTGGAGGTGGTGACACCGGTTACCAGGTTTCTCCTCCTGCCAGTGTTTTTTCGTCTGGTCAGATTACCGGAGAAGGTGAACGGTTCTCTCTCTGTCGTCTCTTTGTACAGATTTCTCTGTCTCTTTTCAACAAAGAAAGGGGAATTCTGCAAGAAAAGGAAGTGGAAACGTGGCATAATCACAATGCTTTGGAAGAGTGTGGAAGTCAGACGCCGTTGACGTCGTTAACATGATGCTACTGTTCCTCGTTATGTTTCAAATTAATATAATATATATATATATATATAATAAAGTAGAAAAAGAATTCATCACCAGGTTTTGACATAATCAACAGCATAAGGTGCCATATCTTCACCAATAGTGTCAAGGGTGAACACTAAATCTTCAATTTTGACTTCATTCATAAGCTTTCACATACTCTACTGATAGAAACCAGGAAAACGAAGGCTGATTATTGTAACACCGCGAAAATTTTCCAAATTTAATACGTATCGTTCATTTTATATAATGTGCCTAAGTTTTATTTTTCCTACCACACAACTTATATAGGTTAATAATAATAATGATAATAATAATAATAATAATAATAATAAATAATTATATTAGACTAAACCTTGAGCCCAAACCATGTGTAGCCCAAACCTACCATTCTACTCTTTTTGTGTTCTTACCAAAGCCCATTAAAGCTGGCCCAAGCCCACCTCCTTTGCTCCCTTATCTGTAAAAAAAAATAATAATAATAAAACTCTACTGCTCCTGCCGGGACTCGAACCCGGGCAGTGAGCCGGTTCAAACACACAACACACACTCACAACCATCTGGTCTAGCCTTCATATCTGATTCAAACCCGGTCTATTATGATTATATCATTGGATTCAAAACCCTCACAGTTGACTTGGAAAGTCAACTGTGATACACGACTTGCCTAAAATCAACCTCATTAACTCGTGATTGAAGATGGAATTGACACACAACGTGATATCCGGCCTAATATGATTCATACCTTCGTCAATTGTCATTCAATTGTTCCTATAATTAACCACGACGCGTCAAACTTTAAAGCCAAGTCAACCATTTCCAAATCAATGATCTAGACGTTTATACTATAAATTGGACATCAGTGGACCTCCTCACCTCGCCGAACAACCTTCCCCAATCCCCAATTCTTCATAATTATCCTTTGTTTCTGGTATTTGATCGAGTTATTGACTTCGGGGTTTGACCGCTCGTTAGTCTTCAATTCTGCATTGTAAGTCTAATTTTAATCGTGGGTTTCATTGATCGGCCTACACACAATGTTTACCCCATGATTAATTGGGTTAACATTGTGTGATTTAATCAATTGCAAATCTAGGGCTCGTAGGCTTGTATTTGGGGATGAACACGATTCTGCATATTGTATTTATTTTAACTAAAACAGAAACTAACACAACCACTGGTCTGGACCAAGTGGTTGTGTCTGGTGCTACTTTCCTGAGCCACCCGGGTTCGAGTCCCGGCAGTGGCATACCCTTTTGTTCTTTTTTTTCGTTTTAAACAAATAATTATATATAATACATATAATTTTATAAATTCATTTTTAATTATTAAAACTCTTTTATAAATTCTAAAAAAATTATTTTAAACTAATCTGATGTAAAAGTTTCACTCACAATTTTTAGTTTTCAAAAATTAATTTATTTAATATATTTAATAAATAAATCAAGTTTATTCCATTATATTTATAAAATTCTATTAAAATATCAAAACAATTTTATAAATTTCCACAAAAATTATTCTGAGTTTATTTAATGATAAACTTTTCTGAAATGATTTTTAATTCTGAAAAATCATTTATTTAATATTTTTAATCAATTTTTGTTAGTTTTATTCATAATTAAATCATAATAAATTCAATTTTTAATATTTTTGCACCAAAATTTTATACAAATTATTTCTGATTATTTAGAACAGAAATATAAATTTTAAACTTATAATTCCTAAATTTTAATATTTTTAAATATTAAAGCTAAATCTTGACAATTTGTTATAAATAGAATTAATATTCTATTTTAAAGAAAATAATTTTGTAAAAATTATTTTTACACTTTAAACACATTATTGTGACCATCTTAAATTTAAATTTCATAAAAAGAATTTTGGTTATTTGTTTACTAATATTTCTCTCAATTATCAAACATTTTTAATATTAATCAAACGAGCAATTATCCCCAATACGAAGCCCTAGAACTTATACATTTGTAGTCTAGATAGACTTAGACATATTTATTACCTTATTATAGGGTGATACTTGACACATTTGGGCAACACCAGTATTCAATTTTTCAACAGATATAACATTTTGCTAAGGTGAGTTTTACATAGCCCCTTTTTTATTTATCACCATTTTTGGGGTGAAACTCGTTACAACATCATTTATGCAATTCAATCATCAATGTGTCTATGTGTTTTTCTATGTTGCATTATGTCTTGAACATGACTAGGGTAAGCACAATTCTAGCATAACATTGATCAACCGACGGTATACATTGATAGATCTATTGGACTGACAATCCCACCCGGATACGTGCCTCCTACAAAGGTAGCGTGGGTGTTTGTTACTGCAATATAAACGAGTGAACCATGAGCATATGGGATGTACCACAATACAACAGTCACAATGGTTGATTATGCACTCGATTTACTTCTAGTATGTTTTCACATATGGACTAGATTGCCATGACACATGAATTGCACAACAATTTTATTCGATTATCAAAACCTATGTAATTCTCACCAACTTTCGTTGACCCAAAATATTTTCAACTTAACATGTTTCAGGTTCTATTTGCTTGAGGATTTGAGTTATTGCTTGAAGATGTGTGCATAGTATTATTCATTTTGATGTACGAATTTTTGTAGAACAATTGTATGTAATTTATTTAAATCATTTAATGAGATTTATTATTCACCATGAGCTACTGAACAATCATCACTACGTGACATCCCGATGTTTCCGCCATCGGTTGGGGTGTTACAATTATTATTGAAAAACTGGGATAGTTGGCCCGATTCGAGAGGGGCTAATCTCCGATATAAGAACATTAGAATACTAGTTAATCCAAATTAAACAAGACATGACCAAAATAGAACAAAAGTGAAATACTTAAATAAGAAAGATAGTAGTTATTAATCCTAAATTCCAGCCCATGAATTCAGCCTCTTGACTTTGACTAGACCTTTGACTCCCCTTAATTCAGCCCATCTAGATGTAAAGCAGGAGGTTCGTATCAATACTACCGGCCAGGAAAATCGACTTGTCCTCAAGTCGAAAAGAATGGACTTGTACCAGGCAATAAGCCATTCAATGGTAGTCTAGGTTTGTCCTTTCAATGATCTCGAGTCGAGACTAATATTCAACCAATACCAAGCATTAAGCCATTCAATGGTTGTCGAGATCGGTCCTTTTACTGATCTCAAGTTGTGACCTATATCAAACCCATTAGCAGTAGTTGTGTTACGTGCAAGTTGGCCAACCCCCACTCGGTAAGGTTAAGTGTAGCTTTTGCTTCCCATTTTCAACATATCTGGACAATTCCACCCACCATATTTAGCCCATTTATTAGTTTGGGCAGCCCATGAAGTCATGTGAGCAAGAGATAATTGTAACATCGCGAATTTCCCCTAATTTTTTTTTTTTTTTGATAAAAAAGAATGTATTGTTTTAAACAATATATGTTTTAAATACCTTAAACTAATAATTATTTGTATCTCGACACTTTTGTACGTTTTAAAAGTATATCGAGTCACTTTCGGGCTTATATAATCATATTATGAATTTAGAATAATATAGTTTTAGGGAAATAATTGCCAAAAAAAGATTTGTGTGGACCGGGACTCAAACCCGCGTCCACAGCCAACCAACACACAGTGACAACCAACTGAGCCAACTATCATCTTGTGTAGTATTTCAGAAGAAAATAAACTTAACACATTCCTTAAATTGATTAGTCAAAGTCTTAGTCAAACAGTCAAAGTATTAGTCAAACAATCAAAGTCTTAGTCAAATAGTCAATTCATCATAAAACCTTACTTTATGGTGTTGACCAATTCTAATGGCTAATTGACTCCAAAACTAGTATAAAAACCCACCTATGACCCATTATACTTTGCACCTCTAAATCGATTGTTTCAATCCGATTAAACTTTCCCTCATACCTTTCTTCTATAGTCTATTACTTCTATAATTGAAGCTTTGATTATAAGCTCTTGTAATTGGCGAATTGGAAGCTTGATATTCTTTCTTTTTCGTTTTCTTCAATTTGGACTAGCTACGTTGTTGAGTCTTTGGGATTCGCCTCGCATACATTCACAACACATTATTCTATTTTTTTCACGAGACATAACATTTTGCTAAGGTGAGTTTTACATAGCCCCTTTTCTATTTATCACTATTTTTAGGGTGAAACATGTTACAACATTCTATATGCAATTCAATCATAAAGTGGCTATGTGTTTTTCTATGTTGCATTATGTCTTAAACATGACTAGGGTAAGCACAATATTCTAGCATAATCATTAACATTGATCAACCGACGGTATACAATGATAGATCTATTGGACTGACAATCCCACCCGGATACGTGCCTCCTACAAAGGTAGCGTGGGTGATTGTTATCGCATAACATAATCGAGTGAACCATGAGCGTATGGGATGGACCACAATATAACAGTCACAAGGGTTGATTATGCACTCGATTTACTTCTAGTATGTTTTCACATATGGACTAGACTTTCCATGACACTTGAATTGTACAAGTTTTATTCGATTATCAAAACCTATGTAATTCTCACCAACTTTTGTTGACCCAAAATATTTTCAAACTTAACATGTTTCAGGTTATAGCTTGCTTGAAGATTAGAGTTATTGTTTGAAGATGCGTAGCTAGTATTTTTCATTTTGATGTACAAAATTCTTAGAACAATTGTATGTAATTTATTTAAATCATTTATTGAAATTTATTATTTACCATGAGCTACTGAACAATCATCAATACGTGACATCCCGATGTTTCCGCCATCGGTTGGGGTGTTACATATTGGTATCAGAGCCATGGTTATAGGGAATTAGGTTATTAGAAAAAAAAATCTAGTCTATAACCATAGGATTTTAATCAATACTTGCTCCTTTTACTTGCAACCTTACTTGTTTATATTCTCTATTTTACTTCTTATCCTTACTTTAGTCCCTACAAGAAGAGTGCTCTCCATCACAAGATCTACTCTTAGACTAATAGGACAAATCCTCAGGTTTAGCCTGAACCACCTTGAAGATCTCGTCGAAGTTCTAGATTTTAATAACGAACACGTGCAATCTGGAAGGGTGAACGCCTGTATTCTGAGTTTTCTGTCTAGGACTGGCATTGCGCATATATCCCAATCAGACGAGGGACTCGGATGCCTACCTGGGAATTCTCGGGATGAGTGTTCACTTATAGGCTAAAGCATGTCTTCACTATATTATTAGAATCTAGAAGCTTTGATAAGTCAACGTTTTCATTTATTCATTTTAATTAATGAATAGATGATTACACTCACTTCCCTTAAAACTAAGCTGTAAAATCTCAAAATTTTACAGCTTAAATCAATCTCATATCATAACCATCTATGGATTTTACAATCACACTTCACCTTACCATCTTAGCCACTTTTTAAATATTCAACACCCTACCCAAATCATATTATTTCATTTCTCCACATGTTACTTATTTTTTAAAAACTATAACCTCATACCTTAGCACAAACTAAAGATTTCTAAATCTTGTTGTATTTTCATTACCTAGTAACTTTACAAAGTACATATTTTTGTCAAAAGATGTCCTCGAACTTAAATTCAATTGTTTATTTATTGACGTAACAAACAATTTTCTATATAATGCTTTAAACTATTAAAAATCACTTAATAGAACCTTGATCTTCAAAACCTAATGTCATGTTTGAAATCTCCAACTAACGGGAATATTTTAATCAAAGCCCACTTAGCTTGTACTATTTAACAACTTTTGCTTTATGTGTAAAACCAATTTTGAAAATAAGATTTTTTTTTCATAGGAATAATATCTATAGTCTCTAAATTCTCCATCGACACTCACTCATTTTCAACTTGTTCAAATTTTTACAATATTTGGCATATACCACAATCATGTTTTCTTATACACTTGATTATAACCTTTGATCCAAACCCCAAAATTTACACTACTACATAATCTCCTTACTATAAAATAAACTCTTTATAAACTATCTTCACATTCACTATCTCTCACAACCTTGATTCTGCTTCAAGATTTTTCATCATCGTCTCAAGAACGAAATTCATATTCTTCACCTTCTCACACATGAGCTAGTTACCCATGATAAACAAACTATTGAAACTTGATTGTGTGTTGCATCAAACATAATCCTTAGTTATACATAAGGATTCGATTATCTACCATATTTAAACATTTGATACTAGAAATCATGGAATATAAACTATTTGCTATAGACACACCTAGAGTCATTAACCTTGTCTAGGACAACACTATTACAACTCGCATGCTATGCTTTATACTTGATTGTTTATATGTACATATTATCAATTTGCAATTTATGTGTGAAATAATTGGTACACTTAATTAAACAACTGGTAGAGGATGAAGTACTTGCTCAACAGTTAGTTGAGTACCAAATAACCTACTCAACGATTGGTAGAGGTCATCATGCCTGCTCAACAGTCGGTAGAGGCCCTACAACCTGCTCAACGACTGGTAGAGGCTATCGCACCTGCCAACAATCGGTAGAGGTTCTTACTCACTGACTGGTAGAAGTCTTTTTCCTACTCAACAGTTGGACTCATTTTTGGATATATTGTAAACGATTCAATCACATGGTTATTTTGCATTACTTACATGTGTGTTTAGAGTCATAGAAGGACACAAAAACCTAATGTAAGGTAAATTGGTGATTGCGGTCCGGAACGTAATCATGAATTTACAGGTACGTTAAGGTAGTGTGAAATTCTAATAAGGTTTTAGTAGTTCATTTGGTTTTCATATAGCCAATCAATTCATGCATTTCTTATAAGATTCCTAAAACATAAGTTTAGTATTTTGCAAGATTCTTATGCTTCTTGCTACTTCAGATGAACCTAATCCAATCCTTAAAACTCACATCTCAAACCTCTTATCCAAATTATTCGAAACAAATTATTCTATTACCTATAAATTCATGTCGTGCCTTAACCCAAACCACATCTGCCTTAATTTCTACCTAATCAACCTCAAACCTGTGTTTTTAATAACTTCGGGACGAAGTTTCCAAAAATAGGGGAGACTGTAACATCGCGAATTTCCCCTAATTTTTTTTAATAAAAAGAATGTATTGTTTTAAACAATATATGTTTTAAATACCTTAAACTAATAATTATTTGTATCTCGACACTTTTGTACGTTTTAAAAATATTTCGAGTCACTTTCGGGCTTATATATTCATATTATGAATTTAGAATAATATAGTTTTAGGGAAATAATTGCCAAAAAAAGATTTGTGTGGACCGGGACTCGAACCCGCGTCCACAGCTAACCAACACACAGTGACAACCAACTGAGCCAACTATCATTTTGTGTAGTATTTCAGAAGAAAATAAACTTAACACATTCCTTAAATTGATTAGTCAAAGTCTTAGTCAAACAGTCAAAGTATTAGTCAAACAATCAAAGTCTTAGTCAAATAGTCAATTCATCATAAAACCTTAGTTTATGGTGTTGACCAATTCTAATGGCTAATTGACTCCAAAACTAGTATAAAAAACCCACCTATGACCCATTATACTTTGCACCTCTAAATCGATTGTTTCAATCCGATTAAACTTTCCCTCATACCTTTCTTCTATAGTCTATTACTTCTACAATTGAAGCTTTGATTATAAGCTCTTGTAATTGGCGAATTGGAAGCTTGATATTCTTTCTTTTTCGTTTTCTTCAATTTGGACTAGCTACGTTGTTGAGTCTTTGGGATTCGCCTCGCATACATTCACAACACATTATTCTATTTTTTTCACGAGACATAACATTTTGCTAAGGTGAGTTTTACATAGCCCCTTTTCTATTTATCACTATTTTTAGGGTGAAACATGTTACAACATTCTATATGCAATTCAATCATAAAGTGTCTATGTGTTTTTCTATGTTGCATTATGTCTTAAACATGACTAGGGTAAGCACAATATTCTAGCATAATCATTAACATTGATCAACCGACGGTATACAATGATAGATCTATTGGACTGACAATCCCACCCGGATACGTGCCTCCTACAAAGGTAGCGTGGGTGATTGTTATCGCATAACATAATCGAGTGAACCATGAGCGTATGGGATGGACCACAATATAACAGTCACAAGGGTTGATTATGCACTCGATTTACTTCTAGTATGTTTTCACATATGGACTAGACTTTCCATGACACTTGAATTGTACAAGTTTTATTCGATTATCAAAACCTATGTAATTCTCACCAACTTTTGTTGACCCAAAATATTTTCAAACTTAACATGTTTCAGGTTATAGCTTGCTTGAAGATTAGAGTTATTGTTTGAAGATGCGTAGCTAGTATTTTTCATTTTGATGTACAAAATTCTTAGAACAATTGTATGTAATTTATTTAAATCATTTATTGAAATTTATTATTTACCATGAGCTACTGAACAATCATCAATACGTGACATCCCGATGTTTCCGCCATCGGTTGGGGTGTTACATATTGGTATCAGAGCCATGGTTATAGGGAATTAGGTTATTAGAAAAAAAAAATCTAGTCTATAACCATAGGATTTTAATCAATACTTGCTCCTTTTACTTGCAACCTTACTTGTTTATATTCTCTATTTTACTTCTTATCCTTACTTTAGTCCCTACAAGAAGAGTGCTCTCCATCACAAGATCTACTCTTAGACTAATAGGACAAATCCTCAGGTTTAGCCTGAACCACCTTGAAGATCTCGTCGAAGTTCTAGATTTTAATAACGAACACGTGCAATCTGGAAGGGTGAACGCCTGTATTCTGAGTTTTCTGTCTAGGACTGGCATTGCGCATATATCCCAATCAGACGAGGGACTCGGATGCCTACCTGGGAATTCTCGGGATGAGTGTTCACTTATAGGCTAAAGCATGTCTTCACTATATTATTAGAATCTAGAAGCTTTGATAAGTCAACGTTTTCATTTATTCATTTTAATTAATGAATAGATGATTACACTCACTTCCCTTAAAACTAAGCTGTAAAATCTCAAAATTTTACAGCTTAAATCAATCTCATATCATAACCATCTATGGATTTTACAATCACACTTCACCTTACCATCTTAGCCACTTTTTAAATATTCAACACCCTACCCAAATCATATTATTTCATTTCTCCACATGTTACTTATTTTTTAAAAACTATAACCTCATACCTTAGCACAAACTAAAGATTTCTAAATCTTGTTGTATTTTCATTACCTAGTAACTTTACAAAGTACATATTTTTGTCAAAAGATGTCCTCGAACTTAAATTCAATTGTTTATTTATTGACGTAACAAACAATTTTCTATATAATGCTTTAAACTATTAAAAATCACTTAATAGAACCTTGATCTTCAAAACCTAATGTCATGTTTGAAATCTCCAACTAACGGGAATATTTTAATCAAAGCCCACTTAGCTTGTACTATTTAACAACTTTTGCTTTATGTGTAAAACCAATTTTGAAAATAAGATTTTTTTTTTCATAGGAATAATATCTAGTCTCTAAATTCTCCATCGACACTCACTCATTTTCAACTTGTTCAAATTTTTACAATATTTGGCATATACCACAATCATGTTTTCTTATACACTTGATTATAACCTTTGATCCAAACCCCAAAATTTACACTACTACATAATCTCCTTACTATAAAATAAACTCTTTATAAACTATCTTCACATTCACTATCTCTCACAACCTTGATTCTGCTTCAAGATTTTTCATCATCGTCTCAAGAACGAAATTCATATCCTTCACCTTCTCACACATGAGCTAGTTACCCATGATAAACAAACTATTGAAACTTGATTGTGTGTTGCATCAAACATAATCCTTAGTTATACATAAGGATTCGATTATCTACCATATTTAAACATTTGATACTAGAAATCATGGAATATAAACTATTTGCTATAGACACACCTAGAGTCATTAACCTTGTCTAGGACAACACTATTACAACTCGCATGCTATGCTTTATACTTGATTGTTTATATGTACATATTATCAATTTGCAATTTATGTGTGAAATAATTGGTACACTTAATTAAACAACTGGTAGAGGATGAAGTACTTGCTCAACAGTTAGTTGAGTACCAAATAACCTACTCAACGATTGGTAGAGGTCATCATGCCTGCTCAACAGTCGGTAGAGGCCCTACAACCTGCTCAACGACTGGTAGAGGCTATCGCACCTGCCAACAATCGGTAGAGGTTCTTACTCACTGACTGGTAGAAGTCTTTTTCCTACTCAACAGTTGGACTCATTTTTGGATATATTGTAAACGATTCAATCACATGGTTATTTTGCATTACTTACATGTGTGTTTAGAGTCATAGAAGGACACAAAACCCTAATGTAAGGTAAATTGGTGATTGCGGTCCGGAACGTAATCATGAATTTACAGGTACGTTAAGGTAGTGTGAAATTCTAATAAGGTTTTAGTAGTTCATTTGGTTTTCATATAGCCAATCAATTCATGCATTTCTTATAAGATTCCTAAAACATAAGTTTAGTATTTTGCAAGATTCTTATGCTTCTTGCTACTTCAGATGAACCTAATCCAATCCTTAAAACTCACATCTCAAACCTCTTATCCAAATTATTCGAAACAAATTATTCTATTACCTATAAATTCATGTCGTGCCTTAACCCAAACCACAGCTGCCTTAATTTCTACCTAATCAACCTCAAACCTGTGTTTTTAATAACTTCGGGACGAAGTTTCCAAAAATAGGGGAGACTGTAACATCGCGAATTTCCCCTAATTTTTTTTAATAAAAAGAATGTATTGTTTTAAACAATATATGTTTTAAATACCTTAAACTAATAATTATTTGTATCTCGACACTTTTGTACGTTTTAAAAATATTTCGAGTCACTTTCGGGCTTATATATTCATATTATGAATTTAGAATAATATAGTTTTAGGGAAATAATTGCCAAAAAAAGATTTGTGTGGACCGGGACTCGAACCCGCGTCCACAGCCAACCAACACACAGTGACAACCAACTGAGCCAACTATCATCTTGTGTAGTATTTCAGAAGAAAATAAACTTAACACATTCCTTAAATTGATTAGTCAAAGTCTTAGTCAAACAGTCAAAGTATTAGTCAAACAATCAAAGTCTTAGTCAAATAGTCAATTCATCATAAAACCTTACTTTATGGTGTTGACCAATTCTAATGGCTAATTGACTCCAAAACTAGTATAAAAACCCACCTATGACCCATTATACTTTGCACCTCTAAATCGATTGTTTCAATCCGATTAAACTTTCCCTCATACCTTTCTTCTATAGTCTATTACTTCTACAATTGAAGCTTTGATTATAAGCTCTTGTAATTGGCGAATTGGAAGCTTGATATTCTTTCTTTTTCGTTTTCTTCAATTTGGACTAGCTACGTTGTTGAGTCTTTGGGATTCGCCTCGCATACATTCACAACACATTATTCTATTTTTTTCACGAGACATAACATTTTGCTAAGGTGAGTTTTACATAGCCCCTTTTCTATTTATCACTATTTTTAGGGTGAAACATGTTACAACATTCTATATGCAATTCAATCATAAAGTGTCTATGTGTTTTTCTATGTTGCATTATGTCTTAAACATGACTAGGGTAAGCACAATATTCTAGCATAATCATTAACATTGATCAGCCGACGGTATACAATGATAGATCTATTGGACTGACAATCCCACCCGGATACGTGCCTCCTACAAAGGTAGCGTGGGTGATTGTTATCGCATAACATAATCGAGTGAACCATGAGCATATGGGATGGACCACAATATAACAGTCACAAGGGTTGATTATGCACTCGATTTACTTCTAGTATGTTTTCACATATGGACTAGACTTTCCATGACACTTGAATTGTACAAGTTTTATTCGATTATCAAAACCTATGTAATTCTCACCAACTTTTGTTGACCCAAAATATTTTCAAACTTAACATGTTTCATGTTATAGCTTGCTTGAAGATTAGAGTTATTGCTTGAAGATGCGTAGCTAGTATTTTTCATTTTGATGTACAAAATTCTTAGAACAATTGTATGTAATTTATTTAAATCATTTATTGAAATTTATTATTTACCATGAGCTACTGAACAATCATCAATACGTGACCTCTCGATGTTTCCGCCATCGGTTGGGGTGTTACAATAATTTGGTACACAACTTCACAGGAATTTGGTTCTCTTCCAAATCTTCAATTTGCAATGGGATGTCGTCTCCTACCTTCAATGGAACACCACCCAAGACATGGTCGCTGATATTCAATTGACCACCCAAGACGTGCTCAAATCGATCTTCGTTGACACTATCAGGATCTTTCTCTTTGACCGGATCTGGGAGTGGTCCGTGAGGTTCATCCTCCGGTTCCTTAGTTAGTTGTGTAGGTCTTGCTAGCCACGCTTCACAGATCGCTGCAATATCATTCTTTATGGATAACAATAAATCGAGTTTTTTCTGAAATGATCTCCAATCGAGCAGCGAATGAATCAATGTGATTGCTCGGGTCTGCCCCATCAGATTTCCCGGCAATGGAACCATTGTTAGGAACCCAGAAAATAAAGGTCTGATTTTATTGAAATGATAAGATAGTTGGCCCGATTCGAGAGAGGCTAGTCTCCAATACAAAGACACTAGAAAACTAGTTAATCCAAATTAAACAAGACATGACCAAAATAGAACAAAAGTGAACTTAAATAAGAAAGATAGTAGTTATTAATCCTAAATTCCAGCCCATGAATTCAGCCTCTTGACTTTGACTCTCCTAAATTCAACCCATCTAGATGTAAAGTAGGAGGTTCATATCATCTACATTTCTTTTAATTCTGCATACATGGTTCACAAGTTCAACATGCTAATCATGAAGTTGTTCAATAATCATATCACCAAGTGCTATTTTCCCTAGCACCTCCTACTCAGTATCATAATAATCATTTTATCGCATAAAGAAAAAATAATTGAAATCTAGACAACTCTCTTTCATTATATCTTGGTTTATAAAATAAAAAAGTAGTTGACCTTATCAAAGGAAACAAAATGCCATCCAACATCCCATTTAATACCACTGACCAGTGAGTCGTCAAGAAGTTGGCAAGAACCTACATACTAATAGATTTAACAAAAAAACAACAAACGTATTTAAAGATAACTAGCAGGAACCCGCGCGTTGCGACGGGGCTGCACGATGTTTGTTGTTTCGTTTGTCAATCGCGTGTTGCGGTGGGGCTGCTTGATCTGAAGCGCTATCAAAACGGTTTGGAAAGTGAAGTAACAATCGATGACTGTTGGCGGGAGAACCTAAGTAATGATATATGGTTAGTACAAACACAAAAGCCAAACAATTAATGGAAAATGTGGGGTAGGTGTATCGAAAAGAAACTTCTGAATGTTCCGGCGCATAGTCAAGCTCCGGAGGGGGCATGTTTAGGTCGATATCAAGGTGAGAGGTTCTTGCCCACGTGATGTTGTTCTCCGATCTATTCGGTTTGCCATCACTAATGGATAGATAGGTAGGTGGCAATGATTGTCGCTCGGTTGGAGTATCTTAAGTAATGACCTGTTAGTGCAACACAATAAGAAAAACAATATATTGAAGGTGTGTGGTAGATATATTAAAATGTTACCTTGTTCTAGAGGGTTTCTCTGTGATGCACTACGTAGTCACCTTTTTGCACTATGTGACTCATTGTGTCTTTTGTTGTAGGATGTTCATAATGCACACGATGTACTATGATCGAGACAACATTGTTCGTGGCTGGATTTTTCAGCCGCATCGTTGTGCCTTGGAGGGGGCATGTCCATGTCTAGATAAAGGTGGGGATCTAAGTATGGGTCATACATGTAAAAAGAGATGGCAGTATACATAATGAAGGTGGGTGGCCATGAGTAGGGAGTGTGTTACTACAGTATAGGCGGCTGTCACATGTGATAATTAACAAATTGTGATCGAACATAAAAGTACAACACTTGTAAATATCTTTAACTATTGAAAAAAACTCATTTATAGGAGTTTCAAGAAATCGATTGTTGGGATCTTACTCTCTGATTTCTCTTTTGGGGGTGTAAATGAGGCTAGTAGAGTCCAAGCTCGACTAAACTTGATCTCGGTCATTTAACTTTTGTTAGTTTGAACTATGTTGTTTTAAGCGCTACATTTAAAAACGAACTTGGCTATATGTCACGCACACAAAAGAAAGTAATAACTAACATATCACGTAGACCAACCAATACATGTATCTTGCACAAAAATATACATGTTTTAAGTTTTGTGCTTCTGTACTATCTAAAAAAATTTAGGGTCCAATTTCAAAAGCAACAACAATTGATATATTTCTCCCCTTAATATAGAATCATTTGTAAGTTGTAACTTCCAATGGTAAAAAGAAATAACTAATATTAACTTATTAACAATTTACGCTGCATTAAGTCGAGATGGGCCACTCATCCCTAATAGTGTACTTTTACTTATTACACGTGCTTTTATATACAAACATTAGTATAAACCTGTTGATAAATTTTTAAAAATCCGCCACGTATGTAGGAATCAAATGAAAGTGACACAAACAACTCATTAAACATCACACATGAACACCTCAGTATATGGCTGGTCACTCACACATGCAGGCTAACACGCAAAACACATACATACGCAACACATATATAAGTCAAAACACACAACACAATGACCACATATACGCTTAACCCACTGGTAAAGAAAAGCAATTGGAACCCCATCCCTCAATTGCCGGAAATATTAACGAACGCCAAATCAGAATTCCAAACAAGAAGTGTTAATGGGAATTCCAAAACGTGAAGGAAGACGCTGGTAGTGGTTGAAACCAATGGTGTCACGTGGAGGTTCTTCGCGGTGTCCGGCGACGAATGGTGGTGCTGGTTGGACCGGAGTAGCATGTGTTCGAAGGTGGTTGTTGTTCGGTAGTGTCAACACTGGAACGTGGTGTCGATGCTGGAACCAGAATGGTGGTGTTGGTGTCGCGGGTGACGTGTGGTCGGAAAAAATAAGTGGAGAGGGAGAGAACGGATGGGAGGATATGAGTTTTAAGCATCATGTTAAGGTTAAGAGGTAAATCAGTTTCGTATGGTGATGAATAACGTTAATTAATTGATTGAATTGCATTTAAAAGGATGAATCATTTGATGTAATGGACGATCAGGTTAAAAAAAATAAGAAGCCGATGATGCGCCATGTGAAACGGATGATCGGTTTGAATGATAGGAAGAAAGAATACAAACCGTTGTTCGTAAGAGTTTCTCTCCTTAAAGATGAAGATAATACATCCATGACTCAATTTACTACTTGTGAAGTTGATAAACACATGACACCTTTCATTTTCTTTTTGTCTTTTCTACACCATTTGCATTCTTTTGTAGGTCTCATCTTTTTTGGTATCCATTTAATTATTTTTTTGTCAATCAATCATAAATTGTTACTATTAAATGTGTCTTCTTAATATAACAAAATTACAAATTTACCCATATAAATGAATATGAAATGACTATTTTAGTCATCCAGCACCTACTATATAGTAGTATAGATATAGATATAGATAATATGAGTGGATGTACATACATGACTTATTTGTCCAAACCCAAGAAAAAAATGGATATGTGGGCATCAAAATTTGCAACTTCGGCAGGTTTCCACACCCAGAATTTGAAGGTAATCATGTAAGTTATAACTACACAAACTATGATAATTAAAACGTTTAGGGATGTTCGAATGTATATTTTGAAAGTGATTGTGTGATTTTTAACAATACAACTTAGATAATCCTGGTAAAACAGGCTAGTGTTTGGATGTGTTTAAAGGTGTTTTAATCAAATGATTAGGTGTTCGAGTGCTTTTGACAAATACTGATGATTAAAGACGTCATCTACACATAAGTTGAACAAAAAATGTATTTTTTCAAAAGATGCATCTTCTGGCATGGGTATTGAAGATCCAAAAAGTGGCCGAACCTGCAATTACTGTTAAAACAGGTGTGACTGTGATGGATCTGGAATGCTCCGAACCTAAGCTTAAACCTGCACAAGGTAAAAGACCGTTAGGCTCGTTACAGAGGAGGAGGGAGGGCCTCTCTGTAACCACCCTCCGGCGTGAGGATAAGTATTTGTTTAGTGAGAGAAAGTAGAGAGAGAAAGTGAGATTCGGAATGTATGCATTCCTGTGTCAATTGTACTTTGGAGGGGGTATTTATACTAGTCAGCCAAGTTGTACTATACTTCGGACCCCCTTTGTACTATCGTTCGGAGTCTTTTGACTTCCGGGAGAGGCTTGTACTTTCCTTCGGTCAGGTTATTCGACTACGGCCCGGTGTCCTGGGTTCGTGCCCAGGGGGCAGGCCGCGGTATAATTGCTTATACCTCTTCATGTCTTCCCAAGTCCTCAAGTTATTTGTAACTTGTTGGACTTAGGTATGACCGAATCACAGGTGGTTAAACCGCGGTATAATTGCTTATACCTCTTCATGTCTTCCCAAGTCCTCAAGTTATTTGTAACTTGTTGGACTTAGATATGACCGAATCACAGGTGGCCAAGCCGCGGTATAATTGCTTATACCTCTTCATGTCTTCCCAAGTCCTCAAGTTATTTGTAACTTGCTGGACTTAATCGTCTCGCGGTTTCTTGGTCTTGTTACGGCATTTGTAGGGAGTTTATGAGGATGGCTGACACGTGTCAGGGCCAGCTGTCCAGGAGTCTTGTCGTATTCCCATGACACGTGGGTGTGGTTATGGCCATGCGATCGTATGGCTGATGTGATGGCGGTTCAATTTTCGGGGCAATCTGGGCCGCTCATCTGGACCAGCTGTCCCCAACCCTAGCCATCTCAACCGTCGCCCTCTCTCCCTATATAAACCTTCTTTTCTTTTTACTTTTCACTGTTTTCTCTCATCTTGCTCTCTTATCTTACTTACCCCTTCGGCGTTCTTATCATCCGTTCGAGCCTCACTAACCTGCTTAAGGTGCGTTGTCTTCCTTCTTCCTTCTTCATTTTTCCTGTTTTATTGTTTTTTCTTGGGTCCTGGAGATGGTGAAGGACGATATGAATGTGACTTTTTTGAACCTGTCCGCGGATAAGCTTGCCCGGTTCATTAATACTTACGTGATCCCACGTGAGTTGAATCCGGTATTACCAGGGCCGCGGGAGGTGATACACCCCTTTCCTGTTGGCAAGTTCGGCTTTTACACCCGAGTGTGTGATTTTGCCAACTACCGCGTCCCCTTCACCAAATTTTTGATGAGGGTGTTGAAGTTTCACGGTGTGCACATCTCTCAAGTGAATCCTTTCGGTCTCAGCCGAATAAATCACTTCGAGCTTTCTTGTCGTGCTTTAGAGAAAGGGGCGGATCTAAGCGTATTCCGATGCTTTTATAAGCTTAGCAAGGCCGGTAGTTGGTACACTTTTGAGAAGCGGCGGTCGTTGGAGAGTTGTCATGATTATCAGACAACAAGCTTGAAGAATTGGAAGAACCATTTCTTCTTCTTGGACGACCGATGCTTACCTCCGGACATGGTGTGGCGTGAAAGCTTTGAGGCGTCTGAATGGGACTTACCCAAGAAGTTTAAATACAACCGTACCTTGTACCTGGATCTGGTGGAGAACAAGAGTAATATCCAGAAATATCCGGAGCACGTTCTTTGTCTCGGAGGAGTGAGCATGAATTGGAGTCTAGATGATAGATGGCCGTTAGTGCGTTATAACGGAGAGGGTGAGTGTAGAGCCGCGGCTTATTTATTTATTTTTTCGCGTTTTTGTTAGTTTTTTCTAACTCTCCTTTGTTTTTGTTTATAAAGAGATGTCGCTGCTTGATTGTTTAAAGTTGACCACTTTCGATGACACGGCCTTGGAGTACACCAGCGAGGACTTGGGTAATACAGAACCCTTGGTGGAGCAGATGCTGAAGACACACCAAGCAATTCGGCCGGTGGAGGGCACGGGTGTTGGTGCTAGTGGCACCGGTGGGGATGGTCAGACCACGGGGGTTGTTAGGACAAAGAGGATTGGTGAAACCACTTTTGAAAACCTTAGTCTAATTCACTTCTGTCAATTTTGGCTAAGTATAGAAGTACTGAAGAGAAGACAAGAAACTGCTGAAGAGAAGATATGACAAGTGCTGAAGAAGAAATTTCATCAGAAGTTCTGAAGTCCAAACCAGACAAGTTCACTTCAGAAGTACTGAAGACAAACTACTCATCAGTAGTTTGTCATTCATCAGCACTTAGCATCAGATATTTTCCACCGCCTTTTGTATCAGTAGTTTATTGTTTATTATTACTTTTAGCTGTAATTGTTTGTTTCAATGTTGCAACTTGTTTCTGATATTTCTGTACTTGCTTTATTGGCAAGATACATGTATGTAAACGTCTATAAATAGGAGGCTTCAACCTTCTATTTTAGACATTGACTTTAAGAGAAAAATCCTTCAAACACTTTCACTGTTCTATTCCATTTCAGTATTTATTGTGAATCTGCCTAAGTATCAAATTCTCATTTACTGCTTAGATTCATAATAAATACTTGTCATTATTAGTTTCAATCATCAAGAGGGAGTAATAACTCCTCTTAAGTATAAAAAGTGTTGCTTTAACTTATACATTCCGCTGTGCTTACAATCTGATATACAAGAGCTTGCTAAACACTTAAGTGTCAAAGATAGCAAGTTCTTACTTAAACAAAGAGCATACTGATCCAACAATTGGTATCAGAGCATTGGTTTATCTGATCACATATCAATCTAACAAATTGAGAATCAGACACAAAGCTCTTATTGATACTCAATAAAAGATCAAAAGTTCACTTTTTATCAACATCCATCACTTAAAAGAGTCATCTGACAAATCAATACTCTTTAAAATGGATCCACATAATACTGGTTCTGCGACAAAACCTGCTATGCTAGTAAGAAATGAATATAACATCTGGCAAAGAAGGATGACGCATACATTATCACAGACCAACACAGGTTGCTGGAAATCTGTGATATATGGACCACATAAACCAGTAAATATCAATCTTGAAACTAAAGTTGAGGTCCCTAAAGACCCAAAAGAATATACAAATGATGATTTCCTAAAACTTGAGCTAGATGCAAAAGCATTCTCTATGTTGGCAATGGCTCTCCCAAATGAGATATACTCTGGCCTTTTACATTGTGAAAGTGCCAAAGAACTCTGGGATTGTCTTAAAGAACAGTTTGGAGGAACTGAAGAGGTGATTGCCAACACCAGAGAGATTTTAGCTCAACAATATGAGACATTTGCTCACATTAATGGGGAAACTTTAACTCAACAATTTGAAAGATTCTCCTCATTAATATCTGAGCTAAAGTTAAATGGTCAGACCTATACAACAATATCTATGCTACATAGATTTTTAAGGTCTTTACCAGACAAATGGGAAACATACTCCATTGTTTTTAAGATCCTCACCAGATTTTGGCTCCCTCACTCTTACAAAACTCCATGGGAGATTACTTACTTTTGAGAGAGAAATTGATCAAAAGAAGAAATTACAATCATTTGGTAAAACTGCTGATGACTACCTACCAGGTAGTACAACACTTTTGGGACAAGACTCACCAACTTGTTCCTATGGATCTTATGACAACATTGACATAATAACTGGGATCTCATCAGAAAGATCTTTCCCAGGTTATGACAATGATGACCAAAGTCAAACTGCTGATAATCTATGTTTTATCATGGATGGTTTGAAAAACTTTAGCAGTGATGACTTAGAAGAAATGGACATTTTACACCAACTGGCCATGCTAAGCATTAAAACTAACAAGTTTTATAAAAGGTCAGGAAGGAAATTTCCAGGATTGACCAGTAATACAAAAATTGGTTTTGACAAATCTAAACTGAGATGTCACAAGTGTCAGAAGTTGGGACACTTTGCTAGAGAGTGTAGAAACTCTAGCTTTAACCAATCACAATCTGGAAATAACTTTAACCCCAATTATAATAGGAATAATGGAACTCAAGGGAGTGCTCATTTTGTACAGGCACAAGCTCCTCAACAGCAATACATGCCACAAGTACAATATGTTCAAATGCATGCTCAACAGATGCAGAGCCAACAATCAATCCCTCCCTTTCCAGCTGCTCAACAACCTCCACAGCCTCAACAACCCTCTCAACAAAGTCTTTTCACCTCAGGGTATGTTGACTGGAGCAGTCTTCCTTTTGACACCACAGAGTGCAATCCTGATGCAGACAACAAGTTGTTTGACATTAACTGGGGAGAACCAGACAATGGCAGAAAGAACTTTGCCTTGATGGGATTTGAAGGCTGTACTTCAAAATCTGCATTGTCACAGGTATCAAAAGAGTCTTTGACAAAACTTTGCTCAAATTCTTGCAAAGAATCTTTTGCTCTCATAAGAGAGATAAATGTGCACTTACAAGGAAAAGCCAATGATTTAGAAAGAAAATACACTCAGATGAAATGTGATTTAGAGAGAAAACTTACTACTAAAGCAAAAGAAGTCTCTAAATTAACTAACTCAGCTATTGAAACCCAAGCACAAATTAAAATGATGATAGAAGATCTTGGGAATGTCAGAAAAGAGCTTGCTGACACCAAGATCAGTTGTGAAAAATGGGTGGATTCTTGTAAGGGGTACCAGCTATTGCTAAACAAACAGAGTGCTTCAAATGTTAAGTTTGGCATATGGTACAATCATGTTGAAACACCAACAGATTTCTCTCCCAAAACTACTGAAGATGGGAGAAAAATTGTTTCAAATGAAACTTCTGAAGGGAAAGACTGCACATCTTTCCATAAAAACTTTCTAAACAGAAATCCTGGTATTTTCAAAGAAAGTACTTCAGAAGTATTAACAAAATCTGACAACAAGCCATCAGTAGTTTCATCTACATCAGGAGTTGAGACCCTGAAAACTACTGATGAGCAAAATCTTTACACTAATGTCAGAAATTTGCCTTTAGATCAAAAACAAAAGGCAAAAGAGTGTGAAATTTGTGGTCTGTTCAACCACAAAACAGAGTTTTGTAGATACAGAAAAGGAATTCAGTTCAATCAAAAAATTAAACAACAGGTTGTGGGAAATCAAATCAGAAATGATTATGAAAGAATCTTTAATCCCAAGAAACAACAACCTGAAAACACCTTTTCTCAGAAAAAGATAAAATCTCAACTAAAATCTTTTTCTCAAAATTCTTTGTCAGTAGTTAGACCTGAATCATCAGCAGTTTCACAAACTGCTGAGATTCAAAATCTAATGAACTTGGTACAACTACTGATGACCAAGGTTGATGGTGGTCCTGAAAAGGATACCACCATGGCTCTTAATGAAAAATCCATTGCCAAAAAGACATGGATTTCTCAACCTGGTCAAAAACAAACTGTAACTGTTCTCAAGAGCAAACCCAAAGCCAAACAGGCTTGGGTTCCTAAATCTAACTAATTTGCTATTGTGTGCAGAGAGTTTCCAGGGGCTTAAACAGCATATGGTACGTTGATAGTGGAGGCTCTATGCACATGACTGGATGCAGATACCTGATAAACAATTTTATCAGCCAAAGAGAAGGATCTGTATCCTTTGGGAACAATGCTAAGGGATATGTGCTAGGACATGGCAATGTCTCCTCTGGCAAAATACAGTTTGACAAGGTCAATCTGGTTGAAAACCTTGAATACAACTTGCTAAGTGTGTCACAAATGTGTGATAAAGGATATTCTTCCTTTTTCACAAAGATAGCATGCAAGATCATCTCACCAGAAGGCCAGAAGTTGATAGAGAAGATCATTGAAGATCATACTTTGCTGATTGCCAAAAGATGTGGCAATGTCTATGCAGTGGACATTGAGAAAGACAAGGTATTGAACAACACTGCCTGTTTCTTCTCAAGGGCATCAACTTCAGAAACTGATCTCTGGCACAGGAGACTTGGCCATGTGAACTTTAAAACCATAAATAAAGTCACAAAAATGGGCTTGGTCAGAGGTCTACCTTTGAAAGTATACCAGTGTCAAGAACACTGTGTATCCTGTTTAAAGGGAAAACAGCATAAGTCCTCCTATAAGTCTATTGAAGAATCAAAAACAACTGCATGTCTTCAACTACTCCATATGGACTTATTTGGACCTGTCAAGATTATGAGCCTTGGTAAGAAGAAGTACTGCTTAGTCATCATTGATGACTACTCAAGATTCACATGGGTATTCTTCTTATTCTCCAAGGATGAGGCTGCTGAAATCATCAAGTTCTTCATTCTACAAGTGGAGAAACAATATTCTCTACCTGTCAAAACCATTAGAAGTGATAATGGGACAGAGTTCAGGAACAAAACTCTGGATGAATTCTGTTTGTCTAAAGGGATTATTAGACAATACAGTGTTCCCAGAACTCCTGAACAAAATGGTGTAGTAGAAAGGAAGAACAGAACCTTAATAGAGGGAGCAAGAACAATGTTAGCTGATTCTGGGCTACCCTTGTACTTTTGGGCAGAAGCAGTTAACACATCATGTTATGTTCAGAATAGAGTTCTTGTGGTCAAGAGACATTCCAAGACTGCCTATGAAGTTCTTCATGGCATGAAGCCCCTTATCTCCTTTTTCAGGGCTTTTGGGTGTCAATGTTTCATCTTGAACATCAAGGAATCTATTTCAAAGTTTGCTGCCAAAGTTGACTCAGGTTACTTTCTTGGTTACTCTTCAACTAGAAAAGCCTACAAGGTTTTTAATTCTCACACCAGGATAGTAGAAGAAACATTGAATGTCAAGTTCAATGAGTCAAAACACACTCTTATTCCAGCACATCCTGCTGAACTTTTTGACCTTGACAACTTCCATTTTGGACCTGAGAAGGTTGTTACTTCATCAAAACCTACTTATTATGGTGACAAAAGGTTTGATGATGAGGATCCCACACCATGGACTCCTCAAACAGTTATCAAGTCAACTTCAAAATCATCAGAAGTTCCACAAACTTCTGATCAAACAAATACTGAGGAACAAACTCAAACTTCTGGTTCAGTAGATCCAACTACTGAAGATCAAGGAACATCTGAACCAGATATTATAGACCTCAGTAGTTTGTTTGAAGAACATGAGCCACCTACACCTGTCAGTGGTTTACAACAACTGATTGAACACAGAGATCATCCACTTAATCAAATCATGGGTGATATAGCTTCAGGTGTTCTTACCAGAAACCAGCTCTCCAACTTTTGCCTATTTTCAGCCTTTATCTCACAGTTGGAACCAAAGAAGTACCAGGAAGCCCTCAAAGACAATAATTGGGTGCAAGCTATGCAAGATGAACTGCTTCAGTTCAACAAGCAACAGGTCTGGGAAATCTGTCCCTTACCTCCAAACAAGCAACCAATTGGCACAAGATGGGTTTTCAGGAACAAACAAGATGAAGCTGGTATGATAATCAAAAACAAGGCACGACTGGTAGTTCAAGGGTACTCTCAAGAAGAGGGAATTGACTATGATGAAACCTTTGCTCCAGTTGCAAGGCTTGAGGCCATCAGGTTATTTCTGGCCTATGCCATTTCCAACAAAATTAAAGTTTATCAAATGGATGTAAAGAGTGCATTTTTGTATGGAAAGATAAAAGAGGAGGTATATGTCTGTCAGCCACCTGGGTTTGAAGATCCTTCTCATCCTGAGTAGGTGTACAGACTGGACAAAGCTCTTTATGGGCTCAAACAGGCTCCAAGAGCCTGGTATGATACACTCTCCACCTTTTTACTCAAAAATAACTTTACAAGAGGTGCCATTGATAAAACTCTTTTCATTAAACATGTTGGAAATCATGTCCTACTTGTTCAAATTTATGTTGATGATATCATTTTTGGTTCAACAAACACAAAACTGTGTGATGATTTTAAGAAACTCATGCAATCAAAATTTGAGATGAGTACCATGGGAGAACTGCAGTACTTTCTGGGACTACAGATCAAGCAACAAACAAATGGAACTTTTATACATCAATCAAAATATGTTAAAGAATTATTAAACAAATTTTCTTTACAAGACTGTAAATCATGTTCCACTCCCATGACACCAATCACACAAGTTGAACCTGATGATCAAGGAAAACAGGTTGATCAAACCATGTACAGATGCATGATAGGTTCCCTTTTATATCTAACTGCTTCTAGACCAGATATTATGTTTTCAACATGTGTCTGTGCTAGATATCAATCAGCACCAAGGGAATCACACCTTATAGCAGTCAAAAGAATTTTCAGATATCTGAAAGGAACTCCAACACTTGGAATTTGGTATCCTGCTTCAAGCAATACCAAGTTATCAGCTTTTTCAGATAGTGACTATGCAGGGTGTAAGATGACAAGAAAGTCAACATCTGGTGGTTGTCAATTCTTGGGTAACTGTCTAGTGTCATGGCAATCAAAGAAGCAAACATCTGTTGCAACTTCAACTGCTGAAGCTGAATACATTGCAGCTCCAATATCAACTTCTTGATTATGGAATCAAAGAAACCAAGACACCTTTGTTTGTAGACAGCAAATCTGCCATTAGCATCTTTCAAAATCCGGTACAGTTCTCAAAAACTAAACATATTGAGATCAGGTACCATTTCATAAGAGATTGCTATGAAAAAGGCAAGATTGAGGTGAAGCATGTAGCAACAGCTAATCAAATAGCTGACATCTTCACAAAACCCCTTGACACATCAACATTTCAGAAGTTAGTATCCATGCTTGGGATGCTAAATTTGTAAGTGTTTATTTTATTGTTCTGCACATATTTTTCATTTTCCACTTACAAAAAGACAAAAAGTCTGAAACAAAACTTCTGAAAAGAGAGAAACTACTGATGAACAAAACATCAGTATGGGGATAATTTCTGAAAAGTGAATAACTTCTGATAAAATAACCTTCAGAAGTTATGAATAAAAGTATTTATAAAACATTTCTCATCAGCTGTTAAAACTGCTGAAGAGGAAATGGGAACTACTGATGAAGATAATCCTTCATCAGCAGTTTAGTCAAAAAGGGCAAATCTGACTTTTCCCATCATCAGAAGTTTTGACCTAGTCGGTTTAAAACTTCTGATAAAGAGATTTTTAACCTAGGCGGTTTAAAAACTTCTAATAAAGAAGATCCAAGCGGTTAAAAACTTTTGATAAATACCTTTTTTCAACACTTATCCTTTCAAACTCAAAAAATTCCCTCCTTCTCTCTCAAAAACTCTCTTAAAAACCTAAACCTGCAAATCAACTGTTCGATCAAAACCCAAACCACATGGCTCTCGTTCTAAAACAGGGTCACAATCAAAGGGCCTTTCTTGAAAAACAAGAAGGCTGGTCCCAAAACGATGAGATCATTGATCTTGTCGTAAAATCCCAATATTTTACTGCTCTCACAATCGACCCACCAATTCATACTGAAACTCTAAATGAGTTCTGGGCTAATGCTGAGACGGTGACGGCTGATGGTGAAATTATCTCCCTCAACTCAAGAATAAAAGGGAAACCACTGACCATCACACCGGCCACACTGGCAACAAGACTGGGCCTGAATGATGTAGCTGCCCTTGATCATGTTGCTAACTCTGACATGCACTTAACCATGACAGAGTGTGGTTATCAAGGTACTCTCTCCCATGCTACTATCTTCAAAAAATATTTTGAACCAAAATACAAGCTTTTGTTTCATTATATTATTATGTGTTTGAGTCCAAAGACAGGGTCTTATGACCAGATGCCCTCTACTTTTCAACCAATATTTCATTCCATAGTGAATGAAACCAAATTCAGGGCATCAAAATTATTTTTCAATGAGTTGGTGTTACATCATAATAATACCAAGAAAAAGTTTTTGTTATACCCAAGGTTCATTATGCAATGCATAATAGGGGAACTGGGTAATGAGGTGCTTGTGGGAAAAGTTTCAACTTTAAATCCATTAACCTCACAAGCATACTCTAGGCATAACAAACCGGCTACCTGGCCAGAAGATGATCAGGGAGAACAACAAAAAGTCCCCCTGAAACCCACATCTTCCAAACTCACACCATCAAAAGCCAAAAAGCCCAAGCCAACAAAGACAGAAACCCACCAACCCAAAAGAAAAGCTGTTCAGGAGGTTGAGATGCCTGAACATGCTCATGAGCAATCTGTTCTTCAAATAGGTGAGACTGAAACACCCTCTCAGTCTCATCCATCTCAAACCCCACCAAAAGCACCCATAAAAATCTTATTCAAAATAAAAAGACTTAGAAAAACTGTTGTAACTGACACTTCTTTTGAAACTGCTGACCAACCTATTCAACCTATTGCCCAAACTTCTGAACCAACCCCTCAAATTTCTGAACCAGAGGCAATAGAGATTACCAAACTTCTCTCTGGGCTAAAAGAGAAAGTCCCATCTGATAATGTCAGTCCCCTACAACCACAACAAACAGGGGACATAACCACAGAATCAGACATGGATGTGGACATCACTAGCCCTAACCCAAGAGATGAAGGTGGACCGGGGTCTTTAAGCCCAATCTTAGAGACTCTTGGGGCATCTGAGGCTGCTACTACTCAGTTACCACCCAGTGGTGGATCTGAGGATAGAAGTAAAACAGCTAAGACCTCAGATGTGGCAACTACTGATGAAGGCTTAATGCCTGAGGTATGAAATCCTCAGAACCAAGAACAAGAGGTTCATGAGAGAACTGAGTTGGGCTCAGCTCATGATTTAACTGAGACAGTCCTCATTGAGGACAACATCAGGGATTCAGATGATTCCATTAATTTGGATGATGATTCAACAACCAAAACTACTGAATTGACGGCACTTTATGAAGGTCCTGCTTCAGGGGTATCCAAGCTCAAGAAGCTAGTCACCCCTGAACAGGTTAAAGTCCACTCAATCCCTAGAACCCCTAGAGTGGCATCCTCTGTACAACATGAGGATATCCCAAAAACACACCCTTCACATCAAATGCCTACCCAATTCCCTAGGCCTTCAAGCATAGACATAAACCAACTATGCAGCCCAGGTGGTGACCTTTATCTTATGATGAATGCCCTCATCAAGAATCACCTCCAAACCTATACAACTAACTTGGAGCTGTCCATCAAGAACCAATTTGGGGTGATTCAGACGAAGATGAATGATCTGCAGACCAAGATTGACTTCAACAGCAAACAAATTGCCAATCTGACAGATCAGATCAAACCTCTAAAGCCTATTGATGAATCCAAAAAGAGGGAGAAGATGAAGGAACCAATGGATACAGTTGAAGCCAAAAGAAAGGCAAGACTTGCTATCCTAGAGAGAGATCAGAAAAACCAGGCCAGAAAAGAAGCATTGGCCAAACAGTTTGGTGTCTCAGTGGAAGATATTGAAGCCACAGAAAAGGAAGATGAGACCCAAACCTCTGAAAAATCCCTAAGGCATAATAAAGAAAGCTCTGATGGTCAAAGTCCTGATGACTCAGAAGATACTGAAGACAATCCTTCAATAGTTGACAAACCATCAGCAGTTGTCAACCCATCAGAGGTTAACACTTCCAAATCTCAACAAACTAAACCTTCCAGATCCACTGAACAAATCAAACCAACTTCTGCTCCTCCAAGGCCTACAACAACCACTACTATGACTGTCCTAACCCCTGCTCCAATCTCTCAATCTACTGAACTTCTTGAGCAGTTCAACAAAAAGCCAAGGAAGACCAGATTTGGAAAAATCTGGAACAAAGGGATGACTTAGAGTATGAAGAGAAGCTCCAGGCT
Source organism: Ambrosia x helenae (assembly GCA_030844895.1). NCBI lineage: Eukaryota > Viridiplantae > Streptophyta > Magnoliopsida > Asterales > Asteraceae > Ambrosia > Ambrosia x helenae. Next base: position 2,861,276 of record CM061225.1, read on the forward strand.
TATCAAGCTGAACTGGAAAGACAGGCTGAAATTGATCATGTTGCTGAAGAAGACAAAAGACAACAACTAGTGTCTTACATCACAAAGAACAGCAAGACTAAAGCCTACACACTCAAGGGACTCTCTATGCAAGAGCTGACAAGAAGGGCACAACTAATTGCAGACAGACTGGCCACAAGTAAAGAAGGAAAGGCCAAGAGAGCCCAGATGATAGATGAATTAGTAGCAGATGGCTATGGTTCAAAAGCCTCAGTATCCAGATGGAAAGAAGAAAGACTAGTGGATACTTATCGAAAATATAAGGCTGCCAAGGCTGCAAATCCAGAGAAGTTTCAAACTGCTGAACCTTCAAGATCAGTAGTTAGAACTTCTGGTGTTTTAACAAGAAGGCCTGCTACTCAATGGAAGAAATCAGAGGACAATGTCAAAACTGATTTCAAAATGGTACTACTTGAAGGAAGTTCAGTAGTTCACTTAGATTTTGACATTGATGAGAAACCTCTGATAACACAATTCAGGGATCCTTCCACCTTTGCCTACCAAATTCAAAAGACTATCAAAGAAAAGATGCATACCAAGGTAGTGACTGAACACCATCTCCCAACTATTCAGATGCCTGATATGCAACAACAACAACAACAACAACAAGGAAGAGACTCCCACCTGAGGCTTACTGAAATAGAAAGCATCCAACACTCAGGATCATCAACCCAAGGGACAAGTCTGGTTCCCTATACCTCTGACTTTAACAAGTCAAAGGTACCTATCATCAGATGGTCACTTACTGCTAACAACTCAGTATTATTGACAAGAAGAGACCTTTCAAGCAGGGCTTACAAGAAGATCAGAGATCTAAAGAAACTATCAACACAAGACCTGCTCACAATTCAACATCTGGAACCACAGAAAGGATCTCTATCTGATGGACAGTTAAACCAGCTAAAGAACACCATGTATAAAGAAATATGGAAGATTGTTCAAGACAGAAGAAGATCATAAGGAATTAGTAAGGTTTTGGGTTCATCAATCCAGGGGGAGATTGTTAGGACAAAGAGGATTGGTGAAACCACTTTTGGAAACCTTAGTCTAATTCACTTCTGTCAATTTTGGCTAAGTATAGAAGTACTGAAGAGAAGACAAGAAACTGCTGAAGAGAAGATATGACAAGTGCTGAAGAAGAAACTTCATCAGAAGTTCTGAAGTCCAAACCAGACAAGTTCACTTCAGAAGTACTGAAGACAAACTACTCATCAGTAGTTTGTCATTCATCAGCACTTAGCATCAGATATTTTCCACCGCCTTTTGTATCAGTAGTTTATTGTTTATTATTACTTTTAGCTGTAATTGTTTGTTTCAATGTTGCAACTTGTGCAACTTGTTTCTGATATTTCTGTACTTGCTTTATTGGCAAGATACATGTATGTAAACGTCTATAAATAGGAGGCTTCAACCTTCTATTTTAGACATTGATTTTAAGAGAAAAATCCTTCAAACACTTTCACTGTTCTATTCCATTTCAGTATTTATTGTGAATCTGCCTAAGTATCTAATTCTCATTTACTGCTTAGATTCATAATAAATACTTGTCATTATTAGTTTCAATCATCAAGAGGGAGTAATAACTCCTCTTAAGTATAAAAAGTGTTGCTTTAACTTATACATTCCGCTGTGCTTACAATCTGATATACAAGAGCTTGCTAAACACTTAAGTGTCAAAGATAGCAAGTTCTTACTTAAACAAAGAGCATACTGATCCAACAGGGGTCGTGACCGAAACTGTTGGGGTAGCTCTGCCTGCTGAGGGCCTGCCCTTGTCTTCTGATATTCCTCCCGATCCACCCATTGCACGTGTTCAGCAACCGGACCCTTCCGTTAGTACGGGTCATCAATCCTCCGACCCTTCTCGTGCCTCCAGGGAGGTTTCTGGTGATAAGGAGGGACGAGCCCTTACTGATACCTCGGTTTCCCGAGGCTCGGGCAAGAGGAAGGCTTTGAAGAGCACCGCCGCCAGTTCCAAACCAAAAAATAAACTGCGGTTTGTAGAGGATACTACCGAGGTATATTCTAACCTTCTCCATAACCTTGAATATCATTTATTTGGGGGTAAATCCCCCAGAGAGTCGGCTCCAATACTAATGGTGGATAATCCATAGGGCGGGGGGCTTAGTGATGAGGAGGGTGTGGATGGGTCTACCGGGATACTTAGCCCGGCGAAGGAGAAGGTGGTGCGGCCTGACGATGTTTCAGCTGGTGAGTTTAGGCAATCTCCCCTTCTTTCTCAAACCAATGTGGGGGATAAGGATGATACTTTCCCCCCATCGTGGTTCGAGACTGAAGTTTTTTCCCTTTACGATTTTGCAGCGGTGGCAGGGGAGGGTTCTGGCGGTGGTGGTGGCAGTTTTATTGCCGATGAAAAGTTTGTCCCGGAGTGGGACTTGAAGAACGGACATCGGGTGGTTGACGGGCTATCTGCTCGTATGATGTTGTTTAATCTAGATACCCCTGCTGATCGGGAGTATTACCACAACTTGGATTCTCCTGCCCTTTGTGAGGCGTTATTGGTTAGCCAAGCCCAGTCCAACTTTTTGGTGACCGAGGCGTACCGTCGTTGGACGGATGCCGAGGTAGACAGGGAGCAGCTGCGGAGGAAGGGGGCTTCCTGCAACCATGGGCCGGCCATGGATGAGTTGAAGAAGAATCTGAGGGATGCTCAGAATCAGGCTTCTTCTACACAGTTTGCCGTAGCTTCGGCTGCAGAGTCCAGGGACAAAGCCCTTCGGGAAGTTGATCTTTTGAAGAAACAACTTCAGGAGTCCAAAGCTGCTGCTGCTGCCGACTCTAAGAAGACAAACGACCTTCTTAAACAGATGGATGTTACAATGGCCAACCTGAGGAAAGGTACCGATGCTTTAATTGCTGGTACGTTTTTTGATATTTAAACTCTTTTTGATGTTTAACTTAACTTCGATTTGGCCGTTATTTTGCAGAACGGGACGAGGCTGTGGAGGGAGAGAAGCTGGCAAGGCAGGTGTTGGCTGCAGCTGAGAAGAAAATGGCAGGGGACGAGGAGGCATGGAAGGAAGAAAAAAGAAAACTGGTTGAGAATATTGATGAGCTATTTCGGTTGAAGACCTTCTTCCTGACCACCGGAGCGCAGCTTATTGCTGACCATGTTCACAAGGGCTCGGCCATGAAAAAGGCCGTCGGTGATGTGAACAATGCGATGAATGCCATGGGCTTCAACGTAGGTGTGAAGGCAGGTTATGCGGCCGTGGTAAAGGGTATTCCCCTGGAGAAGATGTCGTTGATAAAGCATAACGCCCAGGAGGAGCTCACTTCCACTGCTCGTGCCTACGATTCCCTCATTTTTCCCAAGGTTGCCAAATTGGTTGATCAAGTCACTGGCCCGCCCGAGTCCCTGTCCGAAGCTTTTGACGAGCTGAAGCTCGAATCCTCTGTTTAATTTTCTTTTGAACAATTATCATTTGATCCGGGCCTTCATGAGGCCCAGAGTGTTTGTAATATTTTAGACAAGTTCCACCTGATTCGAACCTTCTAGTTGGGTTCGAATTACTTTTAATGCAGGTTGGTTCCGGACCTTATCATGGGTTCGGGTGATGTCTTTCGGTTTATGATATGTTTATTTTTTAGGTGATATCCTTGGCCTTAAAGTGACCGATTTATTGGACCGCAGCTCGATTTATCGTGCGTCCACGTATCTTGCTACGTCCTAAATTTTTATCCGCGGACTTTGTATATGTGTTAAATAACCATGGTTTGTGGGGTTCCTTGACCAGGACGCGGCTGTTATCCATGCCGCGTGCTGGTGTTCTAAGTTGTCCCCTTATATGAGTCTTTGTTTTATGTTGTGTTTAAGATTTAGCTAGGTGCTTGTTTAGGTTAGTTGAGACCCAGACCAAAACTTATCCACTTTGATCCGTTTCTTTTTGCTACTCATGTTTGATGTTTTTCACACCACGTGGCTTTTGTTATGTCGAGCTCGTTATTGAGTTGCGGCTTATATTAGCACCTTAGAAGTTTTTCAAAGTACGGACCAGCTTTTTTATTAATGCTTTGTCGGGGAATGTCACATCCCGAATAATAACAAGGAAATAGAAATGGTGAGGAATGGCACATCTCACATTACAATCAAGAAAGAAACTTAGGAAAAGCTAGCTGGTCGTGCTTACATATAGCAATTTTTAAGGTGAACACCGTTCCAGGTGCGGGGTACGTCTTTCCCTTCTAGGGTTTGGAGGGTGTAGGCGCCTTTCCCCCCCTGCGGTCTTGATTATGTATGGTCCTTCCCAAGAGGCGGCCATTTTTCCTTTTTCGACCCCGCTGGCTTCGTTGCAACGAAACACATACTCTCCTGGCTTGAACCGGACCTCCTTCACCCTTGAGTTGTAAAATTTTTCCAACTCTTGTTTATACCGCGCTTCCTTGATGGCCGCGGCTTCTCGCCTTTCATCAAGCAAATCCAAATTCATCCGTAGCTCTTGGTCATTATTGCTGATGTGTTGGACGCGTAGGGATGGGGAGCCAATTTCTACGGGGATTACAGCCTCGGTCCCGTAGGTTAAGCTGAAGGGTGTTTCCCCGGTACTTGTTTTTGTATGGGTTCGATGAGCCCACAAGATGTTGGGGAGCTCATCTACCCAGCCGCTCCTCTTTCGCCCCAATAGTTTCTTTATCCCTTCCACCAAGCTTCTGTTTATTCTCTCGACCTGTCCGTTTGCCTGCGGGTGTGCCACCGAGGCAAACGACTGTTGAATGTGCAGGTCTTGGCACCATTTCTTGAAGGGGTTGTTTGCGAACTGCGTCCCATTATCGCTGATGATTGTCTGTGGAAGGCCAAAACGACATACTATCTGTTCCCATACAAACTTCTTTACTTCTTTCCCGGATATTTTTGACAGTGGTCGGGCTTCGACCCATTTCGTGAAGTAATCCACAGCCACCAACAAGAACTTCATGCCCCCTGTGGACTTGGGAAATGGCCCAACGATATCAATTCCCCATTGTTGGAATGGCCATGCCGCAGTCACGGGGATGAGGTTATTTTTAGCTCAGAGGCTGACAGGTGCATGTCGTTGACATTCTTCACATTTTTGCAGTTCGGTGACGGCACTGTTGTGCATGCCCGGCCAAAAATATCCCGCGTTCATTATCTTGGCTACCACCATTCTGGGACCTGCATGAATGCCGCATATGCCACGGTGAATTTCCTGGACGATGTACGAAGCTTCGTCCAAGTCAACACATTTCAAAAGTGGTCCCAAGAATGTTTTTCGATATAACTGACCGTCAATGACTTGGTATTGGAGGGCTTTTACTTTTAACTTCCGGGCCCTTGCCATGTCCTCTGGTACGACATCGTGTATAAGGTATTGGACAATTGGAGTCATCCAAGTATCAGACGTTGTGTTGACTGAAAGTACCGCGGTTGCTTGGATAGACGGGCCTTGTAGGGCTTCCATGTGTACTTCTTGCTGGGCGATGTCATCAGCGGATGCGGCTAGCTTGCTCAGAGCATCGGCCTTCTTGTTCTTGCTTCCCGGTATGTGAATTACTTGACAGGCTTCAAATTGCTTCATCAATTTTTTAGCCTGCATTTGAAGCAAGGATTAGTCGTTTTCTTTGGTACTAATATCTTTAATCTGATGGTTTTGGGTAGTACCCGTACCTCAGCTAGGTATAGAATCATGTTGGCTTCTTTAGCCTCATATTCCCCAGATATTTGATTGGCTACCAATAAAGAATCGACATGGGAGATAACCTGCAATGTTTACAGCATGTTAAAGATTTGGCCGAACTTTGCATATAGCAGGGAGTTTTTATAGTGTTGGACGTGTGTGTGAGTACCTTCCTGGCTCCGACCTTTATAGCCAGTCGAAGTCCTGCTATGAGTGCTTCATATTCGGCCTCATTGTTGGAGCTTTTGAAATCTAGTCGGATAGCATAAAGCAATTCTTTTCCCTCAGCTTCTTGTAAGACCATTCCGGCGCCCGATCCTTCCGAACCCGAAGCCCTATCGGTGTAAAGGGACCAAGTACTTGTCGGAGCGTGTTGGGGCTCGGTCTCTGCGGATTGGGGAATCTCTACCAAGAAATCAGCCACAGCTTGCCCCTTTACCGGTCCTCTAGTTTTGTACGTGATATCAAAAGCACCGAGCTCAATGGCCCACTTAGCTATCCGCCCAGAAGCCTCTGGCTTTCGAAGTACCCGGAGGATCGGCTGTTCAGACTGTACCTCAATGTTGAATGCTTGGAAATATCTACGGAGCCTTCTGGACGTGTGAACCAGAGCGAGAGCAAACTTTTCAAGAATCGGATATCGAACTTCATATTCTCGGAGGGCCCGGCTGATATAGTATACCGGGTGTTGTACAGCGGCCCTGGTGACAATGAGGACGGAGCTGATAGCTCCCTCCGAGGCTGAAAGATAGACCGTAAGTGTCTCACCAGGTTCTGGAGCTGTTAAGGTGGGTAGATTAATCAAGCATTTCTTTAGCTCATCGAAGGCGACACCAGCTTCGGTTGTCCATTGGAACTGTTCCTTCCCCAGACTCTTCTTTAGAACGTTCATGAATGGCAGAGTTTTTTCTGCGGCTTTAGAGAGGAATCGGTGCAGGGCCACTAGCCGCCCATTCAAAGACTGCATTTCTTTAAGATTTTGAGGGGGCTGCATTTTTAGTACTGCCTCCACTTTTTCTGGATTGGCTTTTATCCCATCCCGGGCCATTAGTACCCCCAGGAACTTTCCTTCTTCCAGGCCGAAAGAACATTTCTTGGGATTTAGTTTCATGTTGATTTCTCGAAGCTTAGCAAAAGTCTCGGCGATGTCCTTTATCATGGTTTCTTCCGTGCCACTTTTAATGACTACGTCATCCACATAGACTTCCAAGTTCCTTCCAATTTGGTTCTTGAAGGCTGCGTCCATCAGTCTTTGGTATGTGGCACCGGCATTTTTTAGACCGAACGGCATTTTTTTGTAACAATACAGGCCGTTATTTGTGACAAACGCCGTTTTGTCTTCATCGGCTTCGGCCATTTGAATTTGATGATACCCTTTATAGGCATCAAGGAAGCATTTTAATCGGAATCCGGCCACGGCATCAACTTTTACGTCAATCTCTGGTAAAGGATAACAATCCTTCGGACAAGCGTTATTGAGATCTTTAAAATCTACACACATCCTCCAAGCCCCATCGTGTTTTTAACCAGTACGGGATTGGCTACCCACGTTTGGTATCGTACTTCTCGGATTATGCCGGCGCTCAACAAATTTTTGACGTCTTCTGCTGTAACACGGTCAGGGGCCATACTTCTCTTCTTCTGAGCTACCGGTTTTATGCCGGGATAAGTGTTCAACTTATGCTCTGCTAACGATCTTGGGACCCCGGTCATGTCTGAATTTTCCCAGGCAAAGACGTCTAAGTAGTTTGAGAGCAACTTCCAAAGTGCCTCTCGAGCTGCGGTAGGGAGCTGCGTGCCAATGGAGATTTTTTGTTCTGGGAAGCGTGGGTGTATCGACCATTTCTCGGTCACAGCAGTGCCAGAGCTTCCTGGGTGATCTTTGTCATTGCCTGTATCTAACGATTGACGAATCTCCGAAATGGAGAGCCCGGCTTCGGATTCCAGTGTGGCAATACCTTCTTCGGTTGGGAACTTAAGTGCACCGTGGATGGTAGATGTTACCATTCCAAAGGCTTTCATCCCTGGTCTTCCCAAGATGATATTGTGAACTGACCTGGAGCCCACTACCAGAAAAGTTAGAATTACCGTTCGTTGGCAATTCCCCGAGCTGAATGTCACCGGTAAGGACAGTTGTCCTATGGGCTGTACGATTTCTCCTGAAAAACTGATTAATGGCATGGAAACTGGAATCAGCTTTTGCTGGGATGCTTCGGCTAGTAACTGGAAACATTGGAGGTACATGATTTCAGTGGCGCTTCCTCCGTCCACGTAGATCCGATGAGTTTTATGCCCAGCCACGATCCCCGACACAATTATCGGGCCATCTTTGTAATCTTCAGGTGAAATGGAGGGGAAAGTGATGGGCTGGGCCATCCATGCCGCGACATGATCGCTACTTCGCTTCATCCCTTGCTGCTTGATGGTTCGGATCATGTGTATCCCCGCTTGATCATTTGGATTTGGAATATTTGTGGTGCTGGCTTTGCCTTCTTTGATCTCCTTTACCAAGTGCGACAGCTTACCTGCCTTAAGGGCTTTCTCAATTTCTTGCTTCAGCGACCAGCAATCATCAGTATCATGTCCTCTAGCTCGGTGGTAATCACAGTATTTTTTGGTGTTCTTGTCGGACGTGGGTTTCTGCCTCGGGGGCTTGGGGAAATCCACATTCTCCGTGCTAAGTATCTCGCTGGGAGATTTCAGTAGATCGGAGTAAGTTGACCCCCGGTGTGAAGAGGAGTTTCGGCCGACAGAACTTTTGTCATTTCTTGAGTAAGGTTGGGACCTGTTTTTACCCCAGGAGTTACTTCGATCCGAGCTTGGAGCTCCTGATCCCTTCTTCCATGAACTACTTCTTGACGAGGAGCGGTATTCATTGTCGTATGTTTGGCTACAAGCACTCTTTCCTCGAGCAAAGGCTCGTGCTCGCTCCATCTATACTTCCATGGTCTTCGGAAGATCTTCATGTAACTTTTCTACAAGCTGGTTGTTTCGGACTCCGTGGCAAAAGCCGGAGATCCGCAGTTGATCGAGAGCTCCACTAATTTGCATGCTCTCTTTGTTGAACCTGTCAATAAACCTTTCCAGTGACTCCCCGTCTTTTCTACGGATGTTGTGGATTTCGGTGATGTCTTTTGAACACCTCCGTTGTTGAGAAAAATTTTGTAGAAAAGCACGGCGGAGTTCCGTCCAATTCGCGATCTCGCCTGGTGCCAAACCGTCGAACCACACCCTGGCCGCCCCCGTAAGGGTTTGGGCGAACATGTGACACCATGCGGGCATGGGCCATAGTTCGATTTCTGCGGCTCCTCCAAAATCATGAATGTGATCATCCGGATCCGTCGTTCCATCATATCTTTTTATCGCTGTGGACATTTTGAGTGTTGCTGGCAGAGGAGCACTGGCGATACGGGGTGCGAACTTGGAGTATGCAGCCATATAGGCTGGGCGATAAGGAGTGGTAAGGTCATCTTCCGCTGTGGTGACGGCTGGTCTTTGCTTTGCTACGGTGGTGACAGACTGTATGACTCCGTGGTGTCCCGATGGGAAGCAGCTCCCTTGCGGGGTCCCTAGATCGGGAGTGGTAACCACGGTGGAGTAGGTGACTTGTGCAACAAGGCCCGGACCATGTCCGGAGGATGCTTGAAGTCCGTCAGTGGAGAATAAGTTTACCTGCACACTTTTGAGTTTCGCTTCCCTTTCTTGCTGTGCTTTAAGCTGTAACAAGAAATCACGATTCTTGAGTAGAAAGTCTGCATCAAACTCTGGTGCGGTATCTTGACTTGTTCGGAAGGTGTTGTCCACCGAAATCTGCATGGGCATAAAACGTCCGTCCGTGTTGGTGAGCCCTGCGGACGGGGTCATGACAACAGAGGCCGCAACAGTGGTTGCCCCGTCGCCATGCTCCGCATTTGTGACATCTTCGATAACAAAACCTTCAGATGAAGCCGCCATGGGAAAAACCGTCGAAATCTTTACCTTTTAAGGATACAGAAAACGGTTGTACAAACGGATGGCGCCAATTGAAGATCCAAAAAGTGGCCGAACCTGCAATTACTGTTAAAACAGGTGTGACTGTGATGGATCTGGAATGCTCCGAACCTAAGCTTAAACCTGCACAAGGTAAAAGACCGTTAGGCTCGTTACAGAGGAGGAGGGAGGGCCTCTCTGTAACCACCCTCCGGCGTGAGGATAAGTATTTGTTTAGTGAGAGAAAGTAGAGAGAGAAAGTGAGATTCGGAATGTATGCATTCCTGTGTCAATTGTACTTTGGAGGGGGTATTTATACTAGTCAGCCAAGTTGTACTATACTTCGGACCCCCTTTGTACTATCGTTCGGAGTCTTTTGACTTCCGGGAGAGGCTTGTACTTTCCTTCGGTCAGGTTATTCGACTACGGCCCAGTGTCCTGGGTTCGTGCCCAGGGGGCAGGCCGCGGTATAATTGCTTATACCTCTTCAGGTATATTTAGAAGGATATAATTACCAAATCTTAAAGAGTAAAAAACCTATCATGAACATTTACCAAATTGGTATAGTCAGCACACATGCTAAAGTACTACAACTGGTGGGCTTTGTAGTCACCAAAAAAGCTATATTGGCACCGGGCCACCGGTGAAACCCCCTCTAAGATTAAAAAAATGTATAAAAAGATTAATTAGAAGAAGTAACCAAGTGGTAATCTCAATTAAATATTGAATTGTATCCATTTTGAAAAAGGAGACGCATCACTATGATCAACGTCAACACAATCACCACTCTCATCTTTCCTATCATACCTATTAACAAAGTTTCTTATTTTATGCATCAAAACTACAAATCATGCATGAGTGCTAATCACAACTTTAACTAAAAGCACAAATAGGCTGTGCAAGTTCCTTTTTGGTCTCTGTTTATATACGGCAGAAAAGGGGAGCACAAAATTATTCAATTATTCTACACATAACAATAGAAGAATCAACAAATAGACACAATCACATGTGCACATATGTGCTTCACAAATAGGATCTATAAGTTCCTTTCTAGTCTCAGTTTATATGTAACAAACTTGGAAACACAAAATTAATTAAATGAATGGGGAATATGCTAAAACCCTAAAATATGCTAAAACCCTAAGATCGCCGCCGCTGACGTCTGTTGCGGTGAACCTTAGTGTCAGTATTTTTATTGATGAGGGCCTGTATAGTACGCCGTCTGGTCGTTTCTCTGTAGTGAGCTTGAGGTGTGCCGTTATCTTGGCGAACAATGTTTTGGAGGTTACGTTAGAGTTTTTCAGGGTGTACTTGACAACCCAGGGGCATTCTTCCTCGTTCAAGCTGGTGAAGCTGTTCCCGTAATATACTATCTCGCACTTGCAGGTGACTGGAATTGCATACTCTGCTTGTACCTTGTCCTGTTCTATAAGGCGGCTATCTAGTACTATGAATCGGACTGTCCCAGAAAAATTGACTAGCACTTGTGGCATGTATTCTACGACGCACCTGTCGATTTTGGTAGAGTATCAGGTGATCTTGCCAGACATAGTTGATAACAACTGAGGGAATTTAACTATTAGGGAAATCATTGATGATGTAGCCCTATTTTCCATGGTACATGTTTGAAATGCAAACAAATCTGCAAGATCGTGTTCTTCATGACAAGCACTGTCGGTTTCTTGTTTTAATGGAGTCTTGGAAAACTCTAACGGAAAGTGATAGTTAAGAGAGGCTACAGTGGTTTGGGAAGTGCCTAAAAAGCATGATTCAAACATTCCAATAAGCTACACGACTTGTGTGTGTTAGGCTCGACGACACTTGTCCACAAGGAGAAGACCGGCTTACGGGCCAGCAGTCCGAAGGCACCTTTACGGGGACTCGTGCACTTTCCTTGCATGTGACCCATTTAGTTTCCAAAACGTCATCTCTTATTCATTTCTTTTCACATCTCCTAATTCTGAAAGGACCGTTTAAAACCCGTTTTTCATATCAATAATTAAAACTACTATTACTGTTAATATAATTAATCTACTTATTCGAAGGGTTCCCAACTCTAGCACGTTTTCTATCCCTAATATTTTATCTTGTTTGTAAAACCAAAACATTTTCAAAAAACTATTTTTCTTTTTGAACCCCTCCATTTTATTTCCTTTCTAAAACCCGATTAACAAAAGTGATGAAAGGCTTAGTAGGGGAAAGTATTTTCACTGGAATACGATACTCGGTATTTATCTTAGAAATCTATGCTACACACGCCATGTTATTTGCCTGTGTGTTAGTTTTAGTTTTTAAGTAAGTAATTATCGTGTACTTATAAATTTAAAACTCGGTAATGGTTTAGTAACAATCCTCTTTTTTCGAAAACCAATGTTTTGATGTTTTAAACACCAAGTTCTGGTACCAGAAAAAATGATATCATTTATATTACTAAAACCGACACACCACAGTTTTGGGCGTCGTTGCTGAGAGACACAAATAATTTTTAAGGAAATACCCAAGTCACTTAGTTGATCGGCTTACTTTTCTTTTTCGTTTAATTTCAACTTTATTTTTCTTTTTATTTTTATTCTTCTTTATTTTCCTTTTCATGTTATTTCTTCTTTATTATCGATTAAATGCGGTTGTCTTAGTTTCTTTCCAGGTTTACTTTCGGATTGGCCACATTGAACAATTCCCGTAAAGGATACCGAAACCGCCAAATTTACCAACTTTTATTTTGGAGGATTTTTATTTCTACTTTATTTTCGTTTAGAAAAAGTTTGTCATACCGTGAATATTGACATGTAAGTGTAGTTAAAACCAGAAAATGAGATGGGTACTGAGATTTTTTAAATTACATTTTATTTTATTATAGTAGTATAATACACGTTTCTAATTATTTAATAGTGCAATGCATATGTATTTTTAAAACATGTCATTTTTATTGCTAATTATACAACATTACATTTATCAATCTGTATAATACATGCGATTTTAACCTAGTTATATATATATATATATATATAATAAAAAATAGGGGTAGAACACATGCCGCTTGGTGAGGCCATCCCACCATTGAATTCCCTCTAGAACTATTTTCGTTTTCATGTGCATTACACATGCGCTGTCCCCCACGATTTCCAAAACATTAATAAATTTTTTACGACATTTTCTTAAATAAAAATTACACCAAATTAACGAGCATTTTATTATCTTTTTAACGACTACCATAGTGTTTAAAAAACGAAAAAAAAAAAACATTTTAGTGGGTTTTGTTCATGCAAAAAAAAAAACACAATGCACAGAATAGTAAAAAAAACACAAATCTGCAACAGAAAAAACACAATGTGTTATTTTGTCTGTCCATTGTGTTAGTTTGTTTGTTCGTTGTGTTTTTTCCCGTTCACTGTGTTTTTCAGTTCTGATCATTATGTTTTTTTGTTGCAGATTGTGTTTTTTCTCTGTGTACAAATTTTGTTTTATTGTACATTGTGTTTTTTTTCTGTCCATTGTGTTCATGTTATTTGTGTGTTTTTATGTTAAAGTCATATTTTGGACTCAATAGTCAATTTAGTTTCGTTTGCTCATATGTTTCATACTATTGATATATTTAGAAAACTAGAAAAAAATGTCAAAATGTATACCTATTTAAGTTGGTTTTTGGATTATTGCTTCCATTTTTGTCACTTTATCATACAACTTTACTTTGGCCAATGTTTCCTTTTTTATTTAAGGTTGTGGCCATTATGGCTTTGTACAAGTATTATCTGTGCTTGTATTCAAGTAATTCATTAATGATGTCTAGACAAGAGGTGCACACTTAGAATTATTGTGTTTAGGTAATTCATTCATATGTGTTCATGCAGAAAAAAAAACAATACGTTCAGGTAATTCATTAATCACGTCTAAGAAAATCACTAGAATAAAGCCCCCAGTAACTATAAGGAAATCGAATAAAAACCCCATCAATCATTAACAAATCATTTATTTTACTTTTATTTTTATAAATCTAAATTAAATAAAAATATAAAAACATAACATTTATAAAAAATATAACATTTAGACTAATATACATAACATTAAAAAATTAAATTTAGTTTAGTTTCTTATTTATTTTAGTGAACTTAATTTTTTAATAGAATTAAAAAAATAAATATATAAAAACACCCACCTTCTTCCTCCTTATCCTTCCCAAGTAAAGCCCTACCTCATTCACAACTGCACCACCTCTCCCTCCCCTGTCCACCACCATCACCACATCAACCCCTCCTTCATCTTCCCCTTTAAACCCCAACTTCAGATTATTGTTTTATTCGTTTATCAGCTAAGGGGATCGAGTGTATATCCATAATAAAGATTGAACAAGTATATATCATTTTTCACATATGCTCATTTTACACATCAAAATCACATATCATTATCATGATGACATATCATTTGATACCAATTTGGTTGTTTTTTTCTCCAAGTTTACGTCGCAGCTTTAGAGTGTCTTGAGGAAGTGACAAAGTTTTACAGATACATCACTCAAGCAAGAGGTGCGTACGTAGAATTAGAAGTAGGTTTTATGAGTTATCAAGTGTTGAACCTTTACAAAAAAAAAAAAAAAAAAATTCTAGAAAAGGCCTACTTGTCACACCCTCAAATTTCCACTTGCGGAGTTTTACCGCGAGGCGCATGACAAACCAGGATCCAAGTCAACGGTCACAATAAACAACTCTATATGAAGATACTTGACATTCAAAAAGACATAATTTTCATAATCTCAAAATCAGTAGCGGAAGCATTTAACAAGTTACAGACCATAGACCCAAATGTACCAAGTGTTTATTACAAAACATGAACTAAGTCTAGACGCCAATGCAGACCCGTGCGCCTAGTTCCATTTGTTGCTACCTTAGCGACCTGAGAAAAACATGCCAAAAAGACGTCAACATATAATGCTGGTGAGTTCACAGGTTTGTTCAATATGTTACCAAGTGTTACCAAAACGTTACCATGTCCATACTATATCAGTGTTACCAAGTACGCTAGCTAGGCGTATGTTTTATTACTACTACGATTGGAAACCATTACTAGACACGTTTAGCAATGTTTAGCATATGTTTAAGCAGCCCGAATGTTCAGCATGATACCAATGTTACCAGTTCGAGACAACATGCACCCGCCCGGCCCTCCAAGCCGACGAGTGGGGCAGGTCACGCCCAATAGATCTATCCACATTTCCCCCGTTGTGCATCCCCGCACATTCATGGTTTCTCCCGGGACTTCCAAAGATCGTATAGCAATACAAAGTTAAAAACCATAGTATGACATATGTTACCAAAATAGTTTAGCGCATGTTTTCTCCCCCAAAAGTTAACGCAGTAAAAGTGGGGCCGTGAACTCACCTTAGTTTGCGTATCCACAGAAAATGTAAATGCCAAGCCCTTGATAATCCCACTACCGGAGATCTATCAAAATGTTCACATAAGTGTCCCGACTAATAACCATAAGGTTATCTAGTCCCCAATTGTCCAGATCGTGACCAAGTATGTTTTAAAACGTGTTTAAGTGTTTGACCGACACACTAGACCGACCCGACATCCCGTTGATGACTCATTACGTTAACTAATCAAGTACACATAGATTACACACAAGGTTCAAGCATAAAACACTTAGTTTGTATCAAAAATCTCATTTCTGCATCAGAACGGTCGAACCAGTCAGATTAAGTCTCCTTCGCCCGTTTTAAGTCTCCTTCGCCCGTTTTATGTTTCGTTCGACCGTTTGATGTCTCCTTCGACCGTTTGAACACGTTCGCCCAAATTTTCCCAGGTTCGACCCTGTCAGACTATTTTCCCTAAAAACGCTCCAAACACAGTCGAAACATCATCAAACACAGCAGTCAAGCATGAATAACTTATCCCTACAAAACCCCACCAATTTCACCCAAAAATACATCCATTTCAGCCCTTTCCTAAAATGGTAAAAATTATGAAAACGTCATAATCATGCATGGATTCTTTACCCAATTTGGAAACTTTTGAAATTAATCCATATTCAACTTAAAAATGCTCAGTTTGTCGAGTGTTCGATTTTCCCAATTAGTTCTATTGATCATAAATATCATGCATCGAGTCTAGATTCGTTAAAACCCCCAAAATACCCATAACATCACCATCTATCCATTTCTAACCCTAAACAACAATAAACCAGCATCAATAACAATCCTATATCATGTTTCTATCATAGATACAGCAACAAATCATTGAACAACACATAACACCACATAATACATAATTAACATATGTTTATTATCATGAAAACCTATGTTTAATGATAAGGTTTTGGTTTAGAAATATGTTTAAAAGGTTTTTAAATCACGAAAACACCCTTAGAACAGATCTGGACACTTAGGGTTAGATAAAAACGGATTAAAATGCCTTGAAAAGATTTAGGATTAAGAACACACCTTGGATTCTTGTTTAGATGTTGTAGATGGGTTAGATTATGAAAAAGAAGAGCAAAAACTCCTTCCTTAGTGATTAAAATCGTTTGAGAGTGTTTTGAGACGGTTAGGGTTTGTGAAATGGTGAAAAATGACAAAGTTTGGTATTTATACTAATCCTCCTTCGCCCCCTATCAGTGGTCGAAGGTAGCCTCCTTCGACCCTTTCATAGGGTCGAATGAGCCCTGTCCTGGTCGAAGGGAGTTCTTTCAATTCCACATCCCAGGTTCGCCCATTTACAAAGGGTCGAACCAAAACATAATTCCACCTTCGACCACTCGAAGTGGTCGAACCAGAACATATGTTTGTCTAGTTTTCCAGTTTGTCGTGTTTAACGCATTTTAACACACCTTAACACATGAGCATGCAACCTTAGTCTATGTTTAACATATTTAAGCACGGATAATCATCTATACATCATTTAAACACATCTATGTATATAATCCACCACACGACCCATAACCTACACATTCACTTAATTAGTTCATGTAATGTCACCAACAACGGGACCCGGTACTAGTGTATTCCCAAAATGACTCCCAATGATCCTCCAGATCATTGAACCCTGGACAATCCTAACTTGACCCGACTCAACTAACCTAGTTAAGTCCGTTTATAAACGTTTCCCGCTAAGGTAGACTTAGTTGT
The DNA here is from genome assembly GCA_030844895.1 of Ambrosia x helenae. Taxonomy (NCBI): domain Eukaryota; kingdom Viridiplantae; phylum Streptophyta; class Magnoliopsida; order Asterales; family Asteraceae; genus Ambrosia; species Ambrosia x helenae. The sequence continues at coordinate 2,878,061 of CM061225.1, forward strand.
TACTAAAATGTTTAAGCCAAATATGCCGGGTGTCACACTACTTATTTGATGATACACACATTTTGTCGTTTCATATTAGATTTGTCTATCCCAGAAAGTTTATGAGGATAAACTAGTTATACATATTAATTAACAACTTATTTATAATGTTGCACATTTTGCTCTGTGAATTTTTTTATGTTTTCCTTTTTTTTTTACTTTTAACCATGTTTTTTCATGTTGTATGAATTTATCACAATAAATTTCTCATTTTTAACGCCAAAACTTTTTAGTTTCAATTTTAGTAGAGTTAAATGCCAATTTCATCCCTGGGGTTTGGGCCAGTTTGCCACTCCAGTACAAAAGTTTTTTTTTTTTTGCAATTCCTTCCCTGAGGTTGGTTTTTTTTTGCCAAATTCGTCGTTTTCACTAACCCAGTTAAAAAAGCTCGTTAATGTCAGGGGTAGTGTTGTCTTTTTACCTCAGGGACGAATTTGGCATTTAAAATTCAACCTTACCTCAGGGACGAATTTGGCATTTAACTCTTAATTTAAAATAATTGTTAATTAAATAATTTATTATGAATTTATAGGGGTGGCGGCGCAGCTTGTTGCCCGCCTACCTACCATCCTTATGTAATTTACCTTTTTTTATTAATGGAAGTTTAAATCACACACCAAAAAAAAAAAATTATGAATTTATAATGGTTAAAATAAGTTAAATTGATAAAAAATAATTAATAAAACTTTTTCCAAAATTAAAATTTAGTTTTATAAAGTTTATTAGTTTATAAGTCTAAAACAATTTTTGTAGAATTTTTATAAACCGTTTGGTGATATTTCTAGTATCTTATACTTTTCATCTTTTATAAATATCGTTTAACTTTTCAGCCAAAAAATTACAAGTTAAAATGCTTCAGCATGCATGCGTGATTTAACATTTATACATCTAATTTTCACCGTTTAACAACCCGATCACAAAACATGGTTCCTAAGTCGACCTACTAATTATTTTTCACATTTTACATTTCGGTCTAACTTTTATTAATCAACACGCCACATCAACATATGGACCACATCAACAAATGGAGTCAACATTTTTATGGCTAGTTTTTGTTCGGTTTAACATTCTTAAATAAGAAACGGGTTATGGGTTTCATACACTATGTGACATCACATTCTGGGGGTGTGACAACATATTCTGGGTATATGATATTACTAGATTATACCCCGGGGGCGTCCCGGGTTGATAAAATTTAATATGATACATCAATTTTATATATGAAATAGACTAATGTATAACTCTAATATTAATATCTAACCTAAAACAATGTACAACTCCAATGCTAACACCTAACCTAAAAGAATGTAGAACTTTAATGAAACTCTAATATTAACACCTATCTTAAAGACTAAACAAATGTACAACTCTAACATACTAATATTGATACGTAACTTAAAACAACATATAACTCTATTAACATATTCGGCTCTGGTTGAAAAAAAAATGTATATTTACTGATTTGAACATAATTAGTGATTTGCCTATACATGATTAATGATTTACCTGAACACTTTGTGTTTTTTTTTTCTGTATGAACAAAACCCCACAAAAAAATTTCTCCGTTTTTTATATAGCAATATGGTACTCGTTGGAAAGATAATAAAACGCTCGTTAATTTGGTGTATTTTTTTTCTTTAAAAAATCTTGTATATTAAATATATTAACGTTTAAAAATTATGGGATGAAACATGAGGGTGAAAAATCCAATTTTGTTTTTAAATTATTTTTTTCCTAAAATGACACATGGCACACTCAAGGAAGAGAATGCCTCCTTGAGTGCCATGTCATTAAAATGGCTTTGGTTTATTATATGTATAGATAGATTCTACTAGTGTGTGATATGGGACAGGTTGTATGAATCCTAATTAGGGGTGTATGATTAAAAAAAAAAAGCATACAGGAATAATCCTTGATTGGATCTAGGGTTTTTCATCAAATCTCACCACAAATATAAACATATTCACATCTCTTCCAACCAACCTCTTCCAGCCGCCACACACAAACAACCCACACTCACAAAACCCATTACAATGGCGGTCACATTCTCCGATCTACACACCGAATCCGGCCTCAAATCACTCGAATCCTACCTATCAGGAAAAACCTACATCTCCGGGTCAGCATCACACCCATATACTCTTTTTTTTTTTAAAGATTTTATATAATTACTAATTGTTGTGTTTGTATTTGAATATTATTATTCAGTGATCAGATCAGTAAGGATGATGTGAAAGTCTACGCCTTTGTTTTGGATAAACCCAGTGCTGATTTGTACCCAACTGCTAGTCAGTGGTATGAGTGTGTTGCTTCAAAGCTTGCTGCCAGGTTTGTTTGTAATAATATTATTATGTTGTTTCAAGTTTGTGTTTTGGTTTGATGGGTATGTTTGTTTGGTTGTGGGTTCAGTCGGGTCGGGTTGATTTTTTGTTTTTGTAGGCTACTGGTTTTGTAATAGGTTGTTTGATTGATTTGGTTATTGGAAAAGATGACTGGGTTAAAGATGTGATTTAAGCTCATTTTAATTAATAAGTTTATCAGCAATTCTTTAATTAATATGTTATTTATAAAAAATATTTTTTTGACAAGAAATATATTACTTAATGAAAGTAACAAAATGTAAAGAGTTGTATGTTTCGGTTATGATTAATTGTGTATATTTTGTTACTTTCATAAATACTATATTTCATGTCAATCTTTTTATTTTTATTATAAAGAACATATTAGTTGTCCGTTTATTCTCAATTACCAATTACAAACTAAAAGAATTGCTAGGATATAAAAATCAAAACCATACTATTGGTTTCTCAATTGGTTCGGTTACTTTTTGGTTTGGATTTTTTTTGATTATTTTGGTTATGGTTTTGTTATTTGGTAGTGGTGGACATGATTTAATCGTTAATAGCTATTTGTAATAGGACTGTAGATGAGTGGTGTTTGGGCCTATTAATAAAAATATATAATTTCTCTTGCGATGCCGGAATTTAAGTTTTAGTATGCACTCAATAGAAGCAACATTTTACATGATGACAACTACGATTGACCTAAAGAATTTACGATGCATAAGAAGGATATAATTGTAAAGTTGTCAACTTTCTTTTGTTTTCGACTTGAGAACATGCACATTTTTTTCCTATCTATCACCTCTAGAAAACGAGAAAATATCATGGCTTTCAGTTGATGTTTTTCTACCACTCCAAGTTATATATGTTACTTACGTTATCCATTTAATTTATGCAGTTTCCCTGGTAAAGCTGCTGGTGTGGGAATCTCTGCTCAAGCTCCATCTGCAGAAGCTGCTCCTGTCAAGGTGAGTTTCACTTTTTTATGATATCATGGATTTTTATTTTCTCCAATTTATGTATAAAGGTTCAAAAGCGTTTATTTTCTCCAATTTATGTAAGCCTTATTAAAATTGGAAGTGGTGGCTCGATTTTTTTGAGTTGCACCAATAAAGAACTTTTGTTATATATGACCAAGTGGTCTTTGATTTTTCATAGTGGATATACTCAGGCAACAGGCTTTCATTTTTTAGTCTCTAGACATGCATTAAACGGCAAAACTGTGGTTTTTGTTCAGTTTTGTCATTTTTTTTTATCTTTTAACTAATCGGTTTTGTGCATGCTTATCTTTCAGGAAGCTGCACCTGCAGCTGCAGCTGATGAAGATGACGATGATCTCGATCTGTTTGGTGACGAGACAGAAGAAGAAAAGAAAGCAGCAGAAGAGAGGGATCAAGCAAAAGCATCCACAAAGAAGAAAGAAAGTGAGTTTGTTGGACACTTCAGTTATTTTTAAAACCATACATTGGTGTTTTATGATCCATTTTTTTTCAATGAATGTAACACTATCGTTCTGTTTGTGGTCGCTTTTTTGCGTACATAAGTCATCAAAAATGGCTGTTGACCTGTTGTCTTGTTTGGGTCGTTTTAGGATGTTTAAACGGTGACCCAAATGAGACAACATTACAGTAAGCCCACATTAAAACACATACGAGACCAAAGTTTAAAAGAACGGAAACGCGCCTCGAGGCGAACCGAGGCGTAAGCCCGAGGCGAAATTAAAAAATTAAATAAATAATTATATATCTTTCAAAAAATAAAATGCTAACTAATTTCATCATCAAATTCATCAAAAACATAAAAAATACACAAAAAAGACATAAAATGTCACAAAATGTCGAAAACATAAAAAATATACCTGAAAACCCCCTGAGGCGCAACTTTTCATTACGCCTCAGTCCTGTGAGGCGCATACCACTGTTCAAACACCTGAGGCGCCGCCTCAAGCGTTTTTTTAACCATGTACGAGACAAAAGCCATCTTTTGCTGACTGAAATGTAGAAACAAATGTATTTTCCCAAACAAGACAGAAGTGAAAGTACATTGATACATTATGCAGAAACATCCTTCATTTTTCTTAAGCAAGTTGTATAATTGAATGAGCTGCTTCAAACAAGAAGTATTTGTTCGCTTGTTAAGTCATATAAAACATGTATCAATCTTTGTTCATAGGTGGGAAATCATCGGTTCTGATGGACGTAAAGCCATGGGATGATGAGACCGACATGAAGAAGCTAGAGGAGGCTGTTCGCAGTGTCGAGATACCTGGGCTTCTATGGGGAGCATGTATGTTTGCCATTTTTATTTTGCATTTATTTCATTATTGGAAATTATTTTGCATATATATGACACGACTAACCCTGTTATTGTGGTTAAAATGTGCAGCAAAACTTGTTCCAGTTGGTTATGGGATAAAGAAGATGACAATCATGTTGACGATCGTTGATGACCTTGTTTCTGTTGATGACCTTATTGAAGATCGTCTTACAGCTGAGCCGATTAATGAGTACGTGCAGAGCTGTGATATTGTTGCATTTAACAAGATTTAAATGCAACCCTGCGCAGATTTCAATCGAGGCTGCTGAATTCTGACCTCGAGTTTTGCTTATATCGGGCGGTTGCGATTGTTCATCTTTTTTATTTCCCCTGAAACTTTTAGTTTGATGTTTATCTTTGTATTTTTAACTCTCAATGCTTAATGTTTGAAGATTTATTGGGATTACTCTTATTAGGTTCTCTAGAGATATTTTTTTTTTTCTTTCAAACTAAAATCTATTGTTAAAACAAACCTATTACTCAATTTATAAGGCTTAAATCCACGCCACTTTGGTAGGAAAAAAACCTGGTGTAACGAAACCAGCGCTTCAGCCCCTTGTGGCGTCTTTCGTTTTTGTGCTTGTTTTAAAGTGAAACAATTACTAGGCATTTCGACGATTTTAAATATAATTTAGCTATTAAGTTTTTATTTATACTAATCTCTAGTTTTTATTGTTTACAATTATTTGTTTGTTTGATAAAAGTTAAGTCAACAAATACAAAGAAGCCTTCATTTGTGTTTACAAGATTCAAATGGCCTAATCTTTGGCTCTCTAGTCTCTTCTCTCACCTCAACCACTTCTCTCATACAGGGATGAGTTCGGTATTGAATTGTACTGGTACAGAATGTACTGATTCCAAAGAATGTTAAAAGTGGATACCGGTATGGTTTTGTTTTGATCAGTGACGGATTTAGATAGAGAAGCATGGGGTAATAAAAAAAATTATTGAACCTAAGGGTATCCTAATATTTGCACCCAGTTATATACATAAAACAAATCAGGAAAAAAATTTGCACTAGTTTGGCACTTTGTCGAACAAGTTAAGTCTCTGCTCCACATTGATGTTCCTGAGGTCAACAGTAGCCTAAATCCTAATGATAGGGACAAAGGACCTGTAGAACCACATAAGACTCGTTGTCATGAGTACACCTTCTAAAATCAATATATTTAACTTTTTTCAGAAAACCGATAAAGCCTAGCTCAATTGGTGGAGCTAGAGCAAATGTCATGGGCAAAGGTTGAGGGTTCGATTCCAATCAGAGCCGTATTTATTATATGTGGGGGCTCCACCTGGAAAGATCGTCAATCGGTGGGATGTGTAATCTGGCCCATGGTGTTACTCGGAGCTTCACCGGTTGCACCACTTGTCATTAAAAAAAACTTTTTTAGAAAGATAAAATATTAAATTATAATTATAAATAAATTAATTACTGTAATTGTCTACTTTTCTATATATCAACGGGAATATAATATAATATAATAATAACTTTGAAACCCTAGATCAATAAGTAGCCCCAAATCGAAAACAACAAGTTACAGGTCTGCAATCGACGATATTCAATCATCAATCCAAAATGAGCGGTACAGGAAAGAAAGTTGCAGATGTAGCGTTCAAGGCATCGAAATCAATCGATTGGGAAGGGATGGCGAAGATGCTCGTCTCCGATGAGGCTCGTAAGGAGTTCTCTTCTCTCCGTCGTGCTTTTGACGAAGTCAACTCCACTCTCCAGTCCAAATTCAGTCAGGTATTATTATTATTATTATTATTATTATTATTATTATTATTCGATGCGTTGGATCTGCATTTGTTTCGATACTTACTTAGGGTTCATATTTATATAAACAATTTTGTTGTTAATGTGTTGAGTGATATGGATTCATTTTTTGTTACTTAGTTTGTGGTTTCTATGAATCGAAAGCGTCGGGATTAGGTTTAACTTATGAATTGATATTATGAATTAGTGACAAATGACAATGAAATGCTGAGTGGTTTTATATGTTTTTTGTGGATAACACTCTGAGTATTCAAGCTCAAGGTAAATCTGGTGAAAACATTTGTGCAATTTCATGATCTTTTCAGTTGTGTGCGTAGCTACCTAATTCACGGTTCGCTCCGGTACGGATACGAGGTTTCGGTACACAATTCGCTAGAGGTAACGTATTTGGTATGTAAGAGGGACAGGTTCATTTCTGTAGGAACCGGATTCATGAAGTAACCAAACATTCCTTAATCCGAAGAACCAAATTCCGAACGTAAAAGAAAACACAAACATAAACGTAAACATAAAGTTTCTTAATTTCTAATCTAGCCACTGCCCTTTCCCTTTGTCAACGCCTTCACCATCAAGATCTTCCCACACCATTTTCTCTAAGTGAGCACTTGAGCTTTCTATATATGTGCTTTCCTGGTTCATGTCCCACTCTTTGTTCAGTCATATACATGTATTCTCACACAGTCACATACATATCAGTTACAATAGGGCAAGGTCTTGAATATCATGTGCCCAATAGCTAACAACATATGCTCTAGGTATGCGATTAATAAATGGTTGTGATAAGATAGGTATGCTGTGTGCATTGATAAAAACACTTTTGTTGAGGACTGTAATGGAAAAGTCAGTAGACTATTAAATTCTACTGATTATATTATATATTGCGACATCCCATGATTGTTATCTTTATGATTAGCTTTTATACATTTTAATCGAAGTGATATTTATTTTGGATATTACAGGAACCAGAACCTATTGATTGGGAATACTACAGAAAAGGGCTTGGATCTCGCATAGTGGATTCTTACAAAGAATATTATGATAGTATGCCTTTCTTTTCCTGTTTCCATAATCAACATGTATACTTTTTTGCATATTATACAGAGTGGAGTTCTATGTTACATGCTAGATTTCCTTACATTTCTTTCTTTTTAGGGAATCACGAGATGTTTAGTGAAACAGTTTTAAACATAATAAGTTAATAACTATATCCTTGAGGGTTGTCCTTAGCCTCTCGCAAATTTTCATGTTTCTATTTTTTTAATTGCAAAAAAGTTTGTGTAGATAGGATGAGCTTGAGTAACTTAGCCTGCTGTGTAAGTGTAAAACTTTAATGACAGATCCTGTTCGTAAGTGATCTTGTCATGGTTTTTGTGTGTATTACTTCACTACCTGTACAAATGTTGAGGGAATGAACATCCTTTGTGTTCTGCTTTGTTGTTTTTTCTTTCCATTGATTATTTGTTAGTAAAAAAGATATTTTATCCGCTTTAGGCGCTGACCTATGCTTTACATGTGTTTATGTACATGGCTGATGGCCCAATGATCAAGGTGCTCCAACTTAAAAGACTATCTAAAACAGTTGTTTCTGTTTATATGGACTACTTAGTATAAGTGGAAGCTTCAGATAGGATGGGAATTGCCTCCACAGTTTAAGCATTAGTTTTTGAATATACATCCTTCAACAACTTCCAGTTCTATTAAAATAAATAGAAACTTAAGTATTTCTGCGCTTTATTTATAATAACGATAAGAGCGTCTTTCCGACTTATATGTGCATCACATTATTTGAGGATTGTAAAGACTAAGGTTTCATGTTGAATTGTTGATTAGGGTGCGTGGTTTCTTATCTTCATGGTAAAACAATTTACTTAACTAATAGATTCTAAATATTTTATACCTAGGAAGCAGGCTAAAGACATATGCTAGCTAGCTGGCTTTTGTAACTTTTCATAAGTCTTACCGGAATAGAAATTAAACTTTAAAGTTTAAAAAGACAACTGTTAAATAAAATGTGATATTTATTTATATGTTTTAAGAGCTATGGATTCGTTTAAGCATTTTCTGCCACCCAGTGGCAATATGGTTGAAACTTTAAAGCGATAAAGTGAATATAATATGTCAGTGTACGTTAAAGGGAGAGGATGACTGTGACTCTGTGAGACTTAAAGTGTACATCTATTATAAATCATGACTTATGAGCATAGCACTGGGTAAGAAAATGGCCATTTCATGTTTTGATAAGCATGCAATTTGATACCGGTTTTTTGATATTAAAGTAATTATGTTAGGCTAGCAGATTCTATATACTATAAGGAGCAGTAGATCCTTTGTGACTTTAATGGATGTGATGATTGATGATTAGGCAACTAAATTGGCATAATGAACCCACACTTTTTGCTAGCAATTGAGATTTTGCTGTTGCTTTTCTGTTTTTAAATTGATTAAAACCTATAATAATCCCTTTTTTCACAGGTGTCCAAATTCCAAAGTTTGTTGAAAAGACTACTGCAGAGTACAAACCCAAGTTTGATTCACTGGTAAGAAATCGTACCTGACGTGCTACTATTATGAGCTTTTTTTAAAATACTATATTTTTCCTGTTTTCTGGCTGTTGGCAATTTATACACGAAAAGTCTTTAATGTGGTATGGACGAAACTATATGTCATGTTGATATAATGAATGGACGCCTAACTACCTAAGGTCCTAAATATTTTTAACGCATTTAATCCTAGCCTGACTTACGTGTACATAATCGACATTCTTTTTTGGATGAATGACACGAGTGCACGACAAGCTTAACATGATTAAATATTAGAAATCATCATCATCATACTCAGTTAATCCCACCAATGGCAATGCTACGATAGGGTCCGAGGAGGGTAAGATGATGTAGACAGCCTTACCTTTAGAAATCAATAACAAAAATGACACGAAGCGTTTAACATGATTATTGACATTTGAAATGGATGTAAACAAATGTTTAGCATAAATTTTTTTAACACACTACAAAAATTAATAGCAAGTAGTTGTGGCTTGGGTTTAAAATTTAGATCAATATATTTGTTACTTAAAATTTATAAAACTACGTGATTTTGATAATCAGGTTTAAAAGGTGTGATGTCGTCGGTTAACATGACTAGTTAAACAGGTTGAACCGGTTTTTAATATGCTTTCAATGGTGTCATTAACATGTCGACACGTTTATGACCGGACCTGTTTATCTCAAACCTAGACCTGTTTAACTTCTTGACTAGTAATATTTTGTCAGAATTTTCCAGCTCTATGTAATGTATCTATCAAACTTCATGCTAGGGTGTTGTAGTGCAACTTTTATATTTATTTTTATAATGTTACAGTTGGTGGAACTAAAAGAGGCTGAGCAGAAATCTCTTAAGGAATCCGAAAGACTAGAGAAAGAAATTGCCGAAGTCCAAGAACTTAAGGTAACATTTAACAATGATACTTTGCTTTTAGTATGTCTCCAAACATGACGGGTAGACACTTTATTTAATCCTTTTTTTTTTCTTATGGGTTGGTTGGGTTGACCCGATGCACTTTCCTATCCCATGGATAGAGGAAAGGTTTGCCCCGTCCCACCCTTTGACCCTATCAAAGGGTAACGTTTGTTTCTTACAAGTTACCAATTCGTTAAATATAATTACAAAAAAACTATAAAATTATATTAGTTCATATTAAATTTGATATAAAGGGATCTTCGTGTTTAATGTATTAACTATTAGCCTCCAAGCAACTTTCAACCCGTTTGACATGTTCCCTTATAAGTAAATGGGTCAAAATTAATTGGTTTGTTACAATAACAGAACAAGCTTAGCACCATGACCGCCGATGAGTACTTTGAGAAGCACCCAGAGTTGAAGCAGAAGTTTGACGATGAAATCAGAAATGATTACTGGGGTTATTAATTTCCTCAGGTGAATCAAAATCATTTTGTTTGAGCATACAAAAATAAAGCTGAAGGAACACAGATGCTTTAAATTTTATTTGTTTGGGTGTTTTGAGAAAATATCACGGAGTTGTGTACTCCGTCATGATGATGAAATCTTATTCGAACATACAAGTCTCGACTATGACTTGATATTCTGTGATGTTGAATACAATCTTTGTTTTCGGTCAATCCGTTTCAGTTAATAATGAGTAAGGTTATGTCTGGGGTGTTCATAAATTGTCGGAAACGGCTGAACCACCCGAACCAGAAAATTTTGGCTGGTTTGAATTGTATACTATCTGGTTTTAACGGTTTGACAGTACGTTTCAGTTTACTTCAGTTTTTAAAGCCGAAGATGCTTATGTTGTATGTCTCATTTAGGTGTTGTTTGGTTTTTTTTTCCTTTGAGCCAAAAGGTCAAACATCTGCAAAAGAAGAGGTTAACAAAACCTTTACGGTCTGCAAGAAGAAGACTGTTTTTTTCTACACACCTTAAAGAAATGAGGCGTTCCTTCCAAAATCCGGCATTTCTTAATGTTGTTACTTTACAAAATCTTTTAAATGGTCTTCAAATTTAAGACAAAACATGAAACATTACAAAGAAATATCAAAACAATACATCTATCATATTTACGTTCGAGTTTTGACCCTTTAACCATTTCCAACACCGCCGTTTTCACAAACCAAAATCTGAGCAAAGAAAACAATTAAAAATTTCCTGTTTGCGAGTGACTAAAATCGTATCCAACTGGGCCGAGCTTTCTCCATCCGGGTCTCTCCATACGGTTCGTCGTTATCCATCCGCTTATTGTTCCTAAAAGCCGCACAAGCAACAACATAGGCGATGACTAGGATGATGAGAACAACAATGTTGATAACTGAAACCTTTCTCCAACTCTTCCTTAAACTAGCTAGCACCCCGGCCTTGCAGGAGTTGCAGTTGTAGCACAATTGTTCTTGGTCGTTGCTCCATCTGATGCAGTCACGGTTGTTCACCACCATACCGGAACTAACAGGGTTCCAAGTGGTCTCGTTCACATATGAGAACCCACATTCTGATGGCGGCTTGCAACATCCTGACTGCAATGATCACAGAATAAAAAATTAGAGAAGTAGAAGGAATTAGTCATTGTTTGTGACTACTTATTTAAGTGTTCGTCGGTTTAATATGGGTTGTAAACTTGTTGAATAAACAGCAATACGATTTCTTTGTGTTTGTCTATCTAACTTTTATGTGAACTAGCGCAAGAAAATCCGATTATTTAAGTTATTACATATGTTCGTGTTCATTAGCTAAAAATATACATGTGTTTATTTCCGTTCCTTCAATAGACAAACACACACAAAGAAAAGGACAATTTACTAAACATAAACGAATGAACAACAAGCTTGTTCATACTTGTTTATTAAACGAGATGAATATTCATTTAATAAATAAATGAGCGTAAACAAACTTCTCTCCAAACGGTAACCAGACATTAGTTTGTTTACAACTACTGTATCATTTACATCACTTTGTTAATACGTGTGTGTGAATATGAATGTACATATTCAACAGTATATAACTGTATATAAATGGACATATTCAATACTCATTATCATGGATATAAATTACATAGCTATCAATTGCCTACTAAATAATGTATGATTGTATGGTGCCTAACAATGGACCCATTACTACCCCACTCTCTTACCCAACCACTTAAAAACCATATGGATCTAGATGATGCTATAAGGGCCCATGGACCCATTTACCAACTAGATTAAACATAATATTTCAACATCATCATTCATCCCTATCATAATTGTAAATTAAAAATCATATCATTGTGAGGTTGTGGCTTGAAATATGGAAAGAGGGACAAAAGGAGGCCAGAATAAAAGAACAATTATAAACAGGGAGCATTCATTTAAACAAATGAATTAGTTGCTTACTTTTTTTTATTTATTTAACAAAACGCGAGTCCTCGAAGCAAGGACCGCCACACAAATACTTACAGCATATACAAAGGATTATAGAAGTTGTATCCAGATGACATAGGTCAAGCGTGTCTGGCTTAAGTTTATACACAACTAATTACATGGGTCATGTTCGGATAGGGTGACGCCAACCCGAAACTCTATCCAACCAAAAGGTTCTAATCCGGGTTTATATGATACGCCGAAGTTGTTTTTATCAAATTACACTAAATTTATTTTCCTAAGAGGGTTCCCGAAACTCTAACCAATCAAAAGGTTCTTATCCGGGTTTATATGATATGCCGAAATTGCTTTTATCAAATTACACTAAATATCTTTTCCTAAGAGGGGGCCCGGCCCCTTGGGATGTATGTAGGTCCGTCACTGTTTCTTACAAAAACTACATGTATTTTTTTTTTTTGAACAATTACAATTATATAACTTACTATTTCTTAATACAAAATGCAACCTATGTTTGAATTTGCTTCTTTCTATTAGTTCTGTTTGTCACATATGAAGTAGGTTGAATGTTTTACCAATTCTAATTATATATTAATTTATATATATATATATATATATATATATATATATTTTTTGGTCATTAGTGATCCCTATCATGAGTAATCTATAGTCAACACCCAAACCGACCACAAGAAATTTCACAGCAAACACCTTGCTATTTTAAAGTCATACGTGTTTCTAAATACACCATTGTAAAAAATAATAACAACAAAACAATACAAACCTAATCTATGTCATGAACCTACATATCATGATGAATTGCGACACACGCTTTCTAATTCTACACCATCAAAAATCCTTGCAAATACCCACAATAAGGTTTTGAATCACGATAAATGATAGCATCACTAGAATATCTATTTAAGGGTGGCCCCGATGTAACTTATTTAAAGAGATAATGAATTGGACTAATTGGAGTTTATTTGTACATGATAAAATAAATAGTTTCTATGTGATAAATACTTTAATATGGCCGTTATATATATATAGGGGGCGGTTATTCTACAAAAATAAAGAAACGTGCGAAGGATGCGAAGGATATTTATACATGATAATTACGTAATGATAATTACGTAATGTTTTTTATGTTCATGAAAGCATTACGTAATTATCATTACGTAATTATCATTACGTAATTATCATGCATTTGTACATGATAATTACGTAATGATAATTACGTAATGTTTTTTATGTTCATGAAGGCATTACGTAATTATCATTACGTAATTATCATTACGTAATTATCATGCATTTGTGCATTACGTAATTATCATTACGTAATTATCATGTACAAAGTGATCCTTCGCACGCTTCGCACGATTTTATATTTTTGTATTTGATCCTGCCCCTATATATATATATATATTTTTTCTCATAATATACATTACAAACTCTCATATCCCAATACAAACTTTAAAACAATAGTACAAAATGTCATAAATTTGAAAATATATTTGATATTATATTCTTTAGTTTTTTAAATGCGATAGGCCTGTTTGATAGCCTCTTAATGAGGCTCTGAACTATTCAGATCTGAATGGTTCAGCATTCAGACTGTTTGTTTCAATCTAAAAAAGGCTCTGAATGGAATGGTTAAGAGCTGAACCATTCAAACTTGGTGCATAGCTGAACCATTAAGCACTTAATCATTCTGAGCCTCTTAACCATTCAGACCTCTTAATGATTCAACACTTAATCAACCAAACAGCCCTTAAATATAGTAAAATATTGGTTAACAAATCTTTAACTAGCATTCTTCTCAACCGCCAGTATCGGATTGATATCCGATCCCCAAACCCAAAACCACGAAAATTTGATTGGGTTACTATAAACATTAAAATTTCTCCAAACTCCTCAAAATAATATATATATATATATATATATATACACACACACGCACGCACAAAAACGCATGTGTATGTAGCATCCAAGAAGTATTCCCCAATATTGAAGCTTTCGTAAGGCACAGAAAGAAAGAGGGGGCGGTGTTCCCCCTTGGCCCCACATTCCCTTTTACTCTGCAATATTGAAGCTTTTGTAAGGCACGAAAAGAAAGAGGGGGCGGTGTTCCCCCTCGGCCCCGCATTCGCTTTTACTCCCCAAGCTCCATATCGTGCTCCCTAAGAATCTAAGCTTAAGTTTTGGAAATTTCCTAACATTTTAACCCAACCACTTCTAAGCTTGGACAACGACTCAATAATTTTATATAGCATTAATATAACCGAAATATCTCTTGTCAACATCCAAGTGTCACTAAAAGGTTGTCAATTAAAAAGTAAAAACTTGTTATATTAGTAATTTAACCAATTTGTTGTTCCAATTATACTTTGCCACGTGTCAAACAAAAACCACTTACCTCAATAGGACTAAGCTTCCTCAAGTAATACATCTCAGCAGACTCCGGATACCCACCAACGACCCGACCCGATTTCCTACACACACCCGAATCACGGATACAAGAACTTATCTTCCTCCAATATTCATCACTCGCGACCCGATCCTTCAACCAACCCGAATAGTCGGGTAAATAATAGTCCTCATAAGCCCGGTTCGGGACGTCCCGACCCGACCCTTTGTCCGTTACCACATAGGCAAATATTACAAACCCGATTAGCACAACTATGATGAGAAACATGACCCAAAGGTAAAGGTACATTAGGAAAGTGTTCCGGTAACATGCACCCGCGAACCCGGCTAGTGAGACTATCATGATAGCGACTCCAATGACGATCACGGGCCATTGGAGAAACCTGTAAAATAATGAAAACTCCGTCAGATATTATATATTATTAAATATTAATCAACTGTATATAAACATATAATAAAAATAACCATAAAAGAAAGTTATTTAATTATTTCTACTATGGTAAAAATAATTACAATAAATCCTAACTAATATATTATATCAACTGTATATAAGATATAATAAAAGTAACATAAAAGAAAGTTATTTAATTATTTCTACTATGGTAGAACTGTAGGGGTGTAAATGACACGTAGCGGCTCGGGATCGGCTCGGGATCGGCTCGGTAAAAAGCTCGAACGAGCCGAGCCTTAACGAGCCCGAGCCTGAAATATGGCTCGTTTAGTTATCGAGCCCGAGCTCGAGCCCTAGATACAAAGCTCGATTGGGCTCGCGAGCCTAATCGAGCCTTAACGAGCTAGAGCCCGAACCCGAGCCCGAGCCTAAGTTACAGCCGAGCCTAAGTTATAGCCTTAACGATTGGGCTCGCGAGCCTAAGTTATAGCCGAGCTTTTGCGAGCTCGAGCCGAGCTTTTGAGCTCGTTTGAGATTCTCAAATCACCTCGAGCCGAGCCGAGCCGAGCTCGAGCTTTGGATTTTGCTAGCGAGCCGAGCTCGAGCTCAAGATTGTAGGCTCGAACCGAGCCGAGCTCGAGCTCGAGCTTCACAAAACCTTAACGAGCCCGAGCCGAGCCCAGTCAGGCTCGGGCTCGGCTCGGCTCGTTTACACCCTAGGTAGAAGTAATTACAATAAGTTCTAACTAATATATTATATCTAATAATTTATATCGCTAACTAGAGGTCATTTCGATTTGATGTCTAAACAAAGTGCAACATGCTAAAAATAATGATAAAACGTTAATAGTTATACTAATATTCATATTCAAATGAGAAATAGAATTATAACTAGCAAATTAATTTAAAGATAAACGATAAATCAAATAACAATAGTAACTTTAGTAGATATAAGATAATAAACTCGGCTAACATAACCTCATGCAGTCAGTGTTGTTTGCACGCGTGCTAAGCCATATTCCGCCACCAAGAATCGGGATAGATAGCAGGAAAGTGAGGAAGTTTAATATACCGATAAGATGATTGGTCGTCCTCATGATTGAACTCTCTCTAAAAGTGTGTTTCTCTCTCTAGAATGTTTGTGTTTTGAGTGGTTTTTATATAAAAGTTGGTTGTATGACTATGAGGTGGGGGGAAGAGTACAAAGATGAAACTATGAAACATGTTTTGAGTGTTAAATGACGAATATGGGTTTATTGTGTTAGTGTGAAAAGGAGAAGGTCAAGGGTAATAGTGACAGTGTGTGTTGAATTAAAAAATGTGACGTGTCATGATTAATTGTCGTTGAGTTTAAACATGGCTATAATCAAATGTATGTGTTGAAAACGAAAGCCGAGTTCCAATAAATATCTTCAATAATGTAGATTAAAAAGTTTGTGGGTTAATATTTTAATTTATTAGATATTCAGCTCTCACGCTTGAGAAAATGATTACTATATAAGAAAAATATGTGATGGTACATCACTAAATTTATTGTGCATGTATGTGGGAAAATGGATTGGGTAACGGGTCAAAAAGTATTACGTATATGATAAGTTCGAGTAAAAACTCACCGTTAGAAGGTACTAAGTTGTTTTGGGTCAAAGTGGGTTCAAACCAAAATAGGGCATGGTGCAATTAATAAGTAGTTTTACAAAAAAAAAAAAAAAAAAAAAAAAAAAAAAAACTAATAAACTGGGTTCACCTGTTGTATATATTTTGACGCCAAGTGATGACACATGGTGGTGGTAGTGATGGAGATTGTGACGGTGCCGGTGATGTCAGAGGCAGTGGAGGCGCCAACATTCGTGGTGGAAATGGCTGCTGTGGTGGTGTGACGAGTAGGTGGTGGTGAACAATAGTCATAAATGGCGTTTATCCATTTAGACTCGTTTTGAATTAGCAAATTTTATAAATCATTTAACTGTATACAAATTTATTACCAGAATCAACTCATTTCTCAAAAAGTCAAAAAGCAATTGTAATTGTAACATCTACAAGGCTACACGCACTTAAAAAAAATACATGAAGTAATGTGTTATTTTACATGCAATAATATACGTTGAAATCAGTCCCAATTAAGCGGCTTCCTTTTTTTAAATTCGTTAACAAACTTTTTCATAGATTTGCAACAATTATGGTTTCTATCCAAATTCATCAACTGCTTCTCTTGAACTAAATTTTAAAAATGTATTACTTTAGTTATAAAATGCTTGTTGCCTTGGTGGTGTTTGAGATTTATGTTGATTAATTAATTTATTATTGATTTCCAAATTTGATTATCTCACCAACTTTCAACCACAAGCTAATTTTACCAAGCATACCCGAGATTGAGATGTGTTAGGGTAAAATTGATATTCATCCTCTTCTTATATCCATGTTTAGCCTTTAGGCCCACAATTCACAAATACAATATATCATATATGGGCCAGACTTTTATCAATTGGGCTAGTTCACTTATATTACATTTGTCACAAACAGCCTTTGTCCTTTAGTCATCTAGCTTTCAACACAATGACCCAATAAAAATGATGTTGAGATGTTAGTTGAAAGAAGTCCAAAGTGCCAATCCACTTATCCACGGTTTTACTTTCAATACCAAAGTATAAAACTATGCATTTAATCTGTTAAAAATACTTATTGCAAAAGGTAGCCATCTTATCTTACTACTTCATTTTACAATAAAAACCAAGTTACATCTCGATAATAGGTAAGTGAGCAACAAGTTGCGCCGTTATCCCATTTTGAATCGTAAAGCCTATTATACTAAATACAAACCCTTGGTTCCTAGGGCTCTGCGAGTTACTATGGACCACCTTCTGCACCTGCTCCAAAAAACGAACCGCCTTAGGGCTAGGGATCCAAATGTGTCGAAGGCAAACGAAATGAACACGTGCCGATTCTCTAAACATGTTGCCTCATGCTTAGTAACCTTCCTAGCTTCCGCCTTCAAAACCGCTTGTCCCGGAACGAAGCCACTGTCTCTCAGCCCCACCAACGGGGACACCCAAGTGAGGTTGACGCACGCATGCTTACCCTCGCCCAGCCAAACACAAGGACGTCCGCATGATGCATGGTAGATCTTCCCTTCGCGGATCAGTCAGATAGTTAACAGGGGCTTCTTTGGCTGAGATACTTGTTGAGATTTTTAAATACGTTTTTTACTATTATAATTAAATTTTAGTTTTTATTTATGTACAACAGTTGTAAACTAAAATTTAAATTATAAATAAATAAAAAATTTATAATCTTCAAACAGCTTTATGTCAGGGCCGTCTTCGAGAGCACTAAAAAAAATTGGGCCTTGGGCGAAAAAAAAATTTGGCCCCAAAATTTTTTAAAAAGGAATGACTTAATTTTTTTTTGACTGAATTACAAGTTTTGTCCTTTAACTTTATACCAAATTTCAAAGAATGTCCTTTAACTTCAAAATTGATTGGTTTTGTCCTTTATGTTCCAAAATCTTGCACGTTACGTCCTTTGGCCCTAACTCAGTTAGATTTTAACGTTAATGTGAGGGTATATATGTCTTTTTACTCTTTTAAGGGTTGTTTATGTAACTAACTTAAAATTTTGGACAACTATATATATTTTATATAAGAAACAATAAACACACAACCCAACATCAACCCCTCCCTCTCTCTCTGTCTCTCTCTATAATATCTGCTACCACAACCAACCACTATCTTTCCATCACCAACAACTACAACCATCAACCACCAGACATCATCTTCTCCTTGAAAAATCAGAAAACACATCCAGACATCATCTTCTCCTTTAAAGCATCGTCTTCTCCCACCACCAACCGCCACCGCCACCCACCACTAGAAAACACCTCCGCCGCTTCCTTCACCTCGAAACAACCATTGTCTTCTCCTTGAAAAATCACAAATCCCCCTGAATTCTCTATAAAAAATCAATCAAACCCTAACCCTAAAACCTCACAATCAAATACATCCAGGTGAGAGAGAAGTTAGAGAGGAGGGTAGTCCGGCCACCGACCACCACACCTGTGACGGAATCGTAGTCGTTTTCAGAATCAGAAGAAGAAGTGGTCGGCGAGAGCTTTGCTTTTACTCAAGGATTCCATCGTCTAACACCCTCACATGTCGCTGCCAGCACCACCGGCCCCCACCAGCAACCATCAGATCTGAAACATCTCTCCTCCATCCCTCTTTATTTCTGTCTTCAGTTTGAACAAAGATTTTGGGGATAAAGTTTTATGAAGATTTGGGGTTGCTATTTGGGGTTGGTGGTGGTCAGACGAAGACGAAGGTGGTGGGTTCCGATGGAGTTGGTGGTGGTCGGTAGGAGGGGATACGGTAGAGGAACAAATCGAGTAACACCAATCTTAATCTTCAATCTTTAAAAAAGATTTCCACTTCTTTATACTCGTTTAGTGTTCTAGGATATAAGCCCTAAGATTTCGGTTGATGATACAATCGATTTCAGGTTTAATTAGATTGATCTGGTTAGGGTTCTTGACTAGGATAATTGGGGAAGAAGGGTTTATTTTTTCCGTCACTTCTTTCACCTGTGTCAGATGTTTGTGTGATAGATGTTGATGGTGGTCTGGGTGGTTGTGGTGGTGGTGGCGGGTGGTTGTAGTGGTGGTGGCGGGTGGTTGTGGTGGTGGTATATGGTGGTGGTGCTGGTTGAGAAAGAAGGGGGATGGGTCTTTTTTTACATAAAACATATATATTTACATTTTGGTTCAAAACTTCTAGGTAGTTGCACAATTAGTCCCAAAATGAGTAGAAAGACAATTTTACCCTCACATTTCAGTTAAAATCTAACTGGGTTAGTGTCAAAGGACGTAACGTGCAAGATTTTGGAACATAAAGTACAAAACCAATCAATTTTGAAGTTAAAGGACATTCTTTGAAATCTGGTATAAAGTTAAAGGACAAAACTTGTAATTCAGTCTTTTTTTTTTGAATATGGTGCTAGAGACAAGAATTGAATTTGAGACCTCTACATTAAATTAGCATGTTTTTTTTAACTCCACTAAAAAGACTTTAATCTATAAAGCACAAATATATATCCTAAATATAGAATTTAATATATATGTGTGTGTATTTTTTAAAAAAGTTCGGGCCCATTTGAGGGTCGGGCCCTGAGCCGGTGACCACCCGGTCCATGCTCAGGGCCGACCCTGTTTCATGTATATACTTCAAACATACAAAATATAAAATATTATAACATTTCAAAAGAAAATTTATTTTTTTCACATAATGAACCTACTAAAATATATCACTAAAATAAAATCATAAATAAAAAATTCCAGGTATCAATTATATAGTTCGGGTAAACGGGTATGTGGTTTCGGGTAATCAGGTCGGTTATCACCTAATCCTATACCCGACCCAAACCCGCAAAATTTCTAAAACTAATCCCATACTCGTCAGGTCTCGGGCATACCTGTCCCGTAAATGTCGGGTTTCGGGCATACCTGTCGGGCTCGGTTTTTTTTTTCCATCATTGCTTATTATCACCTCTACAAGAGAGCTTTGACAATGAATAGTCTAAATCTGTTCGGGTATAAACCGGTTTGAGTGAAAAATATTCTAACCTTATTAAAATTGGCTTCAGT
Source organism: Ambrosia x helenae (assembly GCA_030844895.1). Taxonomy (NCBI): domain Eukaryota; kingdom Viridiplantae; phylum Streptophyta; class Magnoliopsida; order Asterales; family Asteraceae; genus Ambrosia; species Ambrosia x helenae. The sequence goes on from CM061225.1 coordinate 2,898,852, forward strand.
CGGGTTGAAACCCATTTGGGTCATAACCTGGTACCCAAAACGGGTATTTAAAAAAAAAATAGTATTATTAGGTCAAGTTGAAATTGGTTTGTGTCAAATTGGTTTGCGTTTAAACTGGTTTAGGTGACGAGAGGGGGAACCGATATACAAACTGGCGGTTTAAGGCGAGTTGAAACCGGTTAGCAAATCAGGCCGGGTTACAAGATATTTAAAATCAAGTCTAAATGGGACCTTGAACTAGGCGCTCGCTTTATTAAATTTATAACGACGGCTAAGGTCTTGTTTAGTCACTTTTTATTATTGAATCCTAAAGGATTAAGATATTAATATCATGACAGAATCATATCTATTATTATAACCTTAGTTAGCAATAATCAAGTTATGTAGATAACAATTACACACACCCTTAACTTAATCATTCATATGGCCCTACTTTTGACCATTCTCACATTTCTTATATTTACACCATAATACACACTCATTTGTCACACACCAAGAGTCTAATTTCTTGAATCAATAGAAGCAACATATTGTAGCCATGGATGTAGAACCACAATCATCTAGTGCACCCAAAAAAGGTGGTTGGGTTACCTTTCCTTTCCTCATAGGTAAATTCAATCAATTTTTTTGTTCATATTTTTTTTTGTTTTTCAACACCAAGAATTGAACCGGATGAGAATCGAACATGTTTAATTTGTAGCAACCATGGCGGGGTTGACACTAGCAGCCGGAGGATGGAGTAATAATATTATTGTGTATCTAATAAACGAGTTTAACATCAAAAGCATTGATGCTGCTCAGATCGCAAACATTCTCAATGGTTGTATAGCCTTGTTCCCGATTATTGGTGCCATATTAGCCGACTCGTATCTTGGCTCGTTCATAGTCATCTCGGTTTCATCACTTGTATCCATGGTGGGGATACTACTATTAACCTTAACATCAACATTAGATCAGTTGAAGCCTAGACCATGCGAAAATGGTCTAGATACTTGCAACGGGCCTTCAAAAGCCCAAATTGGAATCTTGTACATAAGCCTGGCTCTTTCGACCGTAGGCGTGGCAGGTACAAGGTTCACGTTAGCCACGATGGGTGCAGATCAATTCGTAAACCCAAAGCACCAACGCGTTTATTTTAACTGGCATTTCTTTACTATGTATGTTGCGATGCTTGTTTGTATGGTGGGGATTGTTTATATCCAAGACAACGTGAGTTGGGGTTTAGGATACGGTTTAAGTGGCGCGGCTAACTTAATTGGGTTAGCCGCTTTTATGCTTGGTAGTCGACATTTTCTGCTACTAAAGCCACAAGGCAGTCCTTTTACCAGGCTGGCTTGTGTTTTAGTGGCGGCTTTCCGGAAAAGGAAAGCTTTGTTGTCACTAAGGATTGAAGATTATTGCCAAGAGCCACAGGCTGGAGGAACAAAGTTGGTGAGTACAACTCCAACAACTAGCTTCAAGTAAGTATCTACAAGTTCTATGTCATCCATAGTTAATGATTTGAATAAGTTTAAAACAATAAAATTAGTATCATTATTTTATGATTATGAAGCTATGAATTATAGGTTTGTTGATATGTACTAAAATATATTTCACATTATAAAGTCAAGTTTTGTCATTTTAAAACTACTTTAGGTGGAATATGAAGAAAAAATATTGATGGGGACAAATTAGCATGCATGATTGTCATAATAATAATAATAATAATAATAATAATAATAATAATAATAATAATAATAATAATAATTACATACTAATAAATAATGTTTTTGAGAGGACCAAGATCATAAAATAATATACAAAAGAGAAAATTTGTCTATATAATATATGATCTAATAATACACACACATTATCAAGTTTACAAAGTGAAAAATTCATAAGAAGTGTGCAAACCACAATAGGATCCTAGAAGACAATATTTAATAGTGATAATTGAGAAAAGTTGTAAGTAATTGAAAGTTCAAAGCATGTGAGATCATGTATCCAACTTTGGCTTATGAAGGAACTGAACAATTCTAATTATGTGCTCAAACTGCTATAAGAGTGCGTATAAAACCATTTGTAATTTAATGGACGCATGTTATTTTCCTAAGGTATACCGTATACTTGTCATACTATGCATGTTTTCATACACACTTCACATTGAAAAACCACCTTGTGATCCCACCCCTATATACAACTATTTTGATATTTTTGTATTTAATGTTATGTTATATAATTTCATCTTTGGATATAACTTAATAAATTATTATATGCTAGAAAGTTTACTTTACTTTCAGTTGAAGTATACATGTTCGTAATAATTCGTGGTAATGATTTGTTATAATGAGCAATTGAGCATGACTCAGTGGTGCCAAAACATTTTGTTTCTTTTATTTTAAAATCATCAACGTAAATATTTATATGAATGCAATAATAAAAATTAGGAGTCACCAATTAGTTACCCGAGTGTTTTAATATTCTTAACAAGGATAAATAAAGTAGTAGGTAAATGTGGATGCCCAATTGGTTAAACTACTTTCATCTAGTTTCTATTAAAATATTTGGTTAAACTACTATTATTTAGTTTCTATTATAATATTCAACATACATCACCAATAAAACTTTTGTTCCTCCCTCTTTTAATTTGATAGAAATTCAATTAAGATATTTTAGTGTGATAGAAACTCAATTAAAGTAATATGATCATAAAATTAGGAAAGTATAATATATGATTGATAAGTTATCTGTATTTATAGTTAAATGGGTTTATATATATATATATATTTATTGATAGTGATAAAAGTAATAACAATAAGGCTTAGGGGTTGTTTGGTTGATTAAGTACTGAATCATTAAGAGGTCTAAATGGCTAAGAGGTTTTGAATGATTAAGCGCTGAATGGTTCAGCTATGCACCAAGTCCGAATGGTTCAGCTCTTAACCATTCTATTCAGAGCATTTTTTAGGTTGAAACAAACAGTCTGAATGCTGAACCTTTCATTCAGAGTCTCATTAAGATGCTACCAAACAGACCCTTAGAGATTAGGTTTCAGTGGTACCATGTATGAGAAACAAACTTAACCTATTATCACTCCTTGCTAGTCATAATTCATAAACAGAATAATATTGTTTTTAAATGTGTGGAAATGTTTTATAAAACAAAAAAAAAATATAATGCTCTCAGTAGAGTAGGTTTTTAATAGAATAGGTTTTTCTATTCAAAAGAGGGTAGCGGCGTAACTTGTAGCCCGTTTACCCTTTGCCCACTTGTAAAACTTGTTGATTTTAATGAATTATTAACATGCTAAAAAAATGGTCTTAAATTTATACAATTATACTTATAAAGTTTTAAAGATTGTTCAATTGGTTATGGTTATGGCTTACAGGTTCCTGAACCATGCAGCCATGGTGACCCAAGGTGACATGAACTCAGATGGCTCCATCAACAAACCATGGAACCTATGCACATTGCAACAAGTCGAAGATCTCAAAACTCTAATCAGAATCTCCCCCATTTGGTCAACTGGCATACTCTTGCACACCCCTATAGCCACCCAAATGAGCCTAGTTGTCCTCCAAGCTCTAGCCATGGACCGCCATCTCGGACCACGGTTCCAAATCCCAGCCGGGACCATGATGATCTTCGTCATGATCTCAACTTCTCTTTCTCTAGTCCTAATCGACCGTTACCTTATTCCAACATTCCATAAACTAACCCGCACCTCACCAACACTTCTAAAACGAATTGGGATCGGTCACGTTCTCACCATTTCAAGTATGGCCCTCTCGGCCTTGGTCGAGTCAAAACGACTCGCAACGGCTCGAACCCACAACCTAAGTGGTAACTCGATCGTGCCAATGTCGGTGTTTTGGATGGTCCCACAACTAGTAGTTGTGGGTGTTGGAGAAGCATTTATGTTCCCGGGTCAAGTGATGTTTTATTACCAAGAGTTTCCAAAGGCGATCAAGAGCACCGCAGCAGCAATGGTGGCCGTGTTTATCGGGATTGCTTTTTATTTGGGGACTGCGGTGGTTGATTTGATCAGGAAAACAACAGGGTGGTTGCCTGATGGTATAAATGATGGAAGGATGGATAATGTTTATTGGGTGTTGACTATTGCTGGGTTAGTCAACTTTGGATATTTTTTGGTGTGCTCATGTATGTACAAGTACCAAAATGAGGAACACAAGGAGCTCAATAGTTCTAATCCTTGCTAGGTGGCATACTGTATATGTAATCTGACTGTTTGTACATGAAAAACCCAATCCAACTAAGATGACTTGTAATTTGTGCAATAACTGAGGTGCATGGCAAGTAAGAAAAACCACACCACCCGTGTAGTTTTTGGTTTTGAGCAACTTCGGTTCTGCATTCAGTTTCGGTTAAACACCTCTCCTACTGTTCTGGTTTGTTTTCTGATTATATTTCCTAAGGATTGTTCTATCAGATTTCTGGGCTCTTGACACTTGGAATATTTGCTAGTTTCTGAACATCAGATTTCTGGTTTTTTTTTACATTTTTACATCTGGCTTTGACTTTACTTCTGGTCTAATCTCCAGATTTCTGACTTTGACTTTACTTCTGGTCAATCTTCCAGATAATATAGATAAATATATTAGCATATACATATATATATATATATATATAAGCCCACTTCTTAGATGTCAGGATGATAAGGTTTCTACAAGTGTTCGTTTCACGGAAATGGAATGGAACGGAATTCGGATGGAATTGGAATGTGTATTCGACTTCTTACGTTGTTCGTTACAACAAAAGAAATAATTATAATTGAACAACAACATATGGAAGGGAATCCACATTCCAATTCCATTGAGATTTCATTCTATTTTATGAAACGAACACATCAAAATTCCAAATCAAATTATGCTTCTCGCACGAATTCCAATTCCTTTGCAATCTATGAAACGGATGCCGAGTCTTACAACTTGCCTAGATTAGAATATTAGTTTCTATTCCTATAAATAGCATGTTTATTGTAACTTTTCAATTTGAGTTAGTAAACATATTCTCCTCAGTTTGTATGTGGAGTTTTCCTCCATTAAGTGTGTAAAAGAGTGATTTCAGTTTGTAACATGAACTAGATTAATTAAAATCAAGTAAACGAGGCCACTACATAAACCATCAATCTTAATATCTTATCCTATAATAATTCAGAATGCTAATTTTGCACATATTAAGGTGGTTTGTCATAACATATTACAGAATCTTTTCTTGCAAAAATAAGTTTGAGTAAATGATATAAACAGTTCCTGTGGCCGCTCTTCGATCTCTACAAAATAAAAACCACATAACCGAAACACGCATCATTTTAACTCAGACACCATGTGAGATTAGGGCCAAACCACAAGAATAAGACTCTAAAATAAACATGTCAAAAGGGCCTTTAACCCGTATGTCAACAGCTTAAGGTCGCTACAATTTACTTGACATCAACAAGATGTATCCATATAATAATGTTCAAAAAAACAGAACTCACAGATAAGATAAGGGTGTTCACCTTTTAAATAACGTAAACGGATCTATTTGAAATATCAAGAAGTTATTGCTCTTTGACCTCTAGACCTTTCTTCCCTGCTCAAACTCTATTCTCTTCATCATCCTCATCATCAGCTAGTGTATTTTTCTGATCAAGAAGAATTAGAGATTCTGTGTACGAATTCACAAGTGATGAATCACGTTGGCCTTCAATCCCAAGATCATTTATGTGTTCCGAGAAGGGGTTATAATATACAAGTGCTTCAGTGCCATGGGTTATTGTAATCATAAGTTTACCATTCCTCGTAAATTCCAGTGGCACACTTGATATATCCGGTACACTGATGCGGAAAAGCTTTGTAAACGTTTTTGAATCACCATTATCCATCATCCACACTTCATATACATCATTACCAAACACAAATTGTTGAAGCACAACAAGAGAATCACGTAGCTTTAATAAATACAAGTCCATTTCATCGTGAATTGCTAACTCATTTGGGAGGTATATCTCTCCAAATTCTTCACTTGACAAATCAAATGTAATAAGAATCTGATATTTGGTATCATTGGTACTTGTTTTAGTACCAAACCAGTAAATAGACCCATCTATAATTACTTGAGAGTCAGACCATTTAATATCAAACAGTTCATCAGAGAGATTACCGATCGAACTTCTCCAAACCCCTGATTTCAAACTAAAAACCTCAACCTGCCAATGGCTGCTGCAAGTTACACTTTTCATCTTCTTATGCGTACGCGTATAGTTAATCCTTACAATCTTAGGGTCACTAGTTGCAGGACAAACACCAAAAGCAGTTACCGCCGGCCAATCTGCATAAGGTACAGCAATAGCAACTGATTTTCTAATTGACGGATTCCAAAGAACAGCCATAGGCGTTCCATAATTATATCCAACATCACCTTCATTCTGATAATAACCAACCAGGCAGATTAATCCATGAGAGGTACCGACGACAGACGAATATGAAAGTAGGTTAACGGACCGAGGAACAGTTGGAGAACACTTGTTTTGGGGAAAACTGTCATCATCCACAATCGAAACGTAAATTTCCTCAGAGTAGAGATTGTTGTACCTTATAAGAAGATGTTGCTGTTGAGTAGGATTGTGAAAGGTGTAATCAGCAATGAAATCAGACGATTCGATCACAGATTTCCATGCTTTTGAAACAGATCTGAACTGAATAAGTGATTTTATAGGAAGTTTTTTGATAATTTCGACTTGAATTTCGAAAGGTATGTGATCTGACATTTTGATTTTAGGGTATGAAATTCTAGGGTTCTTAACAGCAGATGCTGGTACTTATTTCGCCTGCAGCAAAGGTGAATTAATTAACAGGAAGTAACACCATTTGAGGGAAAGATAGATACATAGGTTATTCAATTAACAGGAAGTAACAAAGAGGTACATCATCATATAAACAATTAATTTTGGTCATATTTTAGGGTTATTCAATTAACACGTACCAGATTGCTATTAGAGATGATGAGACACCGTCAGACTGCTGTCGGAGGACGGTGCTCCCCGCCAAAGGCCGTCGGAATTCGAACGCAGTAGCTGATGATAGGTTACTTGGGTTTAATGGTCACAACGTTAGGCTTTGAATGATACTATGTTTTACCAATTATCCATTGTTATGTTTTTTGGTGGGTGGGTGGTTAATATTTTCTTGGATTGGTGAACCTCAAGGACCATGTGCCCTGTAGGTAGGAGTGCAAACGAGCCGAACTGAGCTCGAGCTCGGCTCGATTCGAGCATTGTTCATAAAGCTCGAGCTCGACTCGATGGTAGGTTTCCAAGCTCGAGCTCGACTCAGGCTCAGCTCATTTATTAGTTATTAATTAATTTATATTAATTATAGTACCTATTTTATATATATATTTTGGTTATTTATTCATAGTTTTATAAATACTAATTATTATATATAAATACATATTTAATATATTAATTAAAATTTATATAAATAGTGGGTTTGTTAAGGCTCACAAGCCGGATCGAGCTCGATAAGCAAAGCTCGAGCTTGGGCTTGTTTACTAAACGAGCTTGGTTTTTAGGCTTGGGCTCGAGCTCGAGCTCGAGCTCGTTTAAGCTTGGCTCGTTTCGAGCTATTTTCGAGCCGAGCTCGAGTAGCTCGGCTCGTTTGCACCCCTACCTGTAGGTATCCTGAATTCGTCATGAAGCGATCCCCACGGAAGCCCGTGACGACTTTGTTGGCTTTTAAAAAAAAAAAATAAAGGGTGTTGCTAAATACACACTTTTCGAGCATGTTTTGCTTTTCATTTTTCCACCTTCTTATAACTTCTTTAATAAGTTGGTTTGGAAAAATAATGAACTTGTGACTTTTCTAAATTTCTTATGACTTATTGAAGAAAATTACCTAATAATACCCTTATGACTTTTTAATGCTTCTTGTAACTTATGTCCTTTTTAGTCATTTTACATGAGATGGCTACTAGGGTTTTTGAGTGGGTGTGAATGGTGGTGTGTGGCGGAGGTGTATAACAGGTGACGAAGGTGGTGATAACTGGCGGTGCTTGTAGAAAAGAGAGAAAAGAAGAGATGGAGCCACTTGCTGGGGAAGGTGGTGGTGGCAGCTACCGGTGGAATGTGTTGGGTGGTGTTCTAGTTTGCAGGGTTGAGTTATTCTACAAAGGCTACAAAAAATGAGAAGGGTGAGAAGGATACAAAAAACACAATAGATCATCAAATATGACACAATGAGCCACAAAATATAACACAGTGCCAAAAAATATAACACAATGCTGAATAAAAAAGACACAATGAATTGAAAAAATGACACAACGATGAAAGTAAGAAAAAGACACAATGGTACATAAAAGACACAATGATATAACGCATATTCTAAAAACTACAAGCTAAAACCCCAAAAAAACGAAGACCTAAAAACTAACGACGTAGAGTTCGATAAGACGATTCCAATGCCACTTGAATGAGTTCAATCGGAGTCCGTTTGATACCCTTCCTACGACTTCCTATTTTTCTTTCACTGTGTATTTGATCCTAACCCCTAGTTTGCAATGATGAGTAGGGGTGGACATGAGAGGGAGGGAGGGAAGGAGGGAGAGATAGAGATGATGGACGGGTAAAAGGATTTTATATATAATTTTATTATTATTTTTTTAAATGTAAGAAAATAATGCAAATATTAAAAAACAAAAATACAAAAGGAAAACGACAAAATTGCCCCTAACTTAACATCAGTTTCTAACCCAGTTAGTGAATTGGACGTAAATAGCACCAAAATCCAAACGTCAGGTGTCCAGTTGCAAAAGAAAAAAAAACTTTTTTGGACTGAAGTAGCAAACTGGATCAAACCTCAGGGACGAATTTGGCAGTTAACTCTAAAGTTAATTAGCAAGAATCAAGATTAACAATTAAACACCCCTTAATCAATCATACCTTTTGACCATTCTCACATTGCATATGTATGCACACAAATATAACACTCATTTGTCTCAAGACACACACTGATATCTTGAATCAAATCATCAATAGAAGCTGGCTGCAACATATTGTAGCCATGGATGCAGAACCACAATCATCTGGTGCACCCAAAAAGGGTGGCTGGCTCACCTTTCCTTTTCTCATAGGTATTTCTGCTTAGTAAATTCTGTTAGGATCGTAGAACACACACGCACACGAACACAAGTATTTACGTGGTTCGGTCTAAAGTCTAAACTGACCTACGTCCACGGGGGCAACTGGGTATTGTTTTATTGAGTGATACAAAAAGTTACAAGTACAAGAGATTATTTATAGGCCTAAATTAGGGTTACACCCTATGTTAATCTTGCTCAACAAGTTAATCATACTGGGCTTCAAAACGACTGGGCCTATAGGTGGGCTGAAGGCAACATCTCCAACAATCTCCACTTGGTGTCTTCGGACCACGAACTGCACCATCTCTTCTGTACTTCTGTAGATAAGATTTCCCCTTGATCTTCAATGCACCTCCAGTTACCCCGATCTCCTCAACATTATTCCTGGACACCAGCTGAAGCTCCACACAGCTTCAGCTTATCCAACGTCACACATTTAGTAAACATGTCTGCTGGATTCTTAGCACCTGAGATATTCTTCAAGTTAATTGTGCCATCAGCGACCAATCCTCTAACGAAGTGATACCTTATCCCGATGTGCTTCGTCTTCTTATGATACACAGGATTCTTGGCAAGTTTTACTGCACTTTCATTGTCACAATGTAGCAAATACTCAGTCTGCTTCTTCCCTAGCTCTTCCAGAAAAGCTTTCAACCATACTAGCTCCTTACTGGCTTCAGCTATAGCCATGTATTCTGCCTCTGTTGTGGACAAAGCCACGCTTTTTTGGAGTCTGGACATCCAACTGACTGCAGTTCCTCCCACTGTGAAAACAAAACATGTGGTGCTTTTAAATGTCTCTTTGCAACCACCCAGGTCAGGATCTGTGATAGCAGTGGGTCGATAACAACTCGGGTCAACCCAGATTAGACCGGATACCCTATTGGTTATGAAATGGAGCATGCAAACTCATTCACAACCCACGTACACATCATGTGGCAGCAGTCATTTTAATTAGTTTATTGAATCTGCTTCAACTAGTTGTACGTTATGCATTTGTAGCAGTACCTTCATGTCCACCTTCCCAAAAAAACTAGGAAAATAGTTAGTGGTAGTTTTCTCTTATTTCCTTTATGTATTATCCGTAACTCATCAATAAAGATCAGTGTGTTTTGTATGAAAAAAATGTGTGTTAATTTTCTCAATGGATTTTGAGATGAATTAATTCTTCCATGCTAGTTCAAGTTTGGCAACTTGGATGGTGTTCTTGGAGTCTAAGGTTGGATTAGGTGGTGTATCTGTATCCTAATTCAAGTTTAGTTCGCCTTAATTGTTTCTTGTGTGGTGTTTCTGTATCACAAGAGACCGTTAGATTTATCCTTTATTTTACTGTTTTATTTGAACCGGTGATTCGGGTCCTTACTCCTATCATTTGGTATCAGAGCCGAAGCGATCCGTTTCGACTCGTTATCCTTAAAAAAAAAAAAAAAAAAAAAAAAAAAAAAAAACTTCCTTTTGAGTCCTTATCTTCTCTACAAAACAATTTGCATGGATGCAAGAAAGAATGAGGAACATGAGTTGCAGGCTAGAGTTGAAGCCATTGTACAACAAAATCGAGAATGGAAACAACAACTGCACTATATGGAACATCAGTTGAAGGAACTCAAACGTCAAATTTTCAGTAATGAATGCGTTAAATTCAGAACTGAAAAGCCGAGAAGAAAGCTTCCCAAATATGTATTTACTTATCTTGACATGTTAAAGAAAAGAACCACACTCACGTACCAAGATCCGGACGTTGAGTTTGTCGTCTCCGGTTTTTATGATACGGTTGAACTTCCGAAAGCAGAGGTAGAATTTGATGAAGAAAAGGAACCGGTTGAGTCCGAACAAAACAAGGTACCCCGATATGACGAAGACGAAGTTGAGCCCGTTGAAGAAGAGTGTTTATTTGTGCGAGAAGCATTTAACGGGATTACCAATCTAGAGGAGGACCTTCAACATGAAACCGATTTTTGTAGCGTCTTTGGACCAGAATTACATGGGTCCAGGACTGCCAAGGAGCTATTCACAATCGGATTAAAAGAAGAGGAAGAGTCCGCTCCACCTAATATTCACATGATAGTCAACTGTGAAAGTGAAGATGATGTTCTAAGTTTACAACACAAGGAAACAAAGTTAAATCTAAATGCAGGTTGTGGTTTTGAATGTGATAGTGAAGGTTACATGGACATTTGGAGATCAACTGAAGCCATGTACATTACCAGCTTCCATGTAACCAAGATCTCTAGACAAGTTATAATCCATCCATGGAGTATGTCATTGAGGTTACGGTCTCGTTTCAAGCTATATGCCATCGGATACCCACCCGAAATACCTCCCGAGCCACCACCGGATGCGCTTGTCCTAAGTTTGAGGACAAACTTTTTCAAAGACGGAGAGAATGATAGCAGTGGGTCGATAACAACTCGGGTCAACCCGGATTAGACCGGATACCCTATTGGTTATGAAATGGAGCATGCAAACTCATTCACAACCCACGTACACATCATGTGGCAGCAATCATTTTAATTAGTTTATTGAATCTGCTTCAACTAGTTGTACGTTATGCATTTGTAGCAGTACCTTCATGTCCACCTTCCCAAAAAAAACTAGGAAAATAGTTAGTGGTAGTTTTCTCTTATTTCCTTTATGTATTATCCGTAACTCATCAATAAAGATCAGTGTGTTTTGTATGAAAAAAAATGTGTGTTAATTTTCTCAATGGATTTTGAGATGAATTAATTCTTCCATGCTAGTTCAAGTTTGGCAACTTGGATGGTGTTCTTGGAGTCTAAGGTTGGATTAGGTGGTGTATCTGTATCCTAATTCAAGTTTAGTTCGCCTTAATTGTTTCTTGTGTGGTGTTTCTGTATCACAAGAGACCGTTAGATTTATCCTTTATTTTACTGTTTTATTTGAACCGGTGATTCGGGTCCTTACTCCTATCAATCTGTATAACCTCTGAGAACTGAATCCTTCCCTTTGAAACATAAACCCATCTTTGACGTTCCCTTCAAATAACGAAGCACCCATTTAACTGCTTCCCAATGTTCTCTTCCCGGATTGGACATAAACCGACTGACAACTCCGACTGCGTGTGCTATGTCAGGTCTTGTACACACCATAGCGTACATCAAACTACCTACTGCAGATGCATACGGAACTCTAGCCATATCAGCTTTTTCTTCTTCAGTTCTGGGACACTGATCTTTGGTAAGCTTGAGGTGACTCCCCAAGGGCGTGTTTCTAGGCTTGGTCTTCTCACTGTTAATACCGAATTTCTCTAACACTTTCCCGATGTACTTTTCCTGGGACAGTGTCAGAGATCCATCTTTCTTGTTCCTGGTGATACTCATCCCGAGTATCTGTTTGGCTGCACCCAAATCCTTCATCTCGAATTCTTTGGACATTTGCTTCTTCAACTTGCTGATCTCATTCATATCTGATCCTGCAATCAACATATCATCTACATACAGAAGTAGAATGATATACGAACTCTTGAACTTTTTCAGATAACAATAGTGATCGGCTTCACATCTCTTGTAACCGGTCTTCACCATGAAATTATCAAACTTCAAGTACCACTGCCTTGGCGCTTGTTTCAGACCATTTAAACTCTTCTTCAACTTGCACACCCAATTTTCTTTTCCAATAACCTGGAATCCCTTTAGGCTGTGCCATGTAAATATCTTCATCAAGGTCACCATGTAGGAATGCTGTTTTCACATCTAGCTGCTCTAGATGCAAATTCTCTGCTGCTACAATACTCAGAACTAACCTGATGGTGGTCATCTTCACCACTAGAGAGAAGATCTCATCATAATCAACTCCCTTCTTCTGCTGAAATCCCTTGACCACTAAACGGGCTTTATACCGTTTAGAACCATCATGCTCATCTTTGACCCTGAAAACCCATTTATTCTGAAGAGCTTTCTTGTCTGGCGGAAGCTTTACAAGAACCCAAGTCTTGTTCTTGTCTAGTGAACTCATTTCTTCTTTCATTGCTCGCTCCCACTAGAACGAGTCCTTCATCTTGACTGCTTCAGAGTAGCTCTCTGGTTCACCATTTTCTGTCAAGAGAATATAATTAACTGAGGGGCCGGTACGACTGGGACTGTACCTGTCCGGCGCTTTAGAAACTCTGGTGGATCTCCTGACCGAAGTATCAGTCTGGTCAGGCTGCTGTGGAGACTGTTCGTCTTCAGACTCTGAACTCCCACTATCAGAAACTCCCACCGACTCTTCATTCTCACCATCTTCAGTCTCAGGTTCTGTGTCATCTTCAGATTCTGTTACGGGCCCTGTGACAGATTCTTTCTTCTGATTCTCAACACTAAACTCAACTGTTTCTTTCTTAACCTTTGACTTATCCAAGTTTCTGTCTTTGTACAATTCTTCTTTATTGAATTCAGCATGCTTGCTTCTGACTACCTTTCTGCTTTCAAAATCCCAAAGCCTGTAGCCCATTTGATCACCCCCATATCCAATGAAAATGTACTTCTTGGCTTTTGCATCTAACTTGTCACCTTCTTGGTTGATATCATAAGCACTACACCCGAAGATTCTCAGGTGATCATACTCAACTGCTTTGCCCTTCCATTCTTCTTGAGGAAGCTTGAATCCTAACGGTACTGAGGGTCCACGGTTGATAAGATGCGCTGCTGTGTTAACTGCATCAGCCCAGAACATCTTTGGGAGCCCTGCATTCAATCTCATGCTCCTGGCTCTTTCACATAATGTTCTATTCATCCTCTCTGCAACTCCATTCTGTTGCGGAGTTCCTTGAACTGTATTTATCATCTTGATCCATCTATCAGCACAATAATCTGTAAACTCCTTGCTGGTATATTCACCACCGTTATCCGACTTCAAGCATTTCACTTTCAAATCAGTTTCAAGTTCAACAGCAGATTTCCATTTCTTAAAAGTATCGAAAACTTCAGATTTATGTTTAAGAAAGTAAACCCATACCTTGCGTGTTGAATCATCTATGAAGGTCACAAAGTAGCGAGAACCTCCAAGTGAAGCTACTGATGTCGGTCCGTATACATCAGAGTGAATAAGCTCCAATTTCTAAGCTTTCTGTGCTCTCCCAGTCTTCACAAAAGTCACCTTCTTTTTCTTGCCTAGGATGCACGGTTCACGAAATTTTGACTCGAACTTCTTCAACTCTGGAAGTTTTCCCTTGGCAACAAGCATCTTCATCCCCTTCTCACTCATGTGCCCGAGTCTTTGATGCCATAACTTTGCCTGACTCTGGTCACTCGATACTGCGTTCACTGCATCAGCTGATGCTTCAACCATGTACAAACGACCTCTCTTCTTGCCTCTAGCAACTACCATACTGCCCTTAACAACTCTCCATTGTCCACTACCAAAGTGAACATCATATCCCTGATCAATGGATATAAGCATCCTCTTCAAACCAGGAATGACCCGAACATTCTTCAAGGTCCAAATGGTTCCCAATGGAGTTTTAAGGTCTATGTCTCCAATTCCTGTAATGTCAAGACTCTGATTATTAGCCAAACGAACTTTACCAAAGTTACCTGTTCGTAGATTCTTCATCTTCTTCGTGCTAAAAGTAGCATGGAAAGACGCTCCTGAATCCATAATCCAGTCTTAAATAGAACTCTCAATACAGCAACTAAGAGCATCCTCTGAATCTGAGGATGTAGTAGCATTCACCTCCCTTTTCTCTCTCGCAGGTTCAGAACACTAACTTCTGAAATGCCCAAACTCCTTATAGTTCCAACACTGTACATCTTTCCTTGGCTTTCCAGGTCTTGACTTGCTCCTGCATTTTGACTTTGACCTACCCTTATTTCCTCATTTGTTACTACTTCTCCCTCTTCCTTCAGTACTGAGCAACGAGCTTGATTCTCCATTGTTCCTTCTTCTGGAATCCTCATTCAGTAACAAATCACGAACTCTTCCAAAACTGAGAGTCTCAACTGACCCAGTGACTGCTATGATTGTGCCTGACCAGCTGTCAGGTAATGAGGATAACAATAGATAAGCCTGCAATTCATCATCTATCTTAAAATTCACAGAAGACAAACGTGTCAAATGTGATTTAAATAAATTAATATGCTTAGTAACAGAACTTCCCTCTTTCATACGAATGTTGACTAACTCCCGTATCAGAAACACCTTGTTTGCGGGAGACGGCTTCTCGTACATGTCGAACAAAGCTTCCATAATCCCACGCGCTGTGGTTTGTTCCAGAATGTTATAAGCTACATTCATGGAGAGAGCAAGCCTAATCGTTGACTGTGCTTTCTTGTCAAGATTCGTCCATTCTTTCGTTATGGTCGCAGGGGGGGTCTAGTGCAACATCTAACTCCTTCTGTATAAGCAAATCCTTGATTTGCATCTTCCACTATCCAAAGTTCTTCCCATCAAACTTCTCTACCTTGACCTTTCCGTCTTCAGACATTGTCTCTGTCTAAATTTCTAGGAAACTAGCCAAAGGAAGGATAAGTATTGTTTCTTTGACCAAAAAAGTCAAATAAATAAATCACCTAAAAATCATGACCAACTTTATATATATCTAAAAGTTGTCTTTTTCTTCCACTCCTTCTTCGTTCTTCTTAGTGCATGTTTGGCTCTCCATTTTCACACCTCCTTATGACTTATAACTTATTGAAAAAGTTATAAGTTAAATCAAAAGTGTTTGGATTGATAGATTGAAAAGTAACTTATGGAGAATTTTAGACTTTAAAAAGGAGAAATGTGAGGATAAGTCATAAGTCACAATTTGTGACTTATGAGATTAAGTAACTTTTGATGAAGGAGAAGTTATAAGGAGAAATGAAAAAGGAGAGCCAAACACACCCTTAATCCAACCACAACAAACTCCAAAAAAAAGTTCTGACCACTTGTCAACTTTTATAAACCCAATTCTCTCACCAACAAATAAAACCTTCAAACAATCAGTACTTCAAGAAACAAGCACCAACAAACAAAATCAAAACAACCCTACAAATCCTAGCAACCTGAACTTGGTTGCAAAAGAAACTAGCGGCGGTTGACGGCAGTACAAAGGTGACCGGTGGTGAGTTCGACCTAAACCTTAACAAGTTCTGGGTTAGCGACGACTATGGGTGAGTTCGTCTGAAAAAAAAAGAACACGGTGGCTAGGGTGACGGGATGGTGTTGCAGCGTGTTAGGGTTCGATCGGAACCCCAGTCGGAGCAGAAGGCGGCGGCAACGTGAGGAGGGTGGCGGCGGTAAGGTGGTGGTGGCGGCTGTGAGGTTTAAGGTATGTGTTCCTTCTCTGATCAAGAGCCTGAGCTCTGATACCAGTTGTTAGGATCGTAGAACACACATGCACACGAACACAAGTATTTACGTGGTTCGGTCTAAACAGACCTACGTCCACTGGGGCAACTGGGGTATTGTTTTATTGAGTGATAAAAAAAGTTACAAGTACAAGAGATAATTTATAGGCCTAAATTAGGGTTACACCCTATGTTAATCTTGCTCAACAAGTTAATCATACTGGGCTTCAAAACGACTGGGCCTATAGGTGGGCTGAAGGCAACATCTCCAACAAATTCTAAGTGTTTTTTTTTTTAACATTTGCTTAATTTTGTTTCATTTTCGAGGAACAAGAGTTGAAACTGATGGGAAACGACATGTTTAACTTGTAGCAACCATGGCTGGGTTGACACCAGCATCCGCAGGATGGAGTAATAACATTATTGTGTATCTAATAAACGAAGTTAACATCAAAAGCATTGATGCTGCTCAGATCACAAACATCGTCAATGGTTGTATGGCCTTGTCTCCGATTCTTGGTGCCATATTAGCCGACTCGTATTTTGGCTCATTCAAAGTTATTACAGTTTGCAACGGCCCTAATTGAGCGTTTCCTTCTTCCAACAATCCATAAACTGACCCGCACCTCACCCACGCTTCTAAAACGAATTGGTATTGGTCACGTTCTCATCATTTCAAGTATGGCCCTCTCAGCGCTAGTCGAGTAAAAGCGGCTTGCAACGGCCCAAACCCACAACCTAACTTGTAACTCGATCATGCCAATGTCGGTGTTCTGGATGGTCCCACGACTAGTAGTTGTGGGTGTTGGAGAAGCATTTGTTTTCCCAGGTCAAGTGATGTTTTATTACCAAGTGTCTCCAAAGTCGATTAAGAGCACAACAGCGGCGATGATGGCAGTGATTATCGGGATTTCGTTTTATTTGGGGACCGCAGTGGTTCATTTGATCAGAAAAGCAACAGGGTGGTTGCCTGATGGTATAAATGATGGGAGGATGGATTATGTTTATTGGGTATTGACTATTGTTGGGTTGATCAACTTTGGATATTACTTGGTGTGCACATCAATGTACAAGTACCAAAATGATGAAAACATCGAGTTCAATAGTTCCAATCCTTTCTAGGTGATATATTACGCTGTTCGATATTTCGTTTGTAACCAAATAACTGAATCAAACTAGAACTGAATTTTGAAATATGTATTCAGTTTTCGGTTTGGGTTTGACCCAAATGCGGTCATCTATCTCACGAAATATAATTATGGGGTGTTCATGGTTCAGTTTGGCAGTTTAACGATTTGAAATTATTTTTCTTTTCAAAAGCATGAATTCTTATTAAAAACCTTAACATGATAAAAAAAGAACAGTTCGCGCTTACAATACATATATTAACTACATATTCCAAAATTAAAAAAAAAAAACATAAATAAGAAAGGTTGAATTGCCGGTTCAGTTTCATGGCCTATTCCAAGTTCCAAACCAAACAAATCGTTAAACCACCATGACCAGTTCGGTTTGCATGGCTGCCCGGACAGAACAGTGAAGACCGCCAAAGCATCAAAACCAAACCTTTCGGATCTCAAACCAACCAAACTGACTGACTTACTTCGGGTTGGAAATGACTGTCGCTTTCAACTGTATATGAACATCCCTAACTACTGAGTCAAAACAATTATAGGTATAATTACCAGGTATATTACATTATCCCTGCAGTTAATGTGCAAAATGCAACTTTGGCAACACAAAATTAAATAAATGCCACACAATGTATTGATGTAGGCTACAATGACTTGCTATTTGTGCAATATAAGTTGTTCATTTTAAAATGGTGTAGTTCAGGCTAAAATGTCGATACACGCCAATAATTAAATAACTGACCTGCATCACAAGCAAGAAATCCCATTTTGGACAAAAACTCTAAAAACTGAAAGCTATCTTGAATCTGGTTGAAAGAAAACAACAGGGTGGTTGCCTGATGGTATAAATGATTTTAGGATGGATAATGTTTATTGGGTGTTGACTATTGCTGGATTGGTCAACTTTGGATACTTTTTGGCGTGCTCATGTATGTACAAGTACCAAAATGATGAACACAAGGAGCTCAGTAATTCTAATCCTTGCTAGGTGGCATACTGTGTATGTAATCAGACTGTTTGTACCCGAAAACCAACTCCAACTAAAACTGAAATTTCAAATGTGAATTCATTTTTCAGTCCGGGGTTCCATGAACCAAACCGTCTGAATCTAAAACCGGCCAAATCAGCCGAGTTGCTTTGGTTTAGACGATTCAGTCAGTTTCAACGATTTTTGAACATCTGGTAGTATAATTAACAAATCCTTTACATTGGCCCTATAGTTAAATTAGAATACAACTTTGGCAACACAAAAAAAAACTAATTAAATATTAAACAATGTACTGGTGTAGAGTAACATGACTTGAAATTTGTGAAATATCAGTTCATTTTAAAATGGTGGAATTCAGACTAAAATGTTGATATTGATAGATAATAAAACTACATGGCAAGTAAGAAGAACCACACCACCAATGTGAAGTTCAAGTTAGTTATTGGTTTTGAGCAATTTCGGTTCATATTGCAAATAACCCGATATTTCATGAAAGAACCAAACACATAGAGGTTGACTGTCACTTCACACAGGAAAGCTTGAAGATGGAACAATTACAACCCCTCGTATCATAACTGGAGACCAGTTAGCCGATTTTTTCACCAAAGCTTTGTACAAAAGCGAAAATTGTTAGATAGATTTAATCAAGAAATCTAGTAGTCAAATTGTGACTTTTAGAAAGTCAATAACTGTATGTTTAGAATAGTTATGTCAGTTAATTAGAATAGTTGTGTCGCTTAGTTTAGCGGTTAAATAACCGTCATTGTAAAGGGTATAAATAGCCCTTCATGTGTACCATTTGTTTGTGTGGAATAATATTTTGTGTTTATCAAAATCCCACCCTCTGTTCATATTATTCAGAGTCCCTGCACATCAATATGTGCATACTCAAAACAAATTGTTCAGTCATCAATAATTGATCCACAATCCCGTCCGATTTCTATCAAAAATAACTCTATTAGTAACAAGCTAGGCATGATCAATATATATGCTCTGGCTTTAAGAGGGAGTGGTAGATGATTGTTAGATGTTAAGAGGATAAGGTTTCTACCAACCTCAAAACTCCTACAAGCAGGGGCGGATCTAGTTCATGGGGAGGGGGTGCAGACGTTGCGGCTCAACTTCGCGCGCGTGGTGGAAAATTAGTGGAAATTTTGTTTTTTTTTTTACGAAATTTAAAAAACGTTGCTACTAAAATGAAAAAAATGAAAAAAATGAAAAACGTTACTACTGAAAAATGTTTCTAGATCCGCCACTGCCTACAAGTTTCCTAGATTAGAATATTAGTTTCTATTCCTATAAACAGAATGTGTATTGTAAGTTTCCAATTTGAGTTGATACTTGATACAAGTATTTCTCCCCCAATTTGCATTTGAAGTTTTCGTCCGTTAACGGTGTAAACGAGTGATTTCAGTTTGTAACATGAACTAGATTAATTAAAATCAAGTAAACAAGCCCACCATCCATCTTATCATCTAATAATTCAGAATGCTAACGCTGCACTTATGAAGGGATAAATCCATTAAAGAAAACAAAAACTAAAATTCTGAATACACACATCTCACCTCTAAATGCATTGAGAACAGAAACAAGCAATTAAGGTGGTCTGTTATAACTTATAAGAAAATTAGATAATCTTTTCTTGCAAAAATAAGATAATGCTCTTTAAATATTTGTTTTCATTAAGTTTGAGTAAATGATATTAGCAGTCCCTGTGGCTGCTCTTTGATCTCTACAAAATAAAAACCACATAACCCAAACATGTAACATTTTAACTCAGACAGAGACCATGTGTGACTAGGGCCAAACCATGAGGACAATTTGTTTAATAGACTCTAAAATAAAAATGTCAAAGGGCCTTAACCCCTATGTCATCTTAAGGTTGCTACAAGCCTACAATTTACTTGAATATCATCAAGATATTTCCATATAATAATGTTCAAAAAAAACATAACTCGCAGATAAGATAAGGGTGTTCACCTTTTAAATAACGCAGACGGATCTATTTGAAATATCAAAAAGTAATTGTTCTTTGACCTCTAGACCTTTCTTCCCTGCTCAAACTCTAATCTCTTCATCGTCCTCGTCATCAGCTAGTGTATCTTTCTGATCAAGAAGAATTAGAGATTCTGTGTACGAACTCACGCGTGATGAATAACCTTGGCCTTCAATCCCAAGATCATTTATGTGTTCCGAGAAGGGGTTATAATCTATAAGTGCATCAGTGTCATTAGTTATTCTCATCATAAGTTCACCATTCCTCCTACTTTCCAGTGGCACACTTGATATATCTGGTACGTTGATGGGGCAAGGATTTGTAAACGATTTTGAATCACCATTATCCATCATCCACACTTCATATACATCGTCTAATAAAATGCGTTGAAGTACAACAAGAGAATCACTTAGCTTAAATAAATACAAGTACATTGGATCGTGAAATGCTAACTCATTTGGGAGGTATATCTCTCTAAATTCTTCATTTGACAAATCAAACGAAACAAGAATCTCATAGCTAATATCATTGGGACTTAGTTTAGTACCAAACCAGTAAATAGAACCATCTATAATTACCTGAGAGTGAGGCCATTTAATTTCAAACACTTCATCAGACAGATTACCAAACGAACTTCTCCAAACCCCTGAACTCAAACTAAAAACCTCAACCTGCCAACGACTGCTGCTGCAAGTTACATCTTTCATATTCTTATGCGTACGCGTATCGTTAATCCTTACAATCTTAGGGTCACTAGTTGCAGGACAAACACCAAAACCGAAAGCAGTTCCCACGGGCCAATCTACATCAGGCACAGCAA
The DNA here is from genome assembly GCA_030844895.1 of Ambrosia x helenae. Lineage (NCBI taxonomy): Eukaryota > Viridiplantae > Streptophyta > Magnoliopsida > Asterales > Asteraceae > Ambrosia > Ambrosia x helenae. The sequence continues at coordinate 2,920,174 of CM061225.1, forward strand.
TATCAACTGATTTTCTAATTGTAGGATTCCAAAGAACAGCCATAGGCGTTCCAGAATAATATCCAACATCACCTTCATACCGATAATAACCGAACAGGCAGACCAATCCATGAGAGGTACCGACGAAAAACGAATTCCAAAGTAGGTCAACGGACCAAGGCAGAGTTGGAGAAAACTTGTTTTTGGGAAAAGTGTCATCATCCACAATCGAAACATAAGTTTCCTCAGAGTAGAGATTGTCGTACCTTAAAAGAAGATGTTGCTGTTGAGTAGGATTGTGGAGGGTGTAATCAGCAATGAAATCAGACGATTCGATTACAGATTTCCATGCTTTTGAAACAGATCTGAACTGAATCAGTGATTTGATAGGAAGTCTTTTGATGATTTCGACTTGAATTTCGAAAGGTATGTGATCTGACATGTTTTTGATTATAGGGTAGAAACTAAAAACTAGAAAAGCCTTTATTTATCCTGCAAAGGTAGAATGCAACATTAATAATAATAATGTAAAAGTAGTAGATGCAGTAAGGATTAAGTGGAGCATTATATCGAACACCTGGTGTACTAATACCCAACCAATAGTATCAAATGATCATAGCGAGCAGTCACATAAGAACACAAAGACAGACGACACAATAATAAATACCATTCGAGGGAAAGATAGATACATTGAAACTAAATAACATTTGGGGGATAGATAGATAGATTAGATAGATACATAGGTTGTTGAATAAACAGGAAGCAACAAAGAGATACATGATATAAACAATTAATTTTGGTCATACTATATATACTATAGGGTTTACAGATAACAAAATAAACAGCAAACATAGAAAGATAATAACACGTACCAGACTGCTGTCGGAGATGATGACTGATGAGAAGAGAAATTTGGAGGTGGTGGTGCAAAGGCGGCCGGCGAACTTCAGTTGATATGATGGTAATTAAAAGGACAGTCAAAACAGGTCCAACTGATACTTTTTTGGGAAAATGGCCAAAATAGCCCCTTGACCGGGCGTTTTGCATAAATAGCCCTCTCCATCGTTTTTGGAGAGACGGGACACGGTTTCCAAAAGGGCTGAACCGTCTTCCGAGATCCTTTGGTTTCCACCAGTAGCAACCCAACACGTGGCGGTTACGATCCCGATGTCTGCCACCCGGCTCCCGTGGCGGCTTGAGACGTGTCAGCGCCGCAAAGCCGTCTCCGGTGGGGTCCCTGAGACGGTTCACCAACGGCTCAAGTTAAGCCGTCTTCGGCTCAGCTTATAATAAAATAATATATCCGATCCCACCGGAGACGGCTCCTGAGCCGGTTCGGGTACGAAAAAGCCGTCTCCAGTGACGTCTTGTAAAAGTTATCAACCGTCTCCTGAGACGTCAGCGGGTACGAAAAAGACGGCTTCCGGTACCGTCTTTTTACTGTTTTTGCACCGACTCGGTGCCGGACGTCGTACATTGCCGGAGACGTTTTCGGTGATGTGACGTCCATGACGAACCGTTTATTATAAAATTAGTAAATTTTGTAACAATTTTGTTTGAATTTTTTCTTGTATTCCTTATTTTTCTTTCAAAGTGTTAAAAAAAGTTGTGCTGTTAAAAATGGTTAGTTTTATAATCTATAGTGGAGGCAGGTGGGAAGTTGTCAACGGTCGAATGGAATACGTTGTTGATAGTAGCTGTAAAAGACGTGGTTTTGAAATTGATGCAAATATCTCGTATCTTAGTTTTTTAAATGTAGTTTCCGATGTGTGTGAGATTCCAAACATTTCAAGGTTATCTTATAAAATGTCAGCTTTCGATGATGCAATCGACATTTTTAATGATCGTGATGTATCTTTTCTTTTTAAAGTTGCTTTGCAAAACCCCCCATGAAGTATTGAAGTTGTATGTTGTAGATGAACCAGGTGTGGGTTCGTCTAGTAATGCTCATTTAAATGACGTACCTTCAAATGATTCAAAAGTCCCTGATCTAAATGTGTCTATAGAAAATTTTGATCATTACACACCATATGGGTGTTTTGGAAATTTCGATGATGAGAAAGCTGAAAAAGAAGAATTTTATGGAAAGCCAAGTCCTGAATTGTTTTCAGAGATAACCAAAACCTCTTTAGTTTTTTTCTGAAGGTTCTGTATTTCGTAACAAAGATGAATTGAAATTGCAGTTAGGAAATTTTTGTTTGTCTGAACGTTTTTCCTATAAAGTCGACAGGTCATCTAAAACGAGGTACGAAATTTCATGTGTAGTTGATGATTGTGATTGGAAATTTAGGTCACGTTATGTCCCAACTTCAGACACGTTTTTTGTTACATTTTTTAACAACAACCACACATGTTCTAAAACTCAAACACATCCCCATCTTCGTCAAGCTAACCCACAAGTAATTGGTAGCATACTGAAGCACCAATTACGAGATACTAGACGTGTTTATCGTGGAAACGAAATAGTACAAGATTTTCGAGAAAGATTTAAGGTTGATATATCATATACTCAAGCATGGCGGGGGAAGTGTCATGCACTTGAGCTTTTGCAAGGAAGTAGCAAACAATCGTTTTCTGAGCTTCCATTCTACTGCTATAATTTGCGAAATGCAAATCCAGGGACTGTTACTGAGATTAGAACTGATGAAGACAATCGTTTTGAAATGCTTTTTATTGCCATTGGTGCAACGGTCAGTAAAATATTTTTACCTATTTTTATACCAACTTAAATAAATTATTGATGTTTTGGTTTACTGAAGTCTAAAATTTATCTGTTTTTCATTTTATTAAATAGATTCGGAGTTTTCTTCTGTCTTTAAGACCGGTCATTATTATAGACGCGACACACTTAAAAGGTGAGTTTAAGGGAACGTTATTCCTTGCTGTTGGCATGGATGATAACAACCAAATTTTACCCGTTGGATATGGTATCGGCAAATCCGAGGACGGTGAGAGTTGGACGTGGTTCTTATCGAAACTTAAAGAGTGTATCGGTGAGCACCCGGATTTGGCGATCATATCTGACAGAGCCAACTCAATAGATTTGGCAGTTCGGACGGTTTTTCCTAATGCCTTTCACGGGTTGTGTTGTCGACATTTGATGGTGAACTTAAAGATACCAAAAAGCAAAAAGAAGGATTTAGAGACACTGTGGTGGAACACTTGTAAAGCTTACCGGGTGTCTGATTTTGAAGAAAGTTTTAACGCGTTGTGTGCAGCCCTACCACGGGTTAGGAATACTCTATTGAGTATCGGTTTACATAAGTGGTCAAGAGCACACTGTTCGGGGAAACGATATCATTATATGACATCTAACAGTGCAGAGTCAATGAACGCCTTATCTAAGGACGAGCGAAAAGTTCCAATCACCCATTTGGTTGAATTTTTTAGAAAAAAACTTCAACAATGGTATTACGAACGCCGAAATGAGGCTATTCAAAATAAACACGTACTGACTCCTTTCGCGGTACAAAAAAATTATTAAAAAGATTGAAGGGTCTAGAACGTGGAAGGCTTATGGCGTTGGGGTTAACACTTTTCAAGTTCTAGACGGTGACAAAAATGGTTTTGTTGATCTGTCTAATGAAACATGCAGTTGTTGTGTTCCCCAGATATCTGGTTTCCCATGTGGCCACATGATTGCAGTATCAAAATTACTGAAGGAAAAGGACTGCAGTCATTATACATCACCTTGGTATAGCAACCAGTTATATAAAACAACATATGAAGAGGCCATTTATCCTTTACCCCACAGGTCTGAATGGGAGACGCCAGAGTATTTGATTCCTCTACAACCACCACATATTACAAAACGACAGTCGTGACGTCCTCGTGAAAATAAACGAATTTAATCGAGAGGCGAGGAACCTACGCCTGTATATTGCAGTCGTTGTAAAACTTACGGTCATCAACGTGACCGATGTTCAGCTCCTGTTGCCTCACGATCAAAATCTGCCAGGCGTGGTTCAAAGAAAGAAAATCATCATCAAACACCGTCCCCCACTTTCGTTGAAGCAGATGACTTTGCAGAATATGTAATTCATAATACTTGTTCGACTGTTAACCTTGCTGATTTTTAGTGGTGCTATTTACTTTAATTTATTTACTTAACAATATTTATAACATAAAATTACAAATAACTTCGATATATCAAGTTTTACATCAATACATAAACTAGGTAGATAAAGATTTAAATATTTGACGGTGCAAAACGACCAGCATAAATTTCATCTGCCATGAAACGTCTGAATCTCATGCAAGCATCATGTAGGCTGCTTTCTCTCCAAGTCAATGACATGTTTTGAACAAGATTTCTCAGCAACATACAAACGATTACCCCTGAATGTCGACCAATGCGACTATTGGTGACAGGCCAGACAACATCCCCCCAAAATTGTAATGATTCAACTTCGTTTCTACCAAACTTTTGCCAGTACGTTATAGCCCCCAGAAACCATATGAATGCAGATTCAAATTCTATAAGAATTTGATGAATTTTTCTATGAATGCAAAAAGTATCACCGCAATCTATGGGACTACAGTTATTTGGGAAATACACTGTTACTTGTAGTAATTTCATGTCAACTTGTAGAACAAACCAGTTTTCATCGTCTATCGAGGCTGGTATATATACCTGAAAATTACAGTCCAAAACGAAATGTAGATTTTATACAGCACGATAAAGAGGTATAAATATATAAAAAAACAGTATTTTACCATATCAACTTCCCAAAGAGGTGGATATATTCTTCTCGAGCCGTTTGCGTAGCAATAAGCATGGTGATCTTGTTCAATAATTAGGCTATAGAAATTAGGGGGAAGAACACTCCAAAGACCATAACTACATGTTGTTGGTCTTCTTTGGCGTTCAATGTCCCTTAACGACATCAATTTGTTGCACCATGCACGAACATGCTGTAAATAAATGTTAATAAAATCACAAAAATATTATCATTTCATATAACGTATAACGTAACAGTCATAGTATTTACCGTTTTTTGAAGATATCCGCTTCCACAGTACCCTAAAATACCACCCCACCACTCTTTGTTTAATGGTGTACGCCCCATATAGGTTGTATAGCAACATGTGCTATCACCATCGTAGTAAAACTCAAGAACATTTGGAGCCCAAAAACTTGATTGGTTATGTGGATTTACCCAAATTGTGTTCTCTACGGGAGCAGGAATGTTAGTCATTATGCTATTAAAAAGCATGTGAAATGAGGTTGTATATAAGGACCTAGGTTGATAGGTGTACCAATATCGGGTGGAATTTGTTCATGTGGTTTGTTAAAAATTGCCACTTTCATCCACAGGTACTAAAATGACAAAAAAAAATGAAACCCCAAGGACTAAATTGACAAAATAAAAAGAATTGGAAGAATGTTGCAATTTTTGACAAACGTCAGGGACTAAATTGGCAAATAACTCTTTCGTTATTTATAAATATACCTACCACCCACCGTTCATCATCAATTGTGTAGAGGTTTATATACCATCACCATGTCTCAGTCATCATCTTCATCTTCTAGGTCTTCATCTAGACGATTTAGCAGGTCAAGAGAAATATGTTCATGCGGTGCAACTACACGTATACTTATCTCGAGAACTGATGCAAACCCGGATAGAGACTTCGTGTGTTGCGTAAGTATTAAATTTTAATATTTATCTTGTGCTTTTAATGATCATCAAATAACTGTTTTTTTTTAAACCACAGACTGCTGGTTGTGGATTTATTAGGTGGGTAGAAGCGTCCGAATGTTTCAGGTGCAAAAAAATCGTTCCGGGGTTGAGGCAATCGTTAGACGAGCAACAAGCTTTGGCTAGAAAATACCGTTTGCAGGCGAGACTGTTGAAGTTACTTTTGGTAGTTAGTTGGGTTTTGTTTGCATATCTACTAATGTAACACAAGAGGAGTAGTAATAATAATGACATGTAAATTAATTAACATTAGTAATATTAAGGTAACAATTTCAGTTCGTCTTCATCGGAAGTCTGTCTAGTATCTATCGAATCAGCTTCCGGCAAAACGTTCTTATAAAATTCAAAGGCCATCCTGTGCCGCATTTTTAAAGCTGCTACTTGGGTGTTTTCATATTTATTTAGAGGTTCGTTTTTAATCAACCTCTCAATAAATATGCACACCCAACCCCCACAATCACCAAGATGTCCAGACTGTTGGGGTACATCTACAGGCTCTACGACTTGGAAAGGAGGGGCGTAGATGTATGGGTTAACGTATTCGTAGTAATTATTCGATCTTAGCCAAAGGTCAAATGCGTAATTAATATTGCATATGACCTCCCTTTTGGCCTCCCGTAAGCCTGTCAAAGACAGTAAACTGCAAAATATAGAAAGAACATTATCAAAATTAACACTATTACTTAACGAAAACCGGCATTAAAAAAAATAGGTTCAACATTTACCTGTCATAGATGGTAAACGTTCGCTGGCACAGGTTAAAAACTCCGAGGATCCAATGTTGTTTGCTTATATTCATCACAACATATACCTATTAAATCGCGAATAGTTTGAAACAAAATGTTAAAAGCAATCAATCATAATATGTTCAACAAACAAAACCATGATTTAAATTTGAAAAACAACCTCGTCAACATCAGCGATGTTTGGAAACGGGTCGAACGACCCATCAAACAAATCTCTATAACCCTGCTTATTATCAGGGTTAAGTACACCCAACACAAAATATGGAGGAAGGATGCTCCAACGGGAGGTTGAGCTCCAAAGAGTGTCGTAAAGATAGTGTGTCCATCCATATATGTGCTATAATAAATAAAAATTAATATTCAATATTAAACTGCGGTAAATATATTAATTAAATTAAATATACTTAATAAAAGTAACAAATATTTAAAAATTATTACCTCGGTGCCGAACCAACCGAGTGACTCATCACCGAAAAGATCTTCCCAAAAGCCATCCGGGAATATACTTCCCCCCAACAGTGCACAAATTCTATTTTTATCCTTTTGTTTTGGATACCATTTTTTTATTTGTTTTATGTTTTCGTTTTCATTGTTTGATTTCAACTTCTTCTTTTTTGCACCTTTTATTGTTGTGAATGGGGAAAGCATACACGAAGCTGGCTTTGTTGACCTTTGAGACCGTCTCAACTGTTAAAGTGACAAAAGTAAACCAATTATTTTGAATTTAAATGCTAAACTATGAAGGAAAAAAATAAAATAAAACATAACTACCTCAGCCTTTTGTAAGCCGTCGGTGTTTGGTTTATATACATCACCCGAGCTAAAAAAGTCATCAACATTCTCATTGTGATGAGAGCTCGTCGGGCCTTCCACACCAGTAGGTTGGGATTTACGTACCTAAGATTTAAAAATGTAAATTATTTAAAACTTTTCAACAAATTAATACGGATTAATAATAATCATACGACAACTTTACCTCAGGTAGTAAACCCTTCAACTTGTTATTGTAAAAGTTTTCCAACCTATCATCCATCAACGCTTTAAATTGCTCTATTAATTCATCATTGATAGTGTAGGTTGTCGGAACAGTTTCCGACTTTCTTTTTTTGGCCGTCGGATCAACAGCCGGCTCACCGTAAACCGTATGCTGATCATCAAAACCACCATCCACACCATTCGCTGCAGTATTATCAAAATTTACATAGGCAGACGGATGAAACTCGGCCGGCTTATTAAAGCACCCTTGAGACGAGGATTTTTGTGCTCGTAAAAAATGGGCGCTATCAGTGTACCAGGCATAGCGCAGCTCAGAATCATTCGGAAGTAGAAACCTATACGGCTTAAACCCTTCAGCCTGAAGCGCAACAATTTTTTTTCAAATTTTATCACTTATATTTAGTTTTTCAAAAAAAATTGTTGAAAATGATTTCAAAAGATTACCATAGAAGTTACGGTGATCATACGATCAATGGTCTTCCTATGCATTTTTCTTCCCGGACCCCAGGAAAGAACTCTGGGGATTGCATCACCAATAAAAAAACCTCCATCATTTCTAAATTCTAGAAATATCTCATATATCCAGATCTGCAAGTTTTTAAACAAAATTTAGATTTATTTGATCAAATATTTGTTAAAATTAATAAATAAAACTAAATAATTCATAAAAACTAATACCTTGAAAACCCAATTACAAGATTTTAAACTGAAGCCCTTTGTACCCCGCTTTTGAATCAGGTGCATGTTCTTGATGTTTTTAACCAAATCTTCCCAAAAATAACTTCCCCATGGAAAGCTATTCAACACTACAAAGTCATCAACCAGATCGAGCACAAGATCATCCACGGTCGCGGAAGTTTGGCTACCCTTAAACACCGATTCGATCATTACCAAGATACAAATACGGACAACATCATCCACCGCATAATCGCTCCAGTCACCGTTGAAAATAGCACAAACACTTTCATAGGATACCTTACTCACTTCACCAAATATTCGTCTTTTAAACGATGTTGGGGATTGTACAAGTTCCCAACCATCGTGACGGCCAAATCTTAGGCCCGTTATCAGACAAAATTGTTGTGGAGTGAATAGAAGACTATTAGGACCGACTTGATAAAAAAGGCCGTCGATACTAGGCAGTCCCGTCTCAATCTGATGTTGTGCCACTGAGAGTAACAAATTACTTTCGCAAAGATGGCTCATAACATCCAGAAAGTGACCGAAGACGGTCTCCCTAAAACGGCTTTGCATTGCCTCGGACATTCTAGTATTCATTTGAGTTACTTTGTTCCAAGCACTTCGGACTTTTATTTCGGTATCAGACTAAAAAAAAGGTTATAAAAAATATTTAGTAACGAACAAGGTAAATGAAAAATGATAAAAATACTTGAATGAAAAATGGTAGTAAACGCTTACCGGAGGAGGTAAGCTCCGAGGAGGATTCGGCTGTTGTGGGTGCCGAAAAAACTCTTCGTACTGTTCCTCTTGTAGGGTTTGATTTGCGTTCATCGGGTCGACAAAGTCATTCGGATCAAACATGGTCAAACGGGTTTGGTCAACCTCGATTAATGGTCAACAAAAAAACAAACAAAATTAAAAATTAATCAACGGTCGACGGTGTGCACGTTCGTGGTGGACCTAGGGCTGGCAAATCGTGTATACCCGACCTGTTAAGACACGAACCTGTTAAGACACGAACACGAAACATGTATACCCGAACACGACACGATAACTTATCATGTATTTTTTTCTAAACCTGAACACGAACCTGTTTGTACCTGGTTTACACGATTAGACATGATAAGACACGATAAGACACGATAATACCAATTTATACCAAGTTTACATGATAAGACACGATAATACCTGTTTATACTAGGTTAATACGATAATACACGAACAAGTTATTCAAATCCGACACGTTAAATGGGTATCATCAAGCATTAAAAAGGTAGAATTCCATCTATAAAAACGTATAACCCTAATACTCCACCCCCACAACCTATATTTTTTTAAAAAAAATTCTTAACATGTCTTAACGAGTACTAAACAGGTAAACAAGTATTTAACCTGTTTAGACACGAAAATTAACAGGTATATTTCGTGTCTACCTGTTTAGGACACGAAACCTGTTAAGGCCATACCTGTACCTGTTAAAATCGTGTAGGTTCGTGTCGGGTATTTGTGTTCGTGTCTGAAATTGCCAGCCCTAGGTGGACCACTTGACCAAAAATATGTCGTGTGGTCCCGTTTGTGTCGTTTTCAATGAAAATTTTTTTTTTAAAAACTTTGAAAAGGAACGTTAATATTACCTTTTTTAATTATAAATGATCGTCGTCTGATACTTTGACCGGAGTCCTAGCAAACCCTTCGCCGGAAAATAGATGATAAACAAAGAAAACCGGAAAAAGAGCCTTCCCGTCAGCGTAGCGTCTTTCGGTGGAGAGAATTTCACCGAAAGTTTTACTTTTACCCCCAAAAGGTAAACCTTAGGGTGGGACCGGGCTGCATGAGCCGGGTCCGGTTCCCAAAGCGTCTCAGGAGACGGTCTGACCAAGACGGGTTCGGTTCCCAAAGTGTCTCGGAAGACCCTCTGACAAAGCCGGGTCCCGGATCCCAACCCGTCTTTTGAGCCGGTACCCGGAACGATCTGGTTGAGCCGGTTCCGGTTCCCAACCCGTCTCACGAGCCGGTTCCGGTTCCCAACGCGTCTCAGGAGACCGTTCCCTGAGACGGTTCCCAAAGCCCCCCAGCCGGTTCCGGTTACCAACCCGTCTGACGAGACGGTTCCCAAAGCCTCTCAGTCGGTTCTCAAGGAGACGGTTCCCATTGCCTGTCAGACGGTTCCCGAGACGGCATTTTGTGAGCCCCTAATTAATTAAAAATTTAAAATACAAAAAATTAAAAATTTAAATAAATAATTTATATTTAAAATCATCTTTATATAAGTAGTTGTAACGTAAAATACTTTGTCGTTAAAAAACGTTGTTGGAGAAGTTTCGGTACAGAAAAATGTCTGACGGCCGTGATAAAAATATAGCTCCAGAAGAATACTTTTCTCAACCAGAGAAACATTCCTCGAGTTGGATATTAAAAAAATGGAGGCGCCCAAAGGAACCTGAAATTACCAAAGAAAGAGAATTTATCAGTAATCGACAAAGCTTACACGGAAACGTTATCGGCAAATGGGCTATACCGGACGATGAAAATGATAATTGGGCAACTAATGTTGTTGACTTCTACAATAAAGGCGACGCACCGTTTTGTTATTCTGCTGTTTTTTCAAGAAGTATTGAGCTTGACAAAAATTTTTGGGGAATTTTGTTGGGCTATCGTTCTAACGGCTACCTCACACCAACAGTAAAAACTTAAATTTTAATGTTTTTTTTTATTTTTTTACTTAAATTGTGATTCAATTATTTTTCAGCATGTTGAAGGATGGGTTGGAAGACTGATGAACTGGAGGAGTAGAAAGCTACAAAAAAATGCTTCGCTAAATATGCGGTGGACAATTCTTCCACCAGAATTTTATAATTCGTTATTAGAATCTGTTCCAAAAAACTTGGCCAACTATTGCAATGGCAAATTCAAACCGTTTCCTTCATTTTTCGACGTTGATTTTGTTTTTTTCCCCATTCAGCTTGAAAATAGGGAATGGTTACTCGTGCGACTAGAGTTGGTGACACAAGAACTTGTTATGTATGCTTGTGAAGACCTTCGTATCAGAGACAAATACAGAACCATTGTTCACCCAAAGCTGACGAAGATACAAGTTTATTTAGGAGCTTTACTAGTGAACATAAGATTCTGGAAGAAAACAGGTAATCCAGAAAAATGTATAACTTTCAATCTTAACGAAGACTATGTTGCACCACATAACTAACTCCCTGTCTGGTAATGAAGCGGTATATCTTTGTATGCTGATGGAGCATTTGATTACTGATAAACCAATTACTACGAACGGTGATCTAAAACAAACATGTTCGTCTTACAGACGATTCATGGCTGAAAAAATGTATTTCTGGAGGTGCTTACCACGTCCAAACAATTCTTAATAAAATGTTCTTATTTTGGAAGTTTATTTATTTTTTTAAATGTCCTTATTTATTTTTACCTACCATATTAATTACATTTATTTATTTACCATATTAACTATTTAATTAAATTAAATTATTTCACACTATAAATACCCGCCAAATTAACAAATTCTTCACTACATCACACATTTTTCTTACAAAACATCAATCAAACCAAGTAAAATGTCTTCATGGACGGACGAGGAGATCCTTGGGGTTACATTGGCATGGCGAAATGTTGCCGAAAACACCCGAGTTTCGGACACTAGTCAAGAAATTCGTGCAACTCCATTTTGGAGTAGAGTATTTTTCGAGTTTCGAACACTTGTCGGCGGTCAGACAAACCGTACGACCCAAGATGTTACAGAAAAGTTTCACAACGTCAAGGCGGAGTGCACCGTATTCGAAGGGTTCTTCAACTCCAACAAAGAGGAGTCGCCAAACGAGTCCGAGGAAGGGCTCATTGAATTGGCGAAAATCGACTACTTGTTGGACTACGACGAAGACTTCGTGTAACACCCCGCCCCTCTCACCACCAATATTGTCCGCTTTGCCCATCCAGAGCTCACGGATTTGTTTTTGGTTGCCCAAGTGGAGACTTCCCAGGAGGTCACCCATCCTGAAATTTCTCCCACCTGAGCACGCTTAACTGTGGAATTCTCCTCTCATCCACTAACAGTAAGCCCCAAAACGCATTGGTGACTTAAGAGGCAAGACATTACTTATGAACCACGGATCTCTCCTGGCCACGGCCGATGTGGGATTTTTCCTGGGGTGTCACATTCACCCCCTGTTAGAGTCTCATCGTCCCTGATGAGGTATGCACCCACCATCCCGAATGGCACAGGAGTGGCTCTGATACCATCTGTAACACCCCGCCCCTCTCACCACCAATATTGTCCGCTTTGCCCATCCAGAGCTCACGGATTTGTTTTTGGTTGCCCAAGTGGAGACTTCCCAGGAGGTCACCCATCCTGAAATTTCTCCCACCTGAGCACGCTTAACTGTGGAATTCTCCTCTCATCCACTAACAGTAAGCCCCAAAACGCGTTGGTGACTTAAGAGGCAAGACATTACTTATGAACCACAGATCTCTCCTGGCCACGGCCGATGTGGGATTTTTCCTGGGGTGTCACATTTCGGATATCTTTCCGCGTGGCATTTGTTACGTGATTATATTTATATTTAGGTTTTATTAAAAATAATGTTATGTAATGTTTTTTTTTAATGTAATTTTTATTATTAATAAAGTGTTTTAATTTATTTAGTGTTTTATAAAATGTTCTAATTTTTACTATGAAATCTATTGATATTCCCTATTGAATGCTTAACCCACCCGCATATATCCTTCCTATATAAAGCCAATAGACGGTTGGCTTTTACAGACCGTCAGTACACCGTCACAGAAAAGAAACCCAAACCCAAAATCACAATGGCACCCAAACCGTGGACGGAAGAAGAAGAAATTGCCCTGTGCATTGCTTGGATGACTTTTAAAGAAAACCCACCACGTCGAGGGTCCATTTGGCCACTCGTTCTCAACGAGTTCAAAGTTTTGGTTGGAGGTTCAAGCAGGTCAACCGAGTCTCTCAACCGGAAGTGGACGGACTTGCAAAACAAGTGCCGTCTCTTCGAGGGGTTTTATCAAACCGCTGTCCGTAAACTCCCACAAGAGACTGCGGACCATGAAAAACTTGAACATGCCAAGATTGAGCACGAGTTTTCGGGCCGACCACCCTTTACTCATTTGTCGGTGTGGCAGATGATTCTTGATGTCCCCGGGGCTTTGGATTAGTTTTTTTTTTTCTTACTTTTAATGTTCCTTTTATTTTACGTTTTAATAAAAAAAATGTTTATGTTAAGTTTATATTGTTTAAAGGGATTGTTTTGTTTAAATTTATAAAACCGTAACCCCAAAAATAGAGAACACATGACCTTAAACAAATAATGATTTAAACAAATAATAATAGGGATCCAATAAAAATACAACTAAAGTATTATAACAATTACAATATACAAACAATAATAATTCACGAAGTCGTTCAACACGTCAAACACCGAGACATTTCCGTTGCTTGAAACGCCGAGATATATTTTCGCAGTGTGCTTTATACCCACTGTCCAGTCTCATCTTCGTCATCCTAAATACATAAATATATGTACGGACAGATCCTTACCAACGGTCCGGACAAGTCAAAGAACAAACTCTCCTAAATATCACATCCGACCGTCTTGTACATGTAAAAGACGGATGATCCAGAAGATCATGATAGAGATTTAGGAAAAGGATGAACTTGCCAATAAAGTAGACTACCAAATCGTAGATGCAAATTACACGGGTTAACCCACGTGTAGATGCAACAACAATCCAAGTAGTATTATGTAGATGTAACAACAATCCAACCGAAGCCTTTTTCGCTTTACTTCTCACTAACTCCGACCGAAACATATCCATCACTTCAACCTTTCGCTCCAAATGTCTTCCCAAGTGATTGGACATCAACTTAAGGCCAAAGAAAATGGGTGAAAGGCTTTTAAGGCCAAAGAAAATGGGTGAAAGGCTTCGGAGCAAAAGCTTTCCATAGAATGGGATTAGATAAATCCCAAAGGCTTAGGTTTAAAAAGTGCCATAATTTTAACCAAAAAAATATTCGGCTATTCTGAAGCTCAAAAACACGTCGAATAATCAAACTAAATTTGAAAAAAACATTTGAGAAGATTTTGTTTGATTTGGTAAAATATTTTGGCTTGGATTAATTCAAAGAGATGATAATTCAAAGAGATGATAATTCAAAGAAGTGTTTAAATGTGTTTTTTTTTTCAACCAAACCTACATATTTATACCCAAACAAAATTTAAAAAAAAATAATAAATTAATTAATGGCTGGAGACGGTTCAGCCAAAACGGATTCGGCTAAGCCGAGCCGAAGACGGCTTAACTTGAGCCGTTGGTGAACCGTCTCAGGGACCCCACCGGAGACGGCTTTGCGGCGCTGACACGTCTCAAGCCGCCACGGGAGCCGGGTGGCAGACATCGGGATCGTAACCGCCACGTGTTGGGTTGCTACTGGTTGGAAACCAAAGGATCTCGGAAGACGGTTCAGCCCTTTTGGAAACCGTGTCCCGTCTCTCCAAATACGGTGGAGAGGGCTATTTATGCAAAACCCCCGGTCAAGGGGCTATTTTGGCCATTTTCCCTACTTTTTTTACATACAAGAAAATCACTTTATATATATCATCTCTCACAAATGGCAAGGGCATCCTATATCGAAAAAAGAAAAATAGCTTTGGCTACGACTTGGGTTAGTGTCTACGAAGAAACGCCTCTTGCTGGAACGTCTTTGTTTTGTAATGCAATTTTCAAACAATTATGTTGGCTACGACTGGTGGATTTATGATGGTTTTCTAAGAGCTGATGAAAGACGATGGTGACCTAATGGATGAGGAACCGATTGAAGTGGCCCATGTCGAGTACAAACATCACTACGGCCAGAAGGCCAGAACTTCAAGCACGTTTTGACATGACAAATGACAAATTTTTAGGATGTTTATTTAATTATGTATTTTTCATTTAAATTAAGTATGCTTATTTGAACTATGTAGTTTACATTAAAAGAACATACATTTATCAACTTTCTATTGTGAGAGTCCCGGAACTATGCCTATTTGTACAAGTTTTTGAAGCTTTGGTTGTTGGGTGTACAACCCTACAATGCGTCTGTGACCTGCTTACCAGGTCACCGGTGTAGACTCCCGGAACTAGCCTATTTGTACAAGTGTTTGAAGCTTTGGGTATTTGGTGTACAACTCTCATATGCGTGTGGCTGACCTGTTTAGCGCGTTGTCGGTTTTCTTTGATTAAAAGCCATCTTTTCTCTTTAAGACCTGTTCATTAGGTTTTCACCTTCTCTCTCTAACTACAAACTCTCTCTTCTTTCTCTCTCTTTAAGAAACTTCACCTGCGGTTGTATCTATCGTTGGTGGTGATGAGTCCGGTGTGGTGGATTTGTTTTTGGGATGTTGCTACGGGGCACAAGGTCAAAATATATACTTTCATTTGTATTTTATTGTACCCAAAAATCTTTAAATGAAAATTTTAAGACATCCTTATGTGAAGTCATCTGACTTCTGCCTGCTTACTACTAAAATTGTGTTTACGTGATTTTGTATTTTGTATTGAATAGTCAATTCCAATACTGTCAGCAAGGCCTTAAGTACCCTTGGGTGGCGCACACGATAATAAATACCATTCGAGGGAAAGATAGAAACTAAATAACATTTGGGAGATGGATAGACAGATACATAGGTTGTTGAATTAACACAAAGCAACGAAGAGGTACATGATATAAACAATTAATTTTGGTCATACTATAGGGTTTACATATAACAAAATAAACAGGAAACTTAGAAAGAAATTAACACGTACCAGACTGCTGTTGGAGATGATGACAGACTGATGAGAAGAGAAATTCGGAGGTGGTGGTGCAAAGGCGGCCGGCGGACTTCAGTTGATATGATGATGGTAATTAAAGGACAGTCAAAACAGGTCCAATTGATACTTTTTTTACATACAAGAAAATCACTTTATCACAAATGGCAATGGCACCCTATATCGAAAAAGAAAAATAGCCTTGGCTACGACTTGGGTGAGTGTCTACTATCTACGAAGAAACTAGGGGTGTAAACGAGCCGAGTCGAGCCGAGCCCGAGGGCCGAGCTTGATTGGGCTCGAGCTCGGCTCGTCATGCTTTTACGAAGCTCGAGCTCGGCTCGGTTCGAGCCTAATACTTTGAGCTTGAGCTCGGCTCGAAAGTAAAACCTAAGAGCTCGAGCTTGGCTCGGCTCGAAATAATTTTAGAACAATTTTAAAGGAGCTAAAACTCGGCTCGCCAATGTTAAATAATTGGTATACTATATATAAAATAATTATAATATAAATTTTGTTTGGGCTCGTTTAGGCTCGCGAGCCTAAACAGTCTTTGTATGAAAAGCCCGAGCTCGTTAAGGCTCAGCTCATTCAAGTTTTTTACTGAGCCGGGAGTAGCTCTCAAGCCGTTGTGCATCATTTACACCCCTAAAAGAAACGCCTCTTGCTGGAATGTCTTCGTTTTTTAATGCAATTTTAAAACAATTATGTTGGTCAGACCAACCGCAATTTAGAACAAATTAGTTCCATGTTTAGAGATCCATTTCTAAGAGCATGTTTGGCTCTCCTTATTTCCACCTCCTTATAACTTATAACTTTTTCAAAAAGTTAATAAGTTAAAAAAAATGTTTGATAAAAGGAAAAGGACTTTTTGTTTTAACTTTTTGTTTGCCTATGATAAGTTGTTTTGGAAAAGTAAGGGGGAGTGACTTTTTGATCCTCCTTAGGGCACATGGGGTGGTCACCATTTTATCACACCCATCGCACTATCATACTCAATCAGATTCTGCCACCTCATTTTATCACATTCCATCACTAAACACATGTGGTGGTGTTCATTTTTCATCACATTTCATCACTAAACTTTTTTTTTTAAATAATCTAAAAACATTACATTTTAAATAAAAAAAAATTACATTAAATAAAAAACAGAAAAATAAACAAAAAAAACAGAAAAAACATAAAAAACCGAAAAAAAAACTAAAAGTTACATGCCTAACCCCACTTGTTGCAAATTTCACGTTTCCGTTCGATGAGAATTGACTTGTATGGTTCTTCAGCGTCTTTGTGTGATTCCTTCAACACCTTCAAATCTTTATTTTTTTCAATTTCGGACAAATGTTTCATGTAGGTTATTATTCACCACTTCCTTAAAAACAATTTCGAAGCTTTGACACTTCGACTGGAGGTCCGCGTGCTTGTGAGATATTGAATCACACGAACGTTTGTGACAAAGTTCACGTTTTTGTTCGATGATCGACTTGTATGTTTCTTCGGTCCGACTCCTTGAACTCAATATCTGATGGCTCCCTGGCTATGCTTACCGTTGATTTCTCCGATGCTTTTAACGTAGTCGACCGTACGACACTTCTCAAGGAAGTTAATTGTCGATGCCCATCCATTTACCCGTGGGTGCAATTCTTGTATGCTCGGCATGCCAGGTTATACGTGGGTGATACTCACATTGGTGCTAACACTGGGGTTCAGCAAGGGGGCCCCCTCGGCCCCCTCCTTTTTGCATTGGGCCTTTATCCGCTTGTTCTCCGGGTGCAGGAAGCTTGCTCCCTCCCCTTCCATGCTTGGTATCTAGATGATGGCACTATTATAGGTAAAACAGAAGACGTAGCGAGGGCACTCGATATTATTCAATCTGAAGGGTCGTCTCTGTGGCTTATGCTTAATGTGCGAAAAATTGAGATTTTTTGGCCGACGTGCAATGGTTCAGCAACAACGCCCGGTTTATTCCCTAATGAGATAGGTAGGCCCTACCGAGGGGTTAAACTCCTTGGGGGAGCTGTTAGCCGGGATGCAGGCTATATACGCTCTTTGGCAACAAAAAGGGTTTTGCGCGCGGTTGAACTCATGGAACACCTGCCGAAATTAAGAGACCCTCAAAGTGAGCTTCTCTTACTGCGCTCATGCATGGGGGTTGCTAAATTAGTGTTCGGGCTCCGGACATGTCAGCCAGAGCATGTCCAAGAGGCGGTGTCCATTTTTGATGCAGGCCTTCAGGAGGCAGTTGAAAGCATTGTTGTCTGTGGAGGGGCACATTTTGGGGACCTCCAATAGAGGCTAGCATCCTTGCCTTTGCGGTATGGGGGCTTAGGGATTTTCACGGCAGGGGATGCGTCAACATACGCCTTTGTAGCGTCACGGGCTCAGTCGTGGGGATTGCTGCGGAGTGCTGGTGTGATGGGGGTGGATTCTAACTACACCTCGCACTTGGTAATATTAAAACAGTTCTTCCGCAAATTGATCTAGGCGATTATACCGATAAGGAGACCGCCCCCATGAAACCTCAACAAACCTTGGCGAGTGCTCTTTATGGTAAACACGTGCAGACTGTGGATGGGCAGTTTGATATGACTCCGCGACAAAAGACAATGTTTGTATGTCTTCAAGAGGCTCATGCTCAAGATTTTCTGAATGTCGTGCCCATTGAAGGGCTTGGGCAACGGATGTCGGCGATCGAATACAGGGCTATTCTCAAATACCGGCTCATGATACCTTTGTTCCCCCCGGATGAACCATTCCCCACTTGCAAAAGAGCATGTCTGGATAAATTTGGCGAACATTTGCTCCACTGCAAGGAATTGCCGGGGTTCAAGTACCGCCATAATTTGCAAGGAATTGCCGGTGTTCTGTGGGATGTGCTTCGAAGTGCGGGGGTCTCAACCAAGAAAGAAGCACCGGTTAATTTTCTGAATGATTCGCGGGAGATGAGATCTACCTTGCGCCCTGCGGATGTTCTTGTGTTTGGATGGGTTGGGGGCAAACATTCTTGTGTTGACCTGACAGGGGTTTCCCCCTTGGTAGGTTTGCGCGACAGCGGCTTTGTACCGGGGCAGGCAGTTTTGAGGGCATAAGCTAAGAAGGTCGCTAAGCACGGAGCAGCCTGTTTAGAGAATCAACATGTGTTCTTGCCGTTTGCTTTTGACACATTTGGATCTCTGGCCCGTGAGACAGTACGATTCCTGAAACGAGTGCAGATGGTGGTCCACAGTGACTTGCAGAGCCCTAAGAACCAAGGGTTTGTATTTAACAGGATAGGCTTTGCGATTCAAAAGGGGATAGCGGCGCAGTTTGTTGCCCACTTACCCACCATCTAAATGTAACTTGTTTTGTCTTGGTAATGAAGCCGACTTATAGCAAAAAAAAAAAGTCCTTTTTTGTCATTTTACATAAATAAGCTAAGCCAAACACTTTTTACAAAACAACTTATTGACTTATCACCACATAAGTTAACCTAAACACTTTTTTAAATAGTTCTTTTCAAAAAGTTATAAGTTAATAAGCCCTTTTAATAAAGCGTCCTTTTGGACTCAAATAAGTTTATCCAAACATGCCCTAAAGATCGATCGATTTCTGATGGTCTTCTAAGAGCTGATGAAAGGTAACGGATGAGGAACCGATTGAAGTGGCCCATGTCGAGTACAAACATCACCACGGCCAGAACTTCAAGCACCTTTTGACATGACAAATTTTTAGGAGTTTATTTAATTATGTATTTTTCATTTAAATTAAGTATGTTTATTTGAATTATGTAGTTTACATTAAAAGAACATACATTTATTAACTTTCTATTGTGAGTGTCACGGAACTATGCCTATTTATACAAGTTTTTAAAGCTTTGGTTGTTGGGTGTACAACCCTTCAATGCGTCTATGTGACCTGCTTACCAGGTCACTGGTGTAGACTCCTGGAACTGGCCTATTTGTATAAGTGTTTAAGGCATTGGGTATTAGGTGTACAACCCTCATATGCGTGTGGCTGACTTGTTTAGCGGGTTGTCAGTTTTCTTTGTTTAAAAGCCATCTTTTCTTTCTAAGACCTGTTCATCAGGTTTTTACCTTCTCTCTCTCTCTAACTACAAACTCTCTCTTCTCTCTCTCTCTCTCTCTCTCTCTCTCTAAGAGCCTTTTCCGGCTGGTTTTCTCTCTTTAAGAAACTTCACCAGCGATTGTATCTGTCGTTGGTGGTGATGAGTCCGGTGTGGTGGATTTGTTTTTGGGATGTTGCTACGGGTCACAAGGTCAAAATATATACATTCATTTGTATTTTATTGTACCCAAAAATCTTTAAATGAAAATTTTAGGACATCCTTATGTGAAGTCATCTGACTTATCTTATGCCTGCTTACTACTAAAATTGTGTTTACGTGATTTTGTATTGAATAGTCAATTCCAATACTATCAGCAAGGCCTTAAGTACCCTTGGGTGGCGCACACGATAGCTGTCAACAGTAATTACTATTGTATGATGAAAATAATTATATAAATCAATGGATTTTTACCAGCAAAAACAAAAACAGTAGAGGGTGGGTTAAAATTTTAATTATAAACTCCTAGGTGAAAAACAAAAGTTACTTGCCCCTTTTTCGTGGTTGTGGCCATACCTTGACCCAAAATACCACTCGAGTCCAAGGGGGCGGTGTTCAACGCCCATTTGGGTGAGTCAGTACTCCCCACACTCCTTAACCACGCCCATTATGGAAAATCTAATGTGTAAATTTGGATAAACGAAGATCATAACCCAATTAGTATCAAACCATTTACAAAATACAATTTTACAATCGACCGCGATGCTAGAAATAATAAAACTCATCCAAAACATGGCTCGTTACCATATATAGTTAGAAATTTGGTAATACACATCACTCATTTTATGTATATATATGGTGCAGATTCCTGAACCTTGCACCTTGCAGCCTTAGTGACCCAAGGCGACACGATCGCCATCTTGGACCACGGTTCCAAATCCCAGCTGGGACCATGATGATCTTTGTTACGATCTCGACTTCAGTTTCTCTAGCCTTGATCGACCGTTTCCTTATTCCAACATTTCATAAACTAACCCGCACCTCACCCGCACTTCTAAAACGAATAGGGATCGGTCGCGTTCTCACCATTTCAAGTATGGCCCTCTCAGCGATAGTCAAGTCAAAACGGCTAGCAACGGCTCGAACCCACAACCTAACTGGCAACTTGATCGTGCCAATGTCGGTGTTTTGGATGGTTCCACAACTAGTAGTTGTGGGCGTTGGAGAAGCCTTTATGTTCCCGGGTCAAGTGATGTTTTATTACCAAGAGTTTCCAAAGGCGATTAAGAGCACCGCGGCAGCAATGGTGGCCGTGTTTATCGGGATTGCATTTTATTTGGGGACTGCGGTGGTTGATTTGATCAGGAAAACAACAGGGTGGTTGCCTGATGGTATAAATGATGGAAGGATGGATAATGTTTATTGGGTGTTGACTATTGCTGGGTTAGTCAACTTTGGATATTTTTTGGTGTGCTCATGTATGTACAAGTACCAAAATGAGGAACACAAGGAGCTCAATAGTTCTAATCCTTGCTAGGTGGCATACTGTATATGTAATCTGACTGTTTGTACATGAAAAACCCAATCCAACTAAGATGACTTGTAATTTGTGCAATAACTGAGGTGCATGGCAAGTAAGAAAAACCACACCACCCGTGTAGTTTTTGGTTTTGAGCAACTTCGGTTCTGCATTCAGTTTCGGTTAAACACCTCTCCTACTGTTCTGGTTTGTTTTCTGATTATATTTCCTAAGGATTGTTCTATCAGATTTCTGGGCTCTTGACACTTGGAATATTTGCTAGTTTCTGAACATCAGATTTCTGGTTTTTTTTTACATTTTTACATCTGGCTTTGACTTTACTTCTGGTCTAATCTCCAGATTTCTGACTTTGACTTTACTTCTGGTCAATCTTCCAGATAATATAGATAAATATATTAGCATATACATATATATATATATATATATATATATATATATATAAGCCCACTTCTTAGATGTCAGGATGATAAGGTTTCTACAAGTGTTCGTTTCACGGAAATGGAATGGAACGGAATTCGGATGGAATTGGAATGTGTATTCGACTTCTTACGTTGTTCGTTACAACAAAAGAAATAATTATAATTGAACAACATATGGAAGGGAATCCACATTCCAATTCCATTGAGATTTCATTCTATTTTATGAAA
Source organism: Ambrosia x helenae (assembly GCA_030844895.1). NCBI lineage: Eukaryota > Viridiplantae > Streptophyta > Magnoliopsida > Asterales > Asteraceae > Ambrosia > Ambrosia x helenae. The sequence continues at coordinate 2,942,328 of CM061225.1, forward strand.
CGAACACATCAAAATTCCAAATCAAATTATGCTTCTCGCACGAATTCCAATTCCTTTGCAATCCATGAAACGGATGCCGAGTCTTACAACTTGCCTAGATTAGAATATTAGTTTCTATTCCTATAAATAGCATGTTTATTGTAACTTTTCAATTTGAGTTAGTAAACATATTCTCCTCAGTTTGTATGTGGAGTTTTCCTCCATTAAGTGTGTAAAAGAGTGATTTCAGTTTGTAACATGAACTAGATTAATTAAAATCAAGTAAACGAGGCCACTACATAAACCATCAATCTTAATATCTTATCCTATAATAATTCAGAATGCTAATTTTGCACATATTAAGGTGGTTTGTCATAACATATTACAGAATCTTTTCTTGCAAAAATAAGTTTGAGTAAATGATATAAACAGTTCCTGTGGCCGCTCTTCGATCTCTACAAAATAAAAAACCACATAACCGAAACACGCATCATTTTAACTCAGACACCATGTGAGATTAGGGCCAAACCACAAGAATAAGACTCTAAAATAAACATGTCAAAAGGGCCTTTAACCCGTATGTCAACAGCTTAAGGTCGCTACAATTTACTTGACATCAACAAGATGTATCCATATAATAATGTTCAAAAAAACAGAACTCACAGATAAGATAAGGGTGTTCACCTTTTAAATAACGTAAACGGATCTATTTGAAATATCAAGAAGTTATTGCTCTTTGACCTCTAGACCTTTCTTCCCTGCTCAAACTCTATTCTCTTCATCATCCTCATCATCAGCTAGTGTATTTTTCTGATCAAGAAGAATTAGAGATTCTGTGTACGAATTCACAAGTGATGAATCACGTTGGCCTTCAATCCCAAGATCATTTATGTGTTCCGAGAAGGGGTTATAATATACAAGTGCTTCAGTGCCATGGGTTATTGTAATCATAAGTTTACCATTCCTCGTAAATTCCAGTGGCACACTTGATATATCCGGTACACTGATGCGGAAAAGCTTTGTAAACGTTTTTGAATCACCATTATCCATCATCCACACTTCATATACATCATTACCAAACACAAATTGTTGAAGCACAACAAGAGAATCACGTAGCTTTAATAAATACAAGTCCATTTCATCGTGAATTGCTAACTCATTTGGGAGGTATATCTCTCCAAATTCTTCACTTGACAAATCAAATGTAATAAGAATCTGATATTTGGTATCATTGGTACTTGTTTTAGTACCAAACCAGTAAATAGACCCATCTATAATTACTTGAGAGTCAGACCATTTAATATCAAACAGTTCATCAGAGAGATTACCGATCGAACTTCTCCAAACCCCTGATTTCAAACTAAAAACCTCAACCTGCCAATGGCTGCTGCAAGTTACACTTTTCATCTTCTTATGCGTACGCGTATAGTTAATCCTTACAATCTTAGGGTCACTAGTTGCAGGACAAACACCAAAAGCAGTTACCGCCGGCCAATCTGCATAAGGTACAGCAATAGCAACTGATTTTCTAATTGACGGATTCCAAAGAACAGCCATAGGCGTTCCATAATTATATCCAACATCACCTTCATTCTGATAATAACCAACCAGGCAGATTAATCCATGAGAGGTACCGACGACAGACGAATATGAAAGTAGGTTAACGGACCGAGGAACAGTTGGAGAACACTTGTTTTGGGGAAAACTGTCATCATCCACAATCGAAACGTAAATTTCCTCAGAGTAGAGATTGTTGTACCTTATAAGAAGATGTTGCTGTTGAGTAGGATTGTGGAGGGTGTAATCAACAATGAAATCAGACGATTCGATCACAGATTTCCATGCTTTTGAAACAGATCTGAACTGAATCAGTGATTTAATAGGAAGTTTTTTAATGATTTCGACTTGAATTTCGAAAGGTAGGTAATCTGACATTTTGATTTTAGGGTATGAATTTCTAGGGTTCTTAGCAGCAGAGGCTGGTACTTATTTCGCCTACAGCAAAGGTGAATGCAACAATAATAAAATGTAAAACTACTGAATAGCGTCAAGTGAAAAACAGAAGGATAAGACATAATAAATACCATTTGAAGGAAAGATAGATACGTAGGTTATTCAATTAACAGGAAGTAACAAAGAGGTACATCATATAAACAATTAATTTTGGTCATACTTTAGGGTTATTCAATTAACACGTACCAGATTGCTATCAGGGATGATGAGACACCGTCAGACTGCTGTCGGAGGACGGTGCTCCCCGCCAAAGGCCGTCGGAATTCGAACGCAGTAGCGGCCGACGGACTTGAGTTGATATGAAAACTCTTGAAAATAATAAAGGTGTTATTAGCTGATGAAAGGTTACTTGGGTTAAATGATACTATGGTTTTACTTGGATAATTCACTGTCGTGTTTTCGAATGGGTGGGTGGTCGGTATTTCTTGAATTGGTGAACATGTAGGATCAGGTGCCCTGCAGGTATCCTGAATTCATTCCCACGAAAACCCGTGACAACTATGTTGGCCTTTAAAAAAAAATAAAGGGTGTTGCTAAATATAGACACTTTTCTAGCATGTTTTACTTTTTATTTTTCAACCTTCTTATAACTTCTTTAATAAGTTGGTTTGGAAAAATAATGAACCTGTGATTTTTCTAAACTTCTTATGACTTATTGAGGAAAATTACCTAATAATACCCTTATGACTTTTTAATTCTTCTTGTAACTTATGTCCTTTTTAGTCATTTTACATGAGATGGCTACTAGGGTTTTTGAGTGGGTGTGAATGGTGATGGTTCAGGTGGTGTGTGGCGGAGGTGTATGACATGTGACGAAGGTGGTGATAACTGGCGGTGCTTGTAAAAAGGAGAGAAAGGAAGAGATGGAGCCACTTGCTGGGGAAGGTGGTGGTGGCAGCGACCTGTGGAATGTGTGGGGTGGTGTTCTAGTTTGCAATGATGAGTAGGGGTGGACATGAGAGGGAGGGAAGGAGGGAAAGAGAGATGATGGACGGGTAAAAGGATTTTATATATAATTTTTTTATTATTATTATTATTTTAATGTAAGAAAAGAATACAAATATTAAAAAACAAAAATACAAAGGGAAAACGACAAAATTGCCCCTAACTTAACGTCAGTTTCTAACCCAGTTAGTGAAATGGACGGAAATAGCCCCAAAATCCAAACGTCAGGTGTCCAGTTGCAAAAAAAAAAAACTTTTTTGACTAGAGCAACAAACTGGATCAAACCTCATGTACGAATTTGGCAGTTAACTCTAAAGTTAATTAGCAAGAATCAAGATTAACAATTAAACACCCCTTAATCAATCATACCTTTTGACCATTCTCACATTGCATATGTATATACACAAATATAACACTCATTTGTCTCAAGACACACACTGATATCTTGCATCAATAGAAGCTGGCTGCAACATATTGTAGCCATGGATGCAACATTATTGTGTATCTAATAAACGAATTTAACATCAAAAGCATTGATGCTGCTCAGATCACAAACATCGTCAATGGTTGTATGGCGTTGTCTCCGATTCTTGGTGCCATATTAGCCGACTCGTATTTTGGCTCATTCAAAGTTATTACAGTTTGCAACGGCCCTAATTGAGCGTTTCCTTCTTCCAACAATCCATAAACCGACCCGCACCTCACCCACGCTTCTAAAACGAATTGGTAATGGTCACGTTCTCATCATTTCAAGTATGGCCCTCTCAGCGCTAGTCGAGTCAAAGCGGCTTGCAATGGCCTGAACCCACAACCTAACTGGTAACTCAATCGTGCCAATGCCGGTGTTCTGGATGGTCCCACAACTAGTAGTTGCGGGTGTTGGAGAAGCATTTGTTTTCCCAGGTCAAGTGATGTTTTATTACCAAGAGTCTTCAAAGTCGATTAAGAGCACAACATCAGCGATGATGGCAGTGATTATCAGGATTTCGTTTTATTTGGAGACCGCGGTGGTTCATTTGATCAGAAAAACAACAGGGCGGTTGCCTGATGGTATAAATGATGGGAGAATGGATAATGTTTATTGGGTATTGACTATTGTTGGGTTGATCAACTTTGGATATTATTTGGTGTGCACATCAATGTACAGGTACCAAAATGATGAAAACATAGAGTTCAATAGTTCTAATCCTTTCTATGTGATATATTACGCTGTTCGATATTTCGTTTGTAACCAAATAACTGAATCAAACTAGAACTGAATTCTGAAATATGTATTCAGTTTTCGGTTTGGGTTTGACCCAAATAGTGAAGACCGCCAAAGCATCAAAACCAAACTGTGAACCAAACCTTTCGGATCTCAAACCAACCAAACTGACTGACTTACTTCGGGTTGGAAATGACAGTCGCTTTCAACTGTATATGAACATCCCTAACTACTGAGTCAAAACAGTTATAGGTATAATTACCAGGTCTATTACATTATCCCTGTAGTTAATGTCTATTACACACACATCTCACCTCTAAATGCATTGAGAACAGAAACAAGCAGTTAAGGTGGTTTGTTATAACTTAGAAGATAATTAGATAATCTTTTCTTGCAAAAAGAAGATAATGCTCTTTAGTCTTTAAATATTTGTTTTCATTAAGTTGTAAATGATATTAACAGTCCCTGTGGCTGCTTTTTGATCTCTACAAAATAAAAACCACATAACCCAAACATGTAACATTTTAACTCAGACAGAGACCATGTGTGACTAGGGCCAAACCACGAGGACTATTTGTTTAATAGACTCTAAAATAAAAATGTCAAAGGGCCTTAACCCCTATGTCAACATCTTAAGGTTGCTACAAGCCTACAATTTACTTGAATATCAACAAGATATTTCCATATAATAATGTTCAAAAAAACAGAACTCACAGATAAGATAAGGGTGTTCACCTTTTAAATAACGTAAACGGATCTATTTGAAATGTCAAGAAGTAATTGCTCTTTGACCTCTAGACCTTTCTTCCCTGCTCAAACTCTAATCTCTTCATCATCCTCGTCATCATCAGCTAGTGTATCTTTCTGATCAAGAAGAATTAGAGATTCTGTGTACAAACTCACGCGTGATGAATAACCTTGGCCTTCAATCCCAAGATCATTTATGTGTTCCGAGAAGGGGTTATAATCTATAAGTGCATCAGTGTCATTAGTTATTCTCATCATAAGTTCACCATTCCTCCTACATTCCAGTGGCACACTTGATATATCTGGTACGTTGATGGGGCAAGGATTTGTAAACGATTTTGAATCACCATTATCCATCATCCACACTTCATATACATCGTCTAATAAAATGCGTTGAAGTACAACAAGAGAATCACTTAGCTTAAATAAATACAAGTACATTGGATCGTGAAATGCTAACTCATTTGGGAGGTATATCTCTCTAAATTCTTCATTTGACAAATCAAACGAAACAAGAATCTCATAGCTAATATCATTGGGACTTAGTTTAGTACCAAACCAGTAAATAGACCCATCTATAATTACCTGAGAGTGAGGCCATTTAATTTCAAACACTTCATCAGACAGATTACCAAACGAACTTCTCCAAACCCCTGAACTCAAACTAAAAACCTCAACCTGCCAACGACTGCTGCTGCAAGTTACATCTTTCATATTCTTATGCGTACGCGTATCGTTAATCCTTACAATCTTAGGGTCACCGGTTGCAGGACAAACACCAAAACCGAAAGCAGTTCCACCAGGCCAATCAACATCAGGCACAGCAATATCAACTGATTTTCTAATTGTAGGATTCCAAAGAACAGCCATAGGCGTTCCAGAAAAATATTCAACATCACCTTCATTCCGATAATAACCGAACAGGCAGATCAATCCATGAGATGTACCGACGAAAAACGAATCCCAAAGTAGGTCAACGGACCAAGGCAGAGTTGGAGAAAACTTGTTTTTGGGAAAAGTGTCATCATCCACAATCGAAACATAAGTTTCCTCAGAGTAGAGATTGTCGTACCTTAAAAGAAGATGTTGCTGTTGGGTAGGATTGTGGAGGGTGTAATCAGCAATGAAATCAGACGATTCGATTACAGATTTCCATGCTTTTGAAACAGATCTGAACTGAATCAGTGATTTGATAGGAAGTTTTTTAATGATTTCGACTTGAATTTCGAAAGGTATGTGATCTGACATTTTGATTGTAGATTAAAAACTAGAAAAGCCTTTATTTATCCTGCAAAGGTAGAATGCAACATTAATAATAATAATAATAATAATAATAATAATAATAATAATAATAATAATAATAATAATAATAATAATTAATTTTCATTAAAACAAAATACGAAAGTTACATCATAATAGCAGCCTAGCAGGTAGACAGGCAACAAGCTGCGCCGCCACCCCTTTTTGAATTGCAAACCCTAGTCTACTAAAGACAAAACCTTGCCCCCCTGGGGATGAAACATTGCTGTGGACGACCCGTTGGACCCTGGTCAAGAAACGAATAGCTTCTGGCGCCAGGGAGCCAAAGGTGTCGAAGGCCAGAGGGATAAAGACATGTTGGTTATCTGCACAAGCTTTAGCGTGTTTATCTACTTTCTTTGATTCCGCCTTTCTTGATGCTTCCCCAGCTACGAACCCTGTTTCCCTTAACCCAACCAGCGGAGATACCCCGGTGAGGTCCACACAGGCATGTTTCCCCCTCTCCCAACCAAAGACAAGCAGATCTGCGGGTCGCAGGGTGGATCTCCCTTCTGTGGGGTCTGTGAGGAAGTTTACAGGGGCCTCCTTTTTGGCAGAGATCCCAGCTCTTCTCAAGATATCCCACAAAACGTCCCTCACCCAGTCGTGCCGATATTTGAAACCAGGGAGCTCCTTGCAATGAATTGCATGCTCCCCGTATTTATCCATGCAAGTTTTACGGCAGATGGGGCATGTTTCATCTTCCAGGTACATAGGGATCATCAATCGGTACTTGAGTATAGCCCTGTACTCTACTGCAGACATGCATTGACCCAAACCCTCAATCGGGATAACGGTCAAAAAATCCTGAGCATGAGGGCCCTTTAGGCATTCAATCACCGCCTTCTGGCGAGTGGACAACTCAAAAACTTCTCCCAGGCTCTGAGCAGTTTTGCTAAAAAGAGCATTCACCAAAGTTTTTTTGTGGCTTTGGGGGGGCGGTGTCCTTGTTAGAAAAACCGCCAATATCAAAGTCCGGGAGATAGACATTTAAGCGTTCGAGCGCCTGTTGATAGTCTGGGTCTAGTCCAATGACCCCACTTTTTCGGAGGATATAATAATAATAATAATAATAATAATAATAATGTAAAAGTAGTAGACGTTGTAAGGATTAAGTGGGGCATTATATCAAACACCTGGTGTGCTAATACCCAACCAATAGTATCAAATTATCATAGCGAGCAGTCACATAAGAACGCAAAGATAGATGACACAACAATAAATACCATTAGAGGGAAAGATAGATACATTGAAACTAAATAACATTTGGGGGATAGATAGATTAGATAGATACATAGGTTGTTGAATAAACAGGAAGCAACAAAGAGATACATGATATAAACAATTAATTTTGGTCTTACTTTAGGGTTTACAGATAACAAAATAAACAGCAAACATAGAAAGAAATTAACAGGTACCAGACTGTTGTCGGAGATGATGACTGATGAGAAGATAAATTCGGATTTGGTGGTGCAAAGGTGGCCGGCGAACTTCAGTTGATATGATGGTAATTAAAAGGATAGTCAAAACAGGTGTAACTGATCCTTTTTTTACATACAAGAAAATCACTTTATATGTCGGGTTCATGTAGGGTATTTGTAATACTAAACCCGTACCCATGGCCATTTATAAAACCGTATACCAAATATCACCCGATATCCGTCGGGTATTGGGTATATCAATGGGTATCGGGTATACCCGTTATTTGTTAAAAAATACATGTTGTGATTTGTAGAAGAAAATACTCATAAAGTTTTGACCTTTCTTTCTTATGTGACAGTAATTAACGGGATTGGGGGAAATTTGGAAACATAAATATATATAAGGAAATGATATTTTAGAAATACAAAAGGATAGATATATACTAAATATATAAAAAAATATACATATTATAAATAAATTATATCGGGTATTTTTGCTGGCATCGGGTCGGGTATCGCAATATACCATACCCGAACCCGAAAAAAATAAAATTTTAAACCCAAACCCGGATCCGTACCCATCGGGTATACCTGTCCCAAATATTTCGGGTTTCGAGTATAATTGTGAGGTACGGATTTTTTTTTTTTTTTGCCATCCCTAGGCATCCTATATCAAAAAAAGAAAAATAGCTTTGGCTACAACTTGGGTGAGTGTCTACGAAAAAACGCGTCTTGCTGGAACGTCTTCGTTTTGTAATGCAATTTTCAAACAATTCTGTTGGTCAGACCAACCGCAATTTAGAACAAATTATTTCCATGTTTAAAGATGTATTTCTAAAGACCGGTCGATTTCTGATGGTCTTCTAAGAGCTGATGAAAGGCAATGGTGACCTAACGGATGAGGAACCGATTGAAGTGGCCCATGTCAAGTACAAACATCACTACGGCCAGAACTTCAAGCACGTTTAGATATGACAAATTTTTGGATGTTTATTTAATTATGTATTTTTCATTTAAATTAAGTATGTTTATTTGAATTATGTGGTTAACATTAAAATAACATACATTTATCAACTTTCTATTGTGAGATTCCCAGGACTATGCGTATTTGTACAAGTTTTTTAAGCTTTGGTTGTTGGGTGTACAACCCTTCAATGCGTCTATGTGACCTGCTTACCAGGTCACCGGTGTAGACTCCCGGAACTGGCCTATTTGTACAAGTGCTTGAAGCTTTGGGTATTGGGTGTACAACCCTCATATGCGTGTGGCTGACTTGTTTAGCGGGTTGTCAGTTTTCGTTGTTTAAAAGCCATCTTTTCTCTTTAAGACCTGTTCATCAGGTTTTTACCTTCTCTCTCTTCTTTCCCTCTCTAAGAGACTTCTTCGGTCGGTTTTCTCTCTTTAAGAAACTTCACCGGCGGTTGTATCTGTCGTTGTTGGTGATGAGTCCGGTGTGGTGGATTTGTTTTTGGGATGTTGCTACGGGGCACAAGGTCAAAATATATACTTTCATTTGTATTTTATTGTACCAAAAAATCTTTAAATGAAAATTTTAGGACATCCTTATGTGAAGTTATCTGACTTATGCCTGCTTACTACTAAAATTGTGTTTACGTGATTTTGTATTGAATAGTCAATTCCAATATTATCAGCAAGGCCTTAAGTACCCTTGGGTGGCGCACACGATAGCTGTCAACAGTAATTACTATTGTATGATGAAAATAATTATATAAATCAATGGATTTTTACCAGCAAAAACAAAAACAGTAGAGGGTGGGTTAAAATTTTAATTATAAACTCCTAGGTGAAAAACAAAAGTTACTTGCCCCTTTTTCGTGGTTGTGGCCATACCTTGACCCAAAATACCACTCGAGTCCAAGGGGGCGGTGTTCAACGCCCATTTGGGTGAGTCAGTACTCCCCACACTCCTTAACCACGCCCATTATGGAAAATCTAATGTGTAAATTTGGATAAACGAAGATCATAACCCAATTAGTATCAAACCATTTACAAAATACAAATTTACAATCAACCGCGATGCTAGAAATAATAAAACTCATCCAAAACATGGCTCGTTACCATATATAGTTAGAAATTTGGTAATACACATCACTCATTTTATGTATATATATGGTGCAGATTCCTGAACCATGCAGCCATAGTGACCCAAGGCGACACGAACCCAGACGACTCCATCAACAAACCATGAAATCTATGCACATTGCAACAAATGGAAGATCCTAAAACCCTGATGAGGTTCTACCCCATCTGGTCATCTTGCACACCCCGATAGCCACCCGAGCCTAGTCATCCCCCAAGCTCTAGCCATGGACCGCCATCTTGGACCACGGTTCCAAATCCCAATTCCCAGCTGGGACCATGATGATCTTTGTTACAATCTCGACTTCAGTTTCTCTAGCCTTGATCGACCGTTTCCTTATTCCAACATTCCATAAAATAACCCGCAGCTCACCCACAATTCTAAAACGAATAGGGATCGGTCGTGTTCTCACCATTTCAAGTATGGCCCTCTCAGCGCTAGTTGAGTCAAAACAGCTAGCAACGGCCCGAACCCACAACCTAGCTAGCAACTTGATCGTGCCAATGTCGGTGTTTTGGATGGTTCCACAACTAGTAGTTGTGGGCGTTGGAGAAGCCTTTATGTTCCCGGGTCAAGTGATGTTTTATTACCAAGAGTTTCCAAAGGCGATTAAGAGCACCGCGGCAGCAATGGTGGCCGTGTTTATCGGGATTGCATTTTATTTGGGGACTGCGGTGGTTGATTTGATCAGGAAAACAGCAGGGTGGTTGCCTGATGGAAGCCTTTATATGATGGAAGGATGGATAATGCTTATTGGGTGTTGACTATTGCTGGGTTAGTCAACTTTGGATATTTTTTGGTGTGCTCATGTATGTACAAGTACCAAAATGATGAACACAAGGAGCTCAATAGTTCTAATCCTTGCTAGGTGGCATATTGTATATGTAATCAGACTGTTTGTACACTAAAAACCCAATCCAACAAAAACTAAAATTTCAAAATTGAATTCATTTTTCAGTCCGGGTTTGACCATGAACCGAACCACCTGAATATGAAACCGACCAAATATGCCGAGTTGTTCGGTTTAGACGGTTCCGTCAGTTTCAACGATTTTGAACATCCGATAGTATAATTACAAAATTCATTACATTGGCCACTTAGTTAAATAAAAATGCAACTTTGGCAACACAAAAAAGATAATAATTTTTAGACAATGTGTTGCTGTAGACTAAGATGACTTGTAATTTGTGCAATAACTGACCTGCATGGCAAGCAAGAAAAACCACACCACCCCTGTGTAGGTTTTGGTTTTGAGCAACTTCGGTTCTGCACTTAGTTTCTGTTAAGGGCTGTAAACGAGTCGACCCGAGTCGAGCCAGGGTGGGCTCGAGCTCAAGCTCAAAATTAAATGAAGCAGCTCGGCTAGGCTTGAGCACAAACTCGGAGTTAAACGAGCCAACGAGCCGAGCTAGGCTCGAGCTCGGTTACAAAATGAGTCGGCTCGGCTCATGTTGTTTCAAATTAAGTTTTCTTAGCTAGTTTTCTTCGAGCTTTTTTTGAGCGATCCACGAGTCGAGCTGCAAGTCGCGAGCTTTTTGTCACGAGCTTTTTTGAAAGCTCGGCTAGGGATGAGCACAACTCTCCTTCTGTTCTGGTTTGTTTTCTGATTATATTTCTGAAAGATTGTCATATCAGATTTCTGGGCTCCTGACACTTAGAATATTTGCTAGTTTCAGAACATCAGATTTCTGGTTTTTTTTTTACATTTTTACATCTGACTTTGACTTTACATCTGGTCTAACCTCCAGATTTCTGACTTTGACTTTACTTCTGGTCAATCTTCCAGATAATATAGATAAATATATTAGCATCTACATATATATAAAAGCCCACTTCTTAGATGTCAGGATGATAAGGTTTCTACAAGTGTTCGTTTCACGGAAATGGAATGGAACGGAATTCGGATGGAATTGGAATGTGTATTCGACTTCTTACGTTGTTCGTTACAACAAAAGAAATAATTATAATTGAACAACAACATATGGAAGGGAATCCACATTCCAATTCCATTGAGATTTCATTCTATTTTATGAAACGAACACATCAAAATTCCAAATCAAATTATGCTTCTCGCACGAATTCCAATTCCTTTGCAATCCATGAAACGGATGCCGAGTCTTACAACTTGCCTAGATTAGAATATTAGTTTCTATTCCTATAAATAGCATGTTTATTGTAACTTTTCAATTTGAGTTAGTAAACATATTCTCCTCAGTTTGTATGTGGAGTTTTCCTCCATTAAGTGTGTAAAAGAGTGATTTCAGTTTGTAACATGAACTAGATTAATTAAAATCAAGTAAACGAGGCCACTACATAAACCATCAATCTTAATATCTTATCCTATAATAATTCAGAATGCTAATTTTGCACATATTAAGGTGGTTTGTCATAACATATTACAGAATCTTTTCTTGCAAAAATAAGTTTGAGTAAATGATATAAACAGTTCCTGTGGCCGCTCTTCGATCTCTACAAAATAAAAACCACATAACCGAAACACGCATCATTTTAACTCAGACACCATGTGAGATTAGGGCCAAACCACAAGAATAAGACTCTAAAATAAACATGTCAAAAGGGCCTTTAACCCGTATGTCAACAGCTTAAGGTCGCTACAATTTACTTGACATCAACAAGATGTATCCATATAATAATGTTCAAAAAAACAGAACTCACAGATAAGATAAGGGTGTTCACCTTTTAAATAACGTAAACGGATCTATTTGAAATATCAAGAAGTTATTGCTCTTTGACCTCTAGACCTTTCTTCCCTGCTCAAACTCTATTCTCTTCATCATCCTCATCATCAGCTAGTGTATTTTTCTGATCAAGAAGAATTAGAGATTCTGTGTACGAATTCACAAGTGATGAATCACGTTGGCCTTCAATCCCAAGATCATTTATGTGTTCCGAGAAGGGGTTATAATATACAAGTGCTTCAGTGCCATGGGTTATTGTAATCATAAGTTTACCATTCCTCGTAAATTCCAGTGGCACACTTGATATATCCGGTACACTGATGCGGAAAAGCTTTGTAAACGTTTTTGAATCACCATTATCCATCATCCACACTTCATATACATCATTACCAAACACAAATTGTTGAAGCACAACAAGAGAATCACGTAGCTTTAATAAATACAAGTCCATTTCATCGTGAATTGCTAACTCATTTGGGAGGTATATCTCTCCAAATTCTTCACTTGACAAATCAAATGTAATAAGAATCTGATATTTGGTATCATTGGTACTTGTTTTAGTACCAAACCAGTAAATAGACCCATCTATAATTACTTGAGAGTCAGACCATTTAATATCAAACAGTTCATCAGAGAGATTACCGATCGAACTTCTCCAAACCCCTGATTTCAAACTAAAAACCTCAACCTGCCAATGGCTGCTGCAAGTTACACTTTTCATCTTCTTATGCGTACGCGTATAGTTAATCCTTACAATCTTAGGGTCACTAGTTGCAGGACAAACACCAAAAGCAGTTACCGCCGGCCAATCTGCATAAGGTACAGCAATAGCAACTGATTTTCTAATTGACGGATTCCAAAGAACAGCCATAGGCGTTCCATAATTATATCCAACATCACCTTCATTCTGATAATAACCAACCAGGCAGATTAATCCATGAGAGGTACCGACGACAGACGAATATGAAAGTAGGTTAACGGACCGAGGAACAGTTGGAGAACACTTGTTTTGGGGAAAACTGTCATCATCCACAATCGAAACGTAAATTTCCTCAGAGTAGAGATTGTTGTACCTTATAAGAAGATGTTGCTGTTGAGTAGGATTGTGGAGGGTGTAATCAACAATGAAATCAGACGATTCGATCACAGATTTCCATGCTTTTGAAACAGATCTGAACTGAATCAGTGATTTAATAGGAAGTTTTTTAATGATTTCGACTTGAATTTCGAAAGGTAGGTAATCTGACATTTTGATTTTAGGGTATGAATTTCTAGGGTTCTTAGCAGCAGAGGCTGGTACTTATTTCGCCTACAGCAAAGGTGAATGCAACAATAATAAAATGTAAAACTACTGAATAGCGTCAAGTGAAAAACAGAAGGATAAGACATAATAAATACCATTTGAAGGAAAGATAGATACGTAGGTTATTCAATTAACAGGAAGTAACAAAGAGGTACATCATATAAACAATTAATTTTGGTCATACTTTAGGGTTATTCAATTAACACGTACCAGATTGCTATCAGGGATGATGAGACACCGTCAGACTGCTGTCGGAGGACGGTGCTCCCCGCCAAAGGCCGTCGGAATTCGAACGCAGTAGCGGCCGACGGACTTGAGTTGATATGAAAACTCTTGAAAATAATAAAGGTGTTATTAGCTGATGAAAGGTTACTTGGGTTAAATGATACTATGGTTTTACTTGGATAATTCACTGTCGTGTTTTCGAATGGGTGGGTGGTCGGTATTTCTTGAATTGGTGAACATGTAGGATCAGGTGCCCTGCAGGTATCCTGAATTCATTCCCACGAAAACCCGTGACAACTATGTTGGCCTTTAAAAAAAAATAAAGGGTGTTGCTAAATATAGACACTTTTCTAGCATGTTTTACTTTTTATTTTTCAACCTTCTTATAACTTCTTTAATAAGTTGGTTTGGAAAAATAATGAACCTGTGATTTTTCTAAACTTCTTATGACTTATTGAGGAAAATTACCTAATAATACCCTTATGACTTTTTAATTCTTCTTGTAACTTATGTCCTTTTTAGTCATTTTACATGAGATGGCTACTAGGGTTTTTGAGTGGGTGTGAATGGTGATGGTTCAGGTGGTGTGTGGCGGAGGTGTATGACATGTGACGAAGGTGGTGATAACTGGCGGTGCTTGTAAAAAGGAGAGAAAGGAAGAGATGGAGCCACTTGCTGGGGAAGGTGGTGGTGGCAGCGACCTGTGGAATGTGTGGGGTGGTGTTCTAGTTTGCAATGATGAGTAGGGGTGGACATGAGAGGGAGGGAAGGAGGGAAAGAGAGATGATGGACGGGTAAAAGGATTTTATATATAATTTTTTTATTATTATTATTATTTTAATGTAAGAAAAGAATACAAATATTAAAAAACAAAAATACAAAGGGAAAACGACAAAATTGCCCCTAACTTAACGTCAGTTTCTAACCCAGTTAGTGAAATGGACGGAAATAGCCCCAAAATCCAAACGTCAGGTGTCCAGTTGCAAAAAAAAAAAACTTTTTTGACTAGAGCAACAAACTGGATCAAACCTCATGTACGAATTTGGCAGTTAACTCTAAAGTTAATTAGCAAGAATCAAGATTAACAATTAAACACCCCTTAATCAATCATACCTTTTGACCATTCTCACATTGCATATGTATATACACAAATATAACACTCATTTGTCTCAAGACACACACTGATATCTTGCATCAATAGAAGCTGGCTGCAACATATTGTAGCCATGGATGCAACATTATTGTGTATCTAATAAACGAATTTAACATCAAAAGCATTGATGCTGCTCAGATCACAAACATCGTCAATGGTTGTATGGCGTTGTCTCCGATTCTTGGTGCCATATTAGCCGACTCGTATTTTGGCTCATTCAAAGTTATTACAGTTTGCAACGGCCCTAATTGAGCGTTTCCTTCTTCCAACAATCCATAAACCGACCCGCACCTCACCCACGCTTCTAAAACGAATTGGTAATGGTCACGTTCTCATCATTTCAAGTATGGCCCTCTCAGCGCTAGTCGAGTCAAAGCGGCTTGCAATGGCCTGAACCCACAACCTAACTGGTAACTCAATCGTGCCAATGCCGGTGTTCTGGATGGTCCCACAACTAGTAGTTGCGGGTGTTGGAGAAGCATTTGTTTTCCCAGGTCAAGTGATGTTTTATTACCAAGAGTCTTCAAAGTCGATTAAGAGCACAACATCAGCGATGATGGCAGTGATTATCAGGATTTCGTTTTATTTGGAGACCGCGGTGGTTCATTTGATCAGAAAAACAACAGGGCGGTTGCCTGATGGTATAAATGATGGGAGAATGGATAATGTTTATTGGGTATTGACTATTGTTGGGTTGATCAACTTTGGATATTATTTGGTGTGCACATCAATGTACAGGTACCAAAATGATGAAAACATAGAGTTCAATAGTTCTAATCCTTTCTATGTGATATATTACGCTGTTCGATATTTCGTTTGTAACCAAATAACTGAATCAAACTAGAACTGAATTCTGAAATATGTATTCAGTTTTCGGTTTGGGTTTGACCCAAATAGTGAAGACCGCCAAAGCATCAAAACCAAACTGTGAACCAAACCTTTCGGATCTCAAACCAACCAAACTGACTGACTTACTTCGGGTTGGAAATGACAGTCGCTTTCAACTGTATATGAACATCCCTAACTACTGAGTCAAAACAGTTATAGGTATAATTACCAGGTCTATTACATTATCCCTGTAGTTAATGTCTATTACACACACATCTCACCTCTAAATGCATTGAGAACAGAAACAAGCAGTTAAGGTGGTTTGTTATAACTTAGAAGATAATTAGATAATCTTTTCTTGCAAAAAGAAGATAATGCTCTTTAGTCTTTAAATATTTGTTTTCATTAAGTTGTAAATGATATTAACAGTCCCTGTGGCTGCTTTTTGATCTCTACAAAATAAAAACCACATAACCCAAACATGTAACATTTTAACTCAGACAGAGACCATGTGTGACTAGGGCCAAACCACGAGGACTATTTGTTTAATAGACTCTAAAATAAAAATGTCAAAGGGCCTTAACCCCTATGTCAACATCTTAAGGTTGCTACAAGCCTACAATTTACTTGAATATCAACAAGATATTTCCATATAATAATGTTCAAAAAAACAGAACTCACAGATAAGATAAGGGTGTTCACCTTTTAAATAACGTAAACGGATCTATTTGAAATGTCAAGAAGTAATTGCTCTTTGACCTCTAGACCTTTCTTCCCTGCTCAAACTCTAATCTCTTCATCATCCTCGTCATCATCAGCTAGTGTATCTTTCTGATCAAGAAGAATTAGAGATTCTGTGTACAAACTCACGCGTGATGAATAACCTTGGCCTTCAATCCCAAGATCATTTATGTGTTCCGAGAAGGGGTTATAATCTATAAGTGCATCAGTGTCATTAGTTATTCTCATCATAAGTTCACCATTCCTCCTACATTCCAGTGGCACACTTGATATATCTGGTACGTTGATGGGGCAAGGATTTGTAAACGATTTTGAATCACCATTATCCATCATCCACACTTCATATACATCGTCTAATAAAATGCGTTGAAGTACAACAAGAGAATCACTTAGCTTAAATAAATACAAGTACATTGGATCGTGAAATGCTAACTCATTTGGGAGGTATATCTCTCTAAATTCTTCATTTGACAAATCAAACGAAACAAGAATCTCATAGCTAATATCATTGGGACTTAGTTTAGTACCAAACCAGTAAATAGACCCATCTATAATTACCTGAGAGTGAGGCCATTTAATTTCAAACACTTCATCAGACAGATTACCAAACGAACTTCTCCAAACCCCTGAACTCAAACTAAAAACCTCAACCTGCCAACGACTGCTGCTGCAAGTTACATCTTTCATATTCTTATGCGTACGCGTATCGTTAATCCTTACAATCTTAGGGTCACCGGTTGCAGGACAAACACCAAAACCGAAAGCAGTTCCACCAGGCCAATCAACATCAGGCACAGCAATATCAACTGATTTTCTAATTGTAGGATTCCAAAGAACAGCCATAGGCGTTCCAGAAAAATATTCAACATCACCTTCATTCCGATAATAACCGAACAGGCAGATCAATCCATGAGATGTACCGACGAAAAACGAATCCCAAAGTAGGTCAACGGACCAAGGCAGAGTTGGAGAAAACTTGTTTTTGGGAAAAGTGTCATCATCCACAATCGAAACATAAGTTTCCTCAGAGTAGAGATTGTCGTACCTTAAAAGAAGATGTTGCTGTTGGGTAGGATTGTGGAGGGTGTAATCAGCAATGAAATCAGACGATTCGATTACAGATTTCCATGCTTTTGAAACAGATCTGAACTGAATCAGTGATTTGATAGGAAGTTTTTTAATGATTTCGACTTGAATTTCGAAAGGTATGTGATCTGACATTTTGATTGTAGATTAAAAACTAGAAAAGCCTTTATTTATCCTGCAAAGGTAGAATGCAACATTAATAATAATAATAATAATAATAATAATAATAATAATAATAATAATAATAATAATAATAATAATTAATTTTCATTAAAACAAAATACGAAAGTTACATCATAATAGCAGCCTAGCAGGTAGACAGGCAACAAGCTGCGCCGCCACCCCTTTTTGAATTGCAAACCCTAGTCTACTAAAGACAAAACCTTGCCCCCCTGGGGATGAAACATTGCTGTGGACGACCCGTTGGACCCTGGTCAAGAAACGAATAGCTTCTGGCGCCAGGGAGCCAAAGGTGTCGAAGGCCAGAGGGATAAAGACATGTTGGTTATCTGCACAAGCTTTAGCGTGTTTATCTACTTTCTTTGATTCCGCCTTTCTTGATGCTTCCCAGCTACGAACCCTGTTTCCCTTAACCCAACCAGCGGAGATACCCCGGTGAGGTCCACACAGGCATGTTTCCCCCTCTCCCAACCAAAGACAAGCAGATCTGCGGGTCGCAGGGTGGATCTCCCTTCTGTGGGGTCTGTGAGGAAGTTTACAGGGGCCTCCTTTTTGGCAGAGATCCCAGCTCTTCTCAAGATATCCCACAAAACGTCCCTCACCCAGTCGTGCCGATATTTGAAACCAGGGAGCTCCTTGCAATGAATTGCATGCTCCCCGTATTTATCCATGCAAGTTTTACGGCAGATGGGGCATGTTTCATCTTCCAGGTACATAGGGATCATCAATCGGTACTTGAGTATAGCCCTGTACTCTACTGCAGACATGCATTGACCCAAACCCTCAATCGGGATAACGGTCAAAAAATCCTGAGCATGAGGGCCCTTTAGGCATTCAATCACCGCCTTCTGGCGAGTGGACAACTCAAAAACTTCTCCCAGGCTCTGAGCAGTTTTGCTAAAAAGAGCATTCACCAAAGTTTTTTTGTGGCTTTGGGGGGGCGGTGTCCTTGTTAGAAAAACCGCCAATATCAAAGTCCGGGAGATAGACATTTAAGCGTTCGAGCGCCTGTTGATAGTCTGGGTCTAGTCCAATGACCCCACTTTTTCGGAGGATATAATAATAATAATAATAATAATAATAATAATGTAAAAGTAGTAGACGTTGTAAGGATTAAGTGGGGCATTATATCAAACACCTGGTGTGCTAATACCCAACCAATAGTATCAAATTATCATAGCGAGCAGTCACATAAGAACGCAAAGATAGATGACACAACAATAAATACCATTAGAGGGAAAGATAGATACATTGAAACTAAATAACATTTGGGGGATAGATAGATTAGATAGATACATAGGTTGTTGAATAAACAGGAAGCAACAAAGAGATACATGATATAAACAATTAATTTTGGTCTTACTTTAGGGTTTACAGATAACAAAATAAACAGCAAACATAGAAAGAAATTAACAGGTACCAGACTGTTGTCGGAGATGATGACTGATGAGAAGATAAATTCGGATTTGGTGGTGCAAAGGTGGCCGGCGAACTTCAGTTGATATGATGGTAATTAAAAGGATAGTCAAAACAGGTGTAACTGATCCTTTTTTTACATACAAGAAAATCACTTTATATGTCGGGTTCATGTAGGGTATTTGTAATACTAAACCCGTACCCATGGCCATTTATAAAACCGTATACCAAATATCACCCGATATCCGTCGGGTATTGGGTATATCAATGGGTATCGGGTATACCCGTTATTTGTTAAAAAATACATGTTGTGATTTGTAGAAGAAAATACTCATAAAGTTTTGACCTTTCTTTCTTATGTGACAGTAATTAACGGGATTGGGGGAAATTTGGAAACATAAATATATATAAGGAAATGATATTTTAGAAATACAAAAGGATAGATATATACTAAATATATAAAAAAATATACATATTATAAATAAATTATATCGGGTATTTTTGCTGGCATCGGGTCGGGTATCGCAATATACCATACCCGAACCCGAAAAAAATAAAATTTTAAACCCAAACCCGGATCCGTACCCATCGGGTATACCTGTCCCAAATATTTCGGGTTTCGAGTATAATTGTGAGGTACGGATTTTTTTTTTTTTTTGCCATCCCTAGGCATCCTATATCAAAAAAAGAAAAATAGCTTTGGCTACAACTTGGGTGAGTGTCTACGAAAAAACGCGTCTTGCTGGAACGTCTTCGTTTTGTAATGCAATTTTCAAACAATTCTGTTGGTCAGACCAACCGCAATTTAGAACAAATTATTTCCATGTTTAAAGATGTATTTCTAAAGACCGGTCGATTTCTGATGGTCTTCTAAGAGCTGATGAAAGGCAATGGTGACCTAACGGATGAGGAACCGATTGAAGTGGCCCATGTCAAGTACAAACATCACTACGGCCAGAACTTCAAGCACGTTTAGATATGACAAATTTTTGGATGTTTATTTAATTATGTATTTTTCATTTAAATTAAGTATGTTTATTTGAATTATGTGGTTAACATTAAAATAACATACATTTATCAACTTTCTATTGTGAGATTCCCAGGACTATGCGTATTTGTACAAGTTTTTTAAGCTTTGGTTGTTGGGTGTACAACCCTTCAATGCGTCTATGTGACCTGCTTACCAGGTCACCGGTGTAGACTCCCGGAACTGGCCTATTTGTACAAGTGCTTGAAGCTTTGGGTATTGGGTGTACAACCCTCATATGCGTGTGGCTGACTTGTTTAGCGGGTTGTCAGTTTTCGTTGTTTAAAAGCCATCTTTTCTCTTTAAGACCTGTTCATCAGGTTTTTACCTTCTCTCTCTTCTTTCCCTCTCTAAGAGACTTCTTCGGTCGGTTTTCTCTCTTTAAGAAACTTCACCGGCGGTTGTATCTGTCGTTGTTGGTGATGAGTCCGGTGTGGTGGATTTGTTTTTTGGGATGTTGCTACGGGGCACAAGGTCAAAATATATACTTTCATTTGTATTTTATTGTACCAAAAAATCTTTAAATGAAAATTTTAGGACATCCTTATGTGAAGTTATCTGACTTATGCCTGCTTACTACTAAAATTGTGTTTACGTGATTTTGTATTGAATAGTCAATTCCAATATTATCAGCAAGGCCTTAAGTACCCTTGGGTGGCGCACACGATAGCTGTCAACAGTAATTACTATTGTATGATGAAAATAATTATATAAATCAATGGATTTTTACCAGCAAAAACAAAAACAGTAGAGGGTGGGTTAAAATTTTAATTATAAACTCCTAGGTGAAAAACAAAAGTTACTTGCCCCTTTTTCGTGGTTGTGGCCATACCTTGACCCAAAATACCACTCGAGTCCAAGGGGGCGGTGTTCAACGCCCATTTGGGTGAGTCAGTACTCCCCACACTCCTTAACCACGCCCATTATGGAAAATCTAATGTGTAAATTTGGATAAACGAAGATCATAACCCAATTAGTATCAAACCATTTACAAAATACAAATTTACAATCAACCGCGATGCTAGAAATAATAAAACTCATCCAAAACATGGCTCGTTACCATATATAGTTAGAAATTTGGTAATACACATCACTCATTTTATGTATATATATGGTGCAGATTCCTGAACCATGCAGCCATAGTGACCCAAGGCGACACGAACCCAGACGACTCCATCAACAAACCATGAAATCTATGCACATTGCAACAAATGGAAGATCCTAAAACCCTGATGAGGTTCTACCCCATCTGGTCATCTTGCACACCCCGATAGCCACCCGAGCCTAGTCATCCCCCAAGCTCTAGCCATGGACCGCCATCTTGGACCACGGTTCCAAATCCCAATTCCCAGCTGGGACCATGATGATCTTTGTTACAATCTCGACTTCAGTTTCTCTAGCCTTGATCGACCGTTTCCTTATTCCAACATTCCATAAAATAACCCGCAGCTCACCCACAATTCTAAAACGAATAGGGATCGGTCGTGTTCTCACCATTTCAAGTATGGCCCTCTCAGCGCTAGTTGAGTCAAAACAGCTAGCAACGGCCCGAACCCACAACCTAGCTAGCAACTTGATCGTGCCAATGTCGGTGTTTTGGATGGTTCCACAACTAGTAGTTGTGGGCGTTGGAGAAGCCTTTATGTTCCCGGGTCAAGTGATGTTTTATTACCAAGAGTTTCCAAAGGCGATTAAGAGCACCGCGGCAGCAATGGTGGCCGTGTTTATCGGGATTGCATTTTATTTGGGGACTGCGGTGGTTGATTTGATCAGGAAAACAGCAGGGTGGTTGCCTGATGGAAGCCTTTATATGATGGAAGGATGGATAATGCTTATTGGGTGTTGACTATTGCTGGGTTAGTCAACTTTGGATATTTTTTGGTGTGCTCATGTATGTACAAGTACCAAAATGATGAACACAAGGAGCTCAATAGTTCTAATCCTTGCTAGGTGGCATATTGTATATGTAATCAGACTGTTTGTACACTAAAAACCCAATCCAACAAAAACTAAAATTTCAAAATTGAATTCATTTTTCAGTCCGGGTTTGACCATGAACCGAACCACCTGAATATGAAACCGACCAAATATGCCGAGTTGTTCGGTTTAGACGGTTCCGTCAGTTTCAACGATTTTGAACATCCGATAGTATAATTACAAAATTCATTACATTGGCCACTTAGTTAAATAAAAATGCAACTTTGGCAACACAAAAAAGATAATAATTTTTAGACAATGTGTTGCTGTAGACTAAGATGACTTGTAATTTGTGCAATAACTGACCTGCATGGCAAGCAAGAAAAACCACACCACCCCTGTGTAGGTTTTGGTTTTGAGCAACTTCGGTTCTGCACTTAGTTTCTGTTAAGGGCTGTAAACGAGTCGACCCGAGTCGAGCCAGGGTGGGCTCGAGCTCAAGCTCAAAATTAAATGAAGCAGCTCGGCTAGGCTTGAGCACAAACTCGGAGTTAAACGAGCCAACGAGCCGAGCTAGGCTCGAGCTCGGTTACAAAATGAGTCGGCTCGGCTCATGTTGTTTCAAATTAAGTTTTCTTAGCTAGTTTTCTTCGAGCTTTTTTTGAGCGATCCACGAGTCGAGCTGCAAGTCGCGAGCTTTTTGTCACGAGCTTTTTTGAAAGCTCGGCTAGGGATGAGCACAACTCTCCTTCTGTTCTGGTTTGTTTTCTGATTATATTTCTGAAAGATTGTCATATCAGATTTCTGGGCTCCTGACACTTAGAATATTTGCTAGTTTCAGAACATCAGATTTCTGGTTTTTTTTTTACATTTTTACATCTGACTTTGACTTTACATCTGGTCTAACCTCCAGATTTCTGACTTTGACTTTACTTCTGGTCAATCTTCCAGATAATATAGATAAATATATTAGCATCTACATATATATAAAAGCCCACTTCTTAGATGTCAGGATGATAAGGTTTCTACAAGTGTTCGTTTCACGGAAATGGAATGGAACGGAATTCGGATGGAATTGGAATGTGTATTCGACTTCTTACGTTGTTCGTTACAACAAAAGAAATAATTATAATTGAACAACAACATATGGAAGGGAATCCACATTCCAATTCCATTGAGATTTCATTCTATTTTATGAAACGAACACATCAAAATTCCAAATCAAATTATGCTTCTCGCACGAATTCCAATTCCTTTGCAATCCATGAAACGGATGCCGAGTCTTACAACTTGCCTAGATTAGAATATTAGTTTCTATTCCTATAAATAGCATGTTTATTGTAACTTTTCAATTTGAGTTAGTAAACATATTCTCCTCAGTTTGTATGTGGAGTTTTCCTCCATTAAGTGTGTAAAAGAGTGATTTCAGTTTGTAACATGAACTAGATTAATTAAAATCAAGTAAACGAGGCCACTACATAAACCATCAATCTTAATATCTTATCCTATAATAATTCAGAATGCTAATTTTGCACATATTAAGGTGGTTTGTCATAACATATTACAGAATCTTTTCTTGCAAAAATAAGTTTGAGTAAATGATATAAACAGTTCCTGTGGCCGCTCTTCGATCTCTACAAAATAAAAACCACATAACCGAAACACGCATCATTTTAACTCAGACACCATGTGAGATTAGGGCCAAACCACAAGAATAAGACTCTAAAATAAACATGTCAAAAGGGCCTTTAACCCGTATGTCAACAGCTTAAGGTCGCTACAATTTACTTGACATCAACAAGATGTATCCATATAATAATGTTTCAAAAAAACAGAACTCACAGATAAGATAAGGGTGTTCACCTTTTAAATAACGTAAACGGATCTATTTGAAATATCAAGAAGTTATTGCTCTTTGACCTCTAGACCTTTCTTCCCTGCTCAAACTCTATTCTCTTCATCATCCTCATCATCAGCTAGTGTATTTTTCTGATCAAGAAGAATTAGAGATTCTGTGTACGAATTCACAAGTGATGAATCACGTTGGCCTTCAATCCCAAGATCATTTATGTGTTCCGAGAAGGGGTTATAATATACAAGTGCTTCAGTGCCATGGGTTATTGTAATCATAAGTTTACCATTCCTCGTAAATTCCAGTGGCACACTTGATATATCCGGTACACTGATGCGGAAAAGCTTTGTAAACGTTTTTGAATCACCATTATCCATCATCCACACTTCATATACATCA
Organism: Ambrosia x helenae; assembly: GCA_030844895.1. Classification (NCBI taxonomy): domain Eukaryota; kingdom Viridiplantae; phylum Streptophyta; class Magnoliopsida; order Asterales; family Asteraceae; genus Ambrosia; species Ambrosia x helenae. Next base: position 2,966,863 of record CM061225.1, read on the forward strand.
TTACCAAACACAAATTGTTGAAGCACAACAAGAGAATCACGTAGCTTTAATAAATACAAGTCCATTTCATCGTGAATTGCTAACTCATTTGGGAGGTATATCTCTCCAAATTCTTCACTTGACAAATCAAATGTAATAAGAATCTGATATTTGGTATCATTGGTACTTGTTTTAGTACCAAACCAGTAAATAGACCCATCTATAATTACTTGAGAGTCAGACCATTTAATATCAAACAGTTCATCAGAGAGATTACCGATCGAACTTCTCCAAACCCCTGATTTCAAACTAAAAACCTCAACCTGCCAATGGCTGCTGCAAGTTACACTTTTCATCTTCTTATGCGTACGCGTATAGTTAATCCTTACAATCTTAGGGTCACTAGTTGCAGGACAAACACCAAAAGCAGTTACCGCCGGCCAATCTGCATAAGGTACAGCAATAGCAACTGATTTTCTAATTGACGGATTCCAAAGAACAGCCATAGGCGTTCCATAATTATATCCAACATCACCTTCATTCTGATAATAACCAACCAGGCAGATTAATCCATGAGAGGTACCGACGACAGACGAATATGAAAGTAGGTTAACGGACCGAGGAACAGTTGGAGAACACTTGTTTTGGGGAAAACTGTCATCATCCACAATCGAAACGTAAATTTCCTCAGAGTAGAGATTGTTGTACCTTATAAGAAGATGTTGCTGTTGAGTAGGATTGTGAAAGGTGTAATCAGCAATGAAATCAGACGATTCGATCACAGATTTCCATGCTTTTGAAACAGATCTGAACTGAATCAGTGATTTAATAGGAAGTTTTTTAATGATTTCGACTTGAATTTCGAAAGGTAGGTAATCTGACATTTTGATTTTAGGGTATGAATTTCTAGGGTTCTTAACAGCAGAGGCTGGTACTTATTTCGCTGCAGCAAAAGTGAATGCAACATTAATAAAATGTAAAACTACTGAATAGCGTCAAGTAAAAAACATAATAAACACCATTTGAAGGAAAATTTAGAAGAAGAAAAAAAAACTTCCCTCTTATCTCTAATCAATATAACAATATTAAACATAACAGAAAATAACAACAGATCTGAATCAATATAAGTTAAATACAACAACAATCAGAATCAAACAAATCAACATATTTTAAAAAAAAAATAAAAATTCAGAGCCTCAAATACACAAATCTTTAATAAAGCACCTTATTATTCTACTTAATTAATCTACAAAAATAACATACCTTGAAAACGACGACAAATGCAAGAATAACTTGAAGTTCCTGCAACCAACGAAAAGAATACAAATCATTGCATAATATGAGAAGAAAGTGAGGAAATGGAAGAGATAAAGTCGAGATGGAACCGTGGAAGGTCTGTGGAGGTTCGGACTTCGGAGACGAGTAGGAGATCGCCAAACGTCAAGAGGTGGAATTGTGAGGGTGTTTGGGATTGAGTTTGGAAATGCGAAAGTGCTTTTGGTTAAAAGTGTTTTGATTAGCTTTTCGGATGAGAAACGTCAAAAAGTCAATAAATTGTTGTTTTTTTAAGTTTTTTGCTTAACTTATTGTGAATATTAGTTGTATAAGTGATAAATTTGTAATTTTTTTTTCCAAAAGTCAAAAGCTAAAAGCCAAAAGCCAGGATTTCTAACTTTTCAAAAACAGCTTTTCCACCCTTAAAAGCCAAAAGCCAAAAGTCAAAACAGAAAGTGCTTTTGGGTTACACAAACAGCTTATTGACTTATTGGCTTTTTGGAAAAGCCAATAAGTCAATAAGTTGTTTTGAAACTCAATCCCAAACACCCTCTGTGTCTTGTGGAGAAAGAAAGCCAGCGGCGGCAAGATATATTATGAGTTAGGGTTAGAAGGTTATGTGTGTATATAATATTAACACTAGTAGAGTGTCCGCGCTAGGGATGGCAATCAAATCCGAACCCGATGGATAAACCCAAAACCCGACACATTTGGGACGGTTTTGGGGTCGGGTAATCGGGTATGGGATTAGTTTTTATTTTTTTCGCGGGTATGGGATTAGTTTTTATTTTTTTTTCGCGGGTTTGGGACGGGTTTGGGATTTGATGATATACCCGTTTACCCGACCCGATTACCCGATAACGTATACCCATTTACCCGATTAGATACCCAATATAATTTTTAATATATATTTTTAAATATGTATGCATAATATATCTAATTGTCCATCTTGTGCTAAAAATTATAAAAAAATAGTGTATACTATTTGTTATCTATGTATTTGATTGTTTTTATATGATTTAATTATTTTATATTTATACACTGTAATCATTTACATATATATTTAATAATGTTAAATGTAATTGGTTAATAGTTACCTAATTAATAGATATCCGTTGGGTTTTGGTCGGATATACTCAATGGATAAGTTTTAAAAATTAATGGGTATACCCGAAACCCGCGGGTATACCCGATACCCGATAGGTAATTACCCGACACAAACCCGACGGGTTTTGGGCCGGGTTTGGGACAAACATACCTAACCGGGTATGGGGTTGGGATTACGTAAACCCGTCCCAAACCCGACCCATTGCCATCCCTAGTCCGCGCGATGCAACGGGGAACACAAACACTTTTAAGGGTGTGTATGGTTTGGTTATGTTCGATTATTAGGCTCAACCGAAACTAAAATCAAAAGTCATCAATTAATCAATCTTATTAAACAATTGGTTCCTTGGTTTGGTTAGTATTGTTAGATTATCGGTTTTTAGTCCGGTTTAGTTAATTTTGGTGAATAACAAAAACAAACTTTTGCTCATTTTTTTTTGCCTAGAAGTACATGAAATGAAGGTATAAATACATGAAATATAGGTAAAAGATAGGCCTGTAATGAACCGAATGTTCATGAGCTGTTCGTGAACTTGTTCGGCGGGAAGTTCGTTTATGTCGTTTACTTAATAAACGAACAAACACGAATAAAAAAAATTGTTCGTTTAGTTAAATGAACGAACATGAACAAACGTTGAGTTTAAGTTTATTAATTACATACGTAGTTATATTTACATAAATACAAATATAAATTGGGCTTTAGCTACTTGTATAAATATATAACCAATTAGTAATTGAGTTTTTTCAGTAATACAAAATCGATCACATTTATTATGTTCGTGAATATCCATTTATGTTCGTTGGTGAACTGTTCGTTTAGTTTTAAACGAATGAACATAAACAAACAAGAACATGACAAATTTCTTAATGAATGAACATGAACACAAAAATGTGTTTGATTATGTGTTTGTGTTCGGTTAAAATTAAATGAACATTCGGTTCATTTACAGGCCTATGTATAAAAGCTAAATTTTTCAAAATTACCTATAATTACCGCCACTACAATTCATAAACCTATCTACTCAGCTTCAAACCATATTAGAGTATAATTTGCTATATACTTTTAATTAAAAATTTGATTTTTTATGTGATTAACAATATCTAAAGGTGAACAACAATTGAAACTCAACCGAAATCAAACAAAAACATACAAAACCGAACTGAATATTAACCAAAACCGAGTTAACCTAATATTGGTTTTTTGTACCCTAAGTTAACCAAAATTTACAAACCAAAACTAAACAATTTATACATTTATATCTTTTATACATTCATTACATGTATACCTTCATTTCATGTGCTTCTAATCAAAATTTTAACCAAAGTTTGGTTTTGGTTATTAACCCAAATCAACTAAACCGAACTAAAAATGACAATCTAACCAAATAGACTGAACCAATTAGCCGGTTGTTTAACAAGATTGATAAATTGATAAACTTATAATGTCGATTTTTGTTTCGGTTGAGGCTTATAACCGAACTAAATCTAACCCAACAATGAACCATTAAAAGTGTCTGTATTCCCTACCTCATCGTGCGGGCATGTTGTTATAGTTTAACTAATTTGGGTAAACTAAGGGTACAAAAAGAAAACGATAACCAATTTAAGTTAGATTGGATATTTTCAGTTTTCAATAAATTTTGGTTCAGTTTTATCAGTTTTATGGTTTGGCTTCGGTGAACGGTTTAGTTATTGCTCACTCTTAGATATCGTTAATCACGTAGCGCATAAAGATTTTTAAAATAAAAAATAGCAATACTGTACTCAAATTAAAGATAATAAAATGTTCATTATTATGATGTAATTTTTTTTTTATAAAAGTATAAACATATGCAAAAAAAAATGACTATTTAAAAATCATGGGGGATGGTAAAGTTTAACTATAATTTAAATAAGTAAAAGTTAAGTAAAATTTAAGGGATTAAAGTGTAACTAAAATAAGATATTAAAATGTAAATAATATATTAATGACTATTTTATCCTCATTTAATAGTTATTAATGAAAAATAAGTTCTTAACTTTTGGGTATCTTAAACTACCATTCACCCATGCATTATAATATAGTATAGATTATATATTATATATATTCTTTAATATTTTGGATTCGGATAATCCGATTATCCGAAATTTCGAATTCAAATTTTTTTGAACACCCCTAAATATAGTTACATAGGTTATTCAATCAACAGGAAGTAACAAAGAGGTACATCATATAAACAATTAATTTTGGTCTTACTTTAGGGTTATTCAATTAACACGTACCAGACTAGTATCAGATATGATGAGACACCGTCAGACTGCTGTCCGAGGAGGGTGTTCGCCGTCGGAATTCGGAGGCAGTGGCGACCGACGGACTTTAGTTGATACGAAAACTCTTGAAAATAATAAAGGGTGTTGCTACCTAATGATAGGTTCCTTGGGTTTAATGGTCACAAGTTTAGGCTTTGAATGATACTAGGTTTTACCGATTATCCACTGTTATGTTTTTTGGTGTGTGGGTGGTTAGGATTTTCCTGGATTGGTGAACCTGAAGGACCAGGTGCCCCGTAGGTATCCTGAATTCGTCATGAGGGATTCCCACGAAAGCCCGTGACGACTTTGTTGGCCTTTAAAAGAAATAAAAGGTGTTGCTAAATACACACTTTTCGAGCATGTTTTGCTTTTCATTTTTCCACCTTCTTATAACTCCTTTAATAAGTTGGTTTGGAAAAATAATGAACTTCTGACTTTTCTAATCTTCTTATGACTTATTGAGGAAAATTACCTAATAATACCCTTGTGACTTTTTAATGCTTCTTGTAACTTATGTCATTTTTAGTCATTTTACATGAGATGGCTACTAGGGTTTTTGAGTAGGTGTGAATGGTGGTGGTTGAGGTGGTGTGTGGCAGAGGTGTATGACAGGTGACGAAGGTGGTGATAACTGGCGGTGCTTGTAGAAAGCAGAGAAAAGAAGAGATTGGGCCACTTGCTGGGGAAGGTGATGGTGGCGGCGACCGGTGGAATGTGTGGGGTGGTGTTCTAGTTTGCAATGATGAGTATGGGTGGACATGAGGAGGGAAGGAGGGGGGAGAGAGAGATAGAGATGATGGACTAGTACAAGGATTTTATATATAATTTTATTTTATTTTTAATGTAAGAAATGAATACAAATATTATAAAACAAAAATACAAAGGGAAAACGACAAAATTCCCCCTAACTTAATGTCAATTTCTAACCCAGTTAGTGAATTGGACGGAAATAGCACCAAAATCCAAAACGTCAGGTGTCCAGTTGCAAAAAAAAAAAAAAAAAAAAAAAATGGACTGAAGTAACAAACTGGATCAAATCTCAGGGACGAATCTAACAGTTAACTCTAAAGTTAATTAGCAAGAATCAAGATTAACAATTAAACACCCCTTAATCAATCATACCTTTTGACCATTCTCACATTGCATATGTATGTACACAAATATAACACTCATTTGTCTCAAGACACACACTGATATCTTTAATCAAATCATCAATAGAAGCTGGCTGCAACATATTGTAGCCATGGATGCAGATCCACAATCATCTGGTGCACCCAAAAAAGGTGGGTGGCTCACCTTTCCTTTTCTCATAGGTATTTCTGTGTAGTAAATTCAAGTGTTTTTTTTTTTTTTTGTTTAATATTTGCTTAATTTTGTTTCAGTTTTGAGGAACAAAAGTTGAAACTGATGGGAAACGACATGTTTAACTTGTAGCAACCATGGCTGGGTTGACACTAGCATCCGCAGGATGGAGTAATAACATTATTGTGTATCTAATAAACGAATTTAACATCAAAAGCATTGACGCTGCTCAGATCACAAACATCGTCAATGGTTGTATGGCCTTGTCTCCGATTCTTGGTGCCATATTAGCCGATTCTTATTTTGGCTCGTTCAAAGTTATTACAGTTTGCAACGGCCCTAATTGAGCGTTTCCTTCTTCCAACAATCCATAAACTAACCCGCACCTCACCCACGCTTCTAAAACGAATTGGTATTGGTCACGTTCTCATCATTTCAAGTATGGCCCTCTCAGCGCTAGTCGAGTAAAAGCGGCTTGCAACGGCCCAAACCCACAATTTAACTGGTAACTCGATCGTGCCAATGTCGGTGTTCTGGATGGTCCCACGGGTAGTAGTTGTGGGTGTTGGAGAAGCATTTGTTTTCCCAGATCAAGTAATGTTTTATTACCAAGAGTCTCCAAAGTCGATTAAGAGCACAACAGCAGCGATGATGGCAGTGATTATCGGGATTTCGTTTTATTTGGGGACCGCAGTGGTTCATTAGATCAGAAAAGCAACAGGGTGGTTGCCTGATGGTATAATGATGGGAGGATGGATTATGTTTATTGGGTATTGACTATTGTTGGGTTGATCAACTTTGGATATTATTTGGTGTGCACATCAATGTACAAGTACCAAAATGATGAAAACATAGAGTTCAATAGTTCCAATCCTTTCTAGGTGATATATTACGCTGTTCGATATTTCGTTTGTAACCAAATAACTGAATCAAACTAGAACTGAATTTTGAAATATGTATTCAGTTTTCGGTTTGGGTTTGACCCAAATAGTGAAGACCGCCAAAGCATCAAAACCAAACTATGAACCAAACCTTTCGGATCTCAAACCAACCAAACTGACTGACTTACTTCGGGTTGGAAATGACAGTCGCTTTCAACTGTATATGAACATCCCTAACTACCGAGTCAAAACAATTATAGGTATAATTACCCGGTCTATTACATCATCCCTGTAGTTAATGGGCAAAATGCAACTTTGGCAACACAAAATTAAATAAATACCACACAATGTATTGATGTAGGCTACGATGACTTGCTATTTGTGCAATATAAGTTGTTCATTTTAAAATGGTGAAGTTCAGGCTAAAATGTCGATACACGCCAATAATTAAATAACTGACCTGCATCACAAGCAAGAAATCCCATTTTGGACAAAAACTCTAAAAACTGAAAGCTATCTTGAATCCGGTTGAAGGATACAGCCTCTATATCCACCTGAGATCATTAACCATGTCAAAATCAGCAAATGAAACCACATAAAAAGTAAAAAAAAACGGTTTTGATGTTTTTAAGGTTTACGTTTGGTGATGGCTTATAAACAGTGTCATGGTCTCTAACTCCATTCACAGTATGTGTGCCAGCATTTGCAATCGTCGGTTCTATCATTGTACAATGCTGGAGAAGTGAGCGGAAACAAAAGATATACAAAGCTTATCGCCCCTCCTACAAATCCCACGCTCACCAACCCTGAAATTTCCAGTCAAAAAGTTGTCACTTTATAAAATATTTAGCCATAAAAAACCGATGAATGAATGTATTCAAGAGTATATGTTTTGTTACATGTCCTTCGTGAAAAGAAGGCAGGGAGACCCATGATGTTACAAAACACATGTGACACGAGTGGTGCTGCTATATGTCCTGCAATTAACAAGAAAATTATATGTGAGCTGATGAAACCAAAGTAACCAACCCATTTGGTTAGCATATGTTCGATTTGATTCTAATTTAATAACCGAAAAATTCAGTTTGGTTTCTCTTTTTATATGGTAAACCAAACCGCCCTGTTTTAATTTTATGTAAATTTTATATATTTTTTTGTTAAAGTTACACTGGGCCAACAAGAAACTATTGGGTCATTAAACTACTTGTAAAGTTGTATGGTTGTATATATTACAGTTACATTTTTGTTAGAAATTCTCACTAGTTACTATTAACTGAACTAATTCCTGTTCGCTTTAATAGCGCAATAAATTCAAGTTAATTAGCATGCTTTGTCTATTGAAAAAACTTTGGAATAAGATAAACAAAAATAACACAAGTATCGCCACCAACCAGTTCGGACAAAGAGAAATGATGCATATGAACCAAATATCACAGTGTAGCCAAGCTGAAAACCTGAGAATGTTGTAAAAATGTTTAGTGAGCAAGCAGTAGACACATGATGTTTTCATGGTCAGTCGTCCATAAAGTTAAAAGTAAAAAACCTATCGACTGTGCAAAATATGGTAATTTCAAGCGATTTACTTATAAATAGGCAAATTTTGGTAATGTTTTACCTCTTAACGGGTCAAACAAGTAAAACTACAAAAGTAGCTAAAAGGGAAAAAAGGGTCAAGTGGGTAGAATGGGTCAAACATGTCAAAAGCTGCCTGAATGTATTTTTGATGCATAAAACCTACTAAATCTGTATAAAAAAATGATTATCAAGGATACAATGACCTGAACCCCTTTTGCCCGTAAGCCGACAAGCATATTTTTCCAACTCTAGAAAAAAACATAAGATAACACATACCTACAACCATGGAAGCTTTCAGCAAGCTGGAATTTTGCTGCATGTAGAACTCCAATAAATGGTTCAAGTGAGCTGTAAATAAAATGTTTAAAACATAATGAAAATTTACTGATGATTCAACACATATAAAAAATTTTAAAGTCAGAGAAATGTGCTCATAACCTGAAGAGGAAGTAAAAAAAAGTAAAAATAAAATAAAAATTAACCTTTTAACATTATAATTAGTTATTACTAGATCCTTTACATGAGTTATGTTTTTAAATTGCTGGAAAATTGTTGGACTCACCTAGGCTAAAAAGAACAGGAGAGAGAAGTATCACTGTATATGGTTTAAATCCTCCACATAGAAGTAAAGATATCATACAAGCTCTGAAAACTAACTCTTCAGTAAGGGGAGCCTGTGAATCAAATATATAATATAAATCTTGTTAGTGACAAATACTTTTTCATAATGAATTTACTTAATAAACTACTGAACTTCTAAAACAGACCTGACTACAAGTGACAAAATGGGTAGCTTACATACCGGGTCAAAACGGGTAGGTTTTTGGTACTGATCGAGTCGATTTGACAGACATTACTTTTTTTCGAAAAATATTATATGTTTTCTAAATAGATACGGTGTCGATATGACGACAAAATATAAAGGTATTTTTTTAAGACTCTATGCAAAAAAAAAAAAAGAGAGAGAGCCTTGGATGACATTTAACCTTCGTTCTCATTAAAGCTAATTTATTGGATTTTGCACGTTTGACTTATTTGCTTAACCCGAATCAACCCATAAGTAAAGTATCCGACTTTCTTACCTCTAGAATTGACTGTTTTAGATTAATGATGAAATGTAAATCAAGGGCGTAGATAAACAGATATGGATTTGATATTGCACATACAGCCCATAGAAATTTATGATGACGTCATTCTAGAAAGATAGATAATTTGCAAGTTTAGAGCTAACATTTACTCAAAAAGGCAGCAGCTACGATGAGTATATACAAATGCATACTCAGATCAAAGATATATATAGCATTTTTTTCACACACAAGACAATCACTTAGATGACAAAAAGTAATAAGAACTTTAAAGATAACTAAAATAGCAAACTAACCACAATATACATTCTCCAAACAGAAATATTGTAAACAGCTGAAACCATCCAGTTGATGAGGTTCTGAAGACCACTCTTTAAGCCATGAAATGATATATCTATCCGACGGTCTCCCTGTTCAGCCCACGAGCTCCTAATTGATAAAATTTTGAGGATGAACGACCCGATATACATTAAAGAAGTCAGGCAAAGAGGAAAAATCACAGCTTCCCACTGTTTCACACACAAAATTCCATTTTCAGCAGAAAATTTTAGCACCTCACTAACCCTTTATAATCTGCAAATCATGGAAATTGCATAAGTTGATGAGAACCATCAACCACGTGCTCGTTATCCATACAAACAAAGTAAATACTTACCGAGTGGTGTAGACGAATACCATACGCACTAAGCAAGTATGACATGTTCCACCTCTTTATCTGAATGTATCAAGAAATACGGTGACATGTCAGATTCTTAATAAATAAATTACAGAATCAAGAACATATTTTTTTGCAAGATTTTGCAAGATTTATTATTTCACACTCAAGTCTCAAACAATCAGATTTTTGTGATCAAAACAAGGATCGGGATTTTTTCTTCTATTCAATAAACTAGCACACAAATAACATAGACCCTAACAGTTTATTTATATCAATGACATCTTAACTAGACACGAAAACCTATTTAACTAAGACTCTTAATACCTATAAATTTAAACAGCTAGATAAACATGCAATTAAACAAACCGTCCAACCGATACACATACTAAATAAACTAATCCTGTCTTTTGACTATTTTAAGTTCAATCAACTTAACTATCATTCTAACTTAAGAATCACTTCTCGTTTTTTGAACGGCCAACAAATGATGTCCTGACTAGGCGACTACCCGGGGTACCCACCAATCGATTACAAAAGCACCCCATACGCCCCTGGGTGAAGGCACGTCTTAGGTGCCCGCCCGCAGGTAACACTGGGTAGCCAGAACCCACCAAGCCACCAATTCCGGGGAAAACCTGACCCCACCCGCCCGAAGGCACGACAGTGGAAAATCAGTAAAACTCGGTGGGATCAAGGATCGAACCTGGCACCTCAAGGAGGCTAGGCTCTACCCATCATTTCCCACGCCACTCCACAAGGGTGGGGACTAAGAATCACTTCTCTATCAGTTGGAGAAAGTAATCTATTGAATAACTTTCGTTACTAATTATTTATTATATTTCCTTTCTTCAACTCGTGTTCCTAACACCGTCCTAGTTACAGAATCAAGATACAAACTTTTTAGCAGGATCTTAATCATCATACAACATTTATAAATTTTCAATCACTAAAGCGATCCGGTTTCTAGATCGGGTGTAAAAGGTGGTGCATAGTAATTGCTCGTCAGCCAAGGGGCAAAGCTTCATCTTTAATAGAGTAGGTTTTGCTATTCAAAAGCGGTAGCGGCACAGTTTGTTGATCGTTTACCAGCCATCCACTTGTAATTTGTTATGGTGTTTATTAATGCGAAGGTATACACTTAGACAGTTAGACCAAAAAAAAATCAATGAATCATTCTATCTTGAGAATCCATTCTAAACCAGTTGAAATAAAAAAAAAAGCAAACTAATAACATTAATATTACATTATTACATAAACAAATAAACAATTTGGCCACAAAAGTAAATAACCTAAAACCCTAAATTACAAATATTGTTTTACAATTCCTAATATTCATAACTAACAGAAACAAATACAAAAAGTAAACACAGAGAGATTAATAAGTTCAAACTTACAGGGAGAATAAAGGCGCAGACAAGAAGCGAAACGACGGTTGAGATGACGGCGCAAATGAAGCGTCGGATCATGAAGGTTTGGAAAGAGGAAGGAGGAGGGAGACGGAGGATTAACGTGGAGCGTAAAGAATGGCGACGTATAATATTGTCATGGAGATAGATGCTATGATTGCTACTGGTGGTGAAACACCACCGTCGCCGGTGTGTGGCTCCATTGTTGATGCTTCGATGGGTTTGTCCAGATTGTGGGTTTTGACTTTTGAGATGTTTTTTTTGTTGGGATGTTGACTTATGAAAGACTAAGGATGTGTTCCCGAGTTTACTAAATAAAAGAAAAGAAGAGAAAGGATTATTAGGAGAGAAAAGAAAGGAAAATATATAATTTTATTTCGTGTTCCCGAGTTGAAAGGAAAAGAAAAGAAACTAAAGACTTTATGTGTTCCCGAGTTGGAAGGAAGAGAAAAGAAACATATATTTTACAATTATACCCTTGTAAAATTTTATTATAGGTTAAATGAGAGGGTAAATTGGTAAATGATATACTTTAATTTTTTTTTACTTTCCTTTCCTTCCGCTTCCTTCCAATTTGGAAGGATTGTTATTTAGAAGAATCTTCCTTCCTCTTCCCTCCCCTTCTTTCCTTTAATGAAACTCTGGAACACAAAATTGTTCTCATTTCTTTCCGCTTCTTTTCCTTTCCTTCTATTATTAAACTCTGGAACATAGTGTAACCGGCTTCGGTCGGTTCTCGAGTCCAAGTGTTTCTACACTTCAAAGGGACTAAGTAGGGGTGTAAACGAGTCTAGCCTGACTGGGTTCAAGCTCGGCTCGTCATGCTTTTGTAAAACTCGAGCTTAACTCGGTTCGAGCCTAATACTTTGAGTTCGAGCTTGGCTCGAAAGTAAAGCCCAAGAGGTCGAGCTCGGCTCGGCTCGGCTCGAACTAATTTTAGAACAATTTTAAAGGAGCTAAAAGCTCGGCTCGAGCTTGATTCGATAGCTTAAACGAGCCAAAGCTCGGTTAGAACTCGACTCGCCAATATTAAATAGTGGATATACTATAAACAAAATAATAACAATATAAAATTTGTTTGGGCTCGTTAATGCTCGCGAGCCTAAACGGTCTTTGTATGAAAAACTTAAACTCGGGCTCGAAATCTAAACGAGTCATTTTTCAAGCTCGAGCTTAGACTTAGACTCGTTAAGGCTCGGCTCATTCAAGCTTTTTACTGATCCGATCACGCATCATTTACACCCTTAAAAGGGAGGGAGGGAGGGGGTCGTGTTTTCGGGTTGAGGGTTAGGGTATCTAAATCGGGTACATCGTCACCAGTTATTTGGGTATCCTAAATGGATAGTGAATCCAGGTAGTAATAACCATTTTGGTTGGTGTGTCGGTAGGAGAGAGAGAGAGACGTGGTTCTTACGGTTTTCAAATGACGATTTATGTGTTTTTGTAGTGTACTTCAACTATAATTTAATATTATCTTTTTATTATGTGACTTAAACAAATTGATTGATTTTTTCAACTTTAGCAAAGACAGCTGGCCCCAAAAAAATTTGTTCCCCCATGAAAAAAAATATTGACCCACCATTGTGTTGAGCAACAACTTGAGCTTATTTGAAGGTCAAAGTGAGCTAAGTCGTGTGGTAACAACATGTGTTCATACTGTTGTTGAAAAAAGATAGGACATTCATTCAGTTTTTACTCGTTTACAAATGGATAGTTCTCTTAAAGATATAATCTTCTCCAAAACTGTGCAGCCTGCATCAGCCAAATACTTTTTTGTTGAACGCCATTTTTCTTCTTTTATTTCAAATACAATTACAATATGCATCAACTATTATGCTATTAGCAATTTCATGGGGCAATGTCCAAATTCCATAGGGACGATCAATGTTTTCACATATGTAGAACACTAAAACAAATCAAGGTGAACGATTGCCCCCATAGTAGGTTGTGGGTCTAACCCTTGCACTAGACCACTTTCATGATTGAGCTTGCAAATAATCACAATCATAGACTGAATGAATAAAAATGGTGAAGGGTTAGAGAAATGGTGAATGTCCAATTAATGTATGTGTTTATTTTTTTTAAACCTCCCAACGGTCAAACGGCAGGGGGGTGGGGGTTGTTCTCGTAACGATCACGATCAACGGTCATATTTCCTCTCCCTTCGTCGGCTTGGGAAGTCCATGAAAACAAGCCAGCATCCAACCCGATGGGGGTTGACGGCGGCGTGCTATGGCGGGTTCGAAGCCTCAACGGGGTACTCGCGTGATGCCTCGTCCTCCCTGACATATGTTACTACATTTCGTTTGTTAACTCCCACAAGCTGGCCGCCTGGCCGGTCACTACAAGAAATTCGACTTTTAGCGGCGACACCAATAGCGGTGACCCGCCTTGGTGTCGCCACTAATGATCCAATCCTCACCAACCACCATCAGAGCCAATCACAATTGTCCGATTGGTTAGAGATCAACGAACAGGGTTTTATCGTACGTTTGAGGCAATAGCGGCGACCCCGTCGCCGCTAAAAGTCAAAAATATTTTAACCTACCCGCTAAACCTTTCTTCTTTCCCTCCCTGCTTTGTTTTCCCTCTCACGATCTCTCTCTCTCTCTCTCTCTCTCTCTCTCTCTCTCTCTCTCTCTCTCTCTCTCTCTCTCTCTCTCTCTCTCTCTCTCTCTCTCTCTCTCTCTCTCTCTCTCTGCCCTCCTCTCGATCTCTCACTCTCCTCTACTTCACCACCACCGTAAACCCCACATCTCCTCTACTTCACCACCACCATAAACCCCCACACCCACTGAAACCACCTCCCGTCACCACAAGCACAACCACCATAACCTACCGTCACCACAAGCACAAGCACAACCACCATAACCTCCTTCTCCCTTTCTTTCCCTCCCGTTCTTAGCAAAAAAAAAAAAGAAAAAAAAAAACACACACACACACCACCGGTAATGTTTTTTTTTTTTTCTATTTTTGTTAAAAAAAAAGTTCTTAAACTATGTTAGTTTTTTTTAAGATGATATGAGTGTAGGAAAGCTCCGATCTACTGAACCACCCGAAGATTTGTCAAAAAAAAAAAAACCGGTTAGTCGCTGCTAATTGTTTTTTTAATATATTATGCTTTATATTGTTAGTATTTAGGTTTGTATGTGTATATATAGGTATGTATATTTATATTAAAGTATGTATTTTTATTTAAAAAAATATATTATGTATATATATTTAAAAAAAGATATGTAACTAAATATGTGTTTTTTCAAAAAAATATAGTGTATAAAATATTTTAAAAAAATATATTATGTATGTAGATTTTTTTTAAAGTATATTGTATGTGTATGTATGTATGTATGTATGTATGTATGTATGTATGTATGTATGTATGTATGTATGTATGTATTGATGTATGTATGTATAAGTGTATGTATGTATGTGTGTATGAGTGTATGTATGTATGTATGTATGTATGTATGTATGTATGTGTATGTTTGTAAGTATGTATGTGTGTCCATGTATGTATGTAAGTATGTATATGTATGTTTGTAAGTATGTATGTGTGTGTATGTGTATTTTTGTAAGTATTTATGTGTGTGTATGTTTGTCGCCCCTAAAACTCTCCTATGTTGTAGTGGGTGGTAATAATAGAGCCTAGATAGTATAGACCCCACACGGCAAACATAGACAATTCTTGCAGAAAAAGAGAGAATAATCCTTGCAATAATAGAGGTAGAGACCCCACACGGCAAACATTTCTTGTTTTTTTGACCAACTATTCTATATCATTTAACAATACAATTACATAAGCGAAGACTTGGGATTGCATAAAGTAATCACATTGGTTGACTTGCCTTCTCAATTTCCTCACTTTAATGCTATCGATCGTTTTGAATTAACATACACACTTCTTGTTTGAGATCGATCGATCGATCTTTGATATATTCTAATACTTTGAAATATTAATCATGGGAGATGCAGCAGTTTCGGCTCTTGTGAACGAGGTGGTGGGTAGATTGACTTCTGTAGCTATCCAAGAGTTTGGTCTACTCTTTGGATTCAAAAACGATATTTTGACTCTCAAGAATGATTTCACCAACATCCAAGCTGTTCTTCAAGATGCAGAAGAGAAACACTTCAGGGAAAAGGAGGTAGAGTTATGGCTTAAGAGTCTTAGATCCGCGTCCTTGATGGTAGAAAATGTGTTGGACGACGTCTCAACTGAAGCTTTGCTACAACGTCTACACGAAAAAAGAGGTCTCAAATACAAGGTAAGAGCCTTTTTCTCCTTCGATCATAATCAACTTACGTACCGTGTTAGGATAGCTCACAAAGTTAAAGTCATACGAAGAAATTTGGATGCCATAAAAACCAAGAGATTTGAGTTAGGTTTGACACCCGGTGCCATAAGTCACGTAGTAATGGACGTTGTAGGTGAGATGCCACATAGGGAAACAAGCTCGCTTATACATGATTCTTCAATTATCTATGGAAGAAATGAAGAGATGGAGATGCTAACTGAAAAGATATGTGACAAAGATATAGGAAAATATGAGACCGGTGAGATTCGGGTACATGGTATATGGGGTATGGGAGGTATGGGAAAGACTACGCTAGCTCAACTAGTCTATAACCATCAAAGGGTGGATCAATATTTCGAGTTAAGATGTTGGGTGTACATCTCTGAAAACTTCCAAGTTAAAGAGGCAATGAAAAAGATCATTGAATCCATTGATAAATGTGGGTGTACACTTACACAACTAGAGACATTGCAAGAGTCCCTCCAAAGCAAGCTACGGGGAAAGAAATTTTTAATTGTGCTAGATGATGTTTGGATTGAAGATGATGAAAATGGAAAGAACATGTGGGAAGAATTAAGAAAAACATTAAGTTGTGGGGAAGAAGAAAGTATTGTTTTGATGACGACACGATCCCAGACAACTTGTCAAATGTTTGCTAAGGTTCCTGAGTTACAACATAATCTAGAATGTTTATCAGATGAGGACTCATGGTTACTATTTGAGAAGCTTGCATTTGCAGAAGGAAGAGAGGGGGACAACATAAGTGAGCTAAAGCCTATTGGAAGGGAGATAGTTGAGAAATGTAAAGGAATGCCTTTGGCATTGAAGACCTTAGGTAGCTTAATGTGGTCGAAAAGAAGTATAAGTGATTGGCAACATGTGAAACATAATAACATATGGGAGTTGGATGAAATCAAAGTGTTACCTGCTATTTTGAAGTTAAGCTATGATAACTTGGCTCCACATTCAAAGAGATGTTTTGCTTATTGTTGTTTGTTTCCGAAAGGCTATGAACTAAAAAAGGATGTAGTGATTCGGTTGTGGGTGTCAAATGGTTTCATTCCACCTAGAGGAGAAATTAATTTGTATGTGATTGCGGAAGAAATTTTTAATTGTTTAGTTTGGAGGTCCTTCTTCCAAGTTATTAAGGGCAACAAATACTTTGGTGAAATTGATATGTATAAAATGCATGATCTCATGCATGACATGGCACAACATGTTATGAGACATGATTGTTTAATTATAGAGCCTGGTAAGGAGGTTATAATCCCTAATGAGGTCCTTCATTTGAGCTCCTCATATCCAAATTTTCTCTTTTCATCCAAGGATTTGGGAAAGTTAACATCATTAAGGTCCATATTCATGTTCAATGAGGAGTATGAATGTAGCATCAAACAAAATTTCAACCATGTGTATCTAAGAGTATTATACTTGTGTGGCATTGGGTTAAAAACATTGCCTGAATCAATCTGCAAACTCAAACATTTGAAAGATTTGAATTTGTCAAACTCAAGGATAGAAGTTTTACCCGAGTCAATTATTTATCTCCAAACTTGCAAGTGCTGCTTTTGCATAATTGTAGATATGTGCATAAGTTGCCTGAAGGCCTAAGATACTTGGGTAATCTTCAATGTTTGGACATTCGTGGTTGTGATTCACTCTTGCATTTGCCGGTTGGAATAAAAGAACTAACTAGTCTTCGAAGACTTCCAAAGTTTCCCGTTGGTAAGAAGATAGGGGCCAAGATTGGAGAACTTAAGAATCTAAATCTTCTTGAGGGGAAGTTGAGTATATCAAGACTTGAGAATGTTGGAGGTCTAAGTGAGGCCAAAAGTGCCAATCTCAAATGCAAAACAAATTTGTCAGTTTTGGATTTAAGATGGTCAAACATTTCTAAAGAAGAAAGTAGACTAGAAATGTTTGCATGTGATGAAAAGGTTCTCGAGGGACTAGAACCAAATATATGTCTCAAAGGATTGCAAATATTTTACTACATGGGAAAGGTCATATCTCCTAGTTGGATGGCCAATTTAAGGAACTTAGTTGAAATTGAATTTTTTCATTGTAACAAGTGTGAGTATATTCCAACACTCGGGAGATTACCCAATCTTAGGGTCATTGGATTGTGGGGCATGTATTCTTTGAAGTGTTTTCATGACAACAACACAAATATGTTTCCATGTTTAGAAGTATTAAACATATCCTATTGTCCAAGATTGGTTTCCTTGCCAAGTAATTTTCCAAAACTCAAGGTTTTAGAGTTAAAACATTGTATGGAATTAGTATCTTTGCCGGATGAGATTCAGACTTTCATTGATCTGAATGAACTTTTTATATATAATTGCAAACATCTAAGTGAAAGGTATGAAAAGGAGTTGGGAGTAGACTGGCCTAAAATTTCTCACATTCCTAGAATCACCATTGTTCTTCCAAGGTAACATTAATCTTTCTTTTTTCTTCAGTTTACCCTTTTTTTTTTTTATCACAAAGCACTCACGTACTATGCATAAACATTTTTGGAGTTTTCTAAAACAGATTATTAAAGTATGGGGAATTGGATTTTAATAATCTACACTTTGTCTCATTAGCCGACAATAATCTCTACTTAAGAATTTCCTCACAGCAGTCCCAACTTTCAAAGTATTGGCCGACAATTTAACTGAAAACTAATCCATTTTCAAAACCGAAAGAGTTTGAAAGTTAAAAACTTCGTTATCGGCCAATATTTTGAAAGTTGGGACTATTGTGAGGAATTTCTTACGCACAGATTATTGCCAGCCAATAAGGCAAAGTTTGGATTTTTCCAATTCTTCTTAAAGTATTAAGTGTGTATCTGCTTTTGGGGAAAAAAACAATGGACGTTGCTTTTGATTTAAGTATTTTTAGTTTTCTTAAATATAGTTATAGTTGAAGAAATTAAAAAAAAAAATACAACGATTTTTGCTACCATATAATAGTTTAGAAGATTTATAAATTCATGTATAAACAATTAGAGGATGTTAATTTTTTAAGGGCTAACTAATACCCATAAAAATCTAGGAAAAATGGAAATAAATAATCCCAACTATTGACTATTGTCCAATAACAGTCCCAACTACGAAAATCACCAATATTGGTCCCAACTTTCGACATATTGGAAACCAACGGACCCAAACTAACGGAGGCTATTTGGATTAGAATATTCTACCAAGGGTGTTTTTTTTTTTTTGCATTATTTATTTATCGTTCTATGGAAAATCCGTTTATGTTCCATGAACAATTGTTTTGTTTATTTAGTTAAGCAAATGAGCATCAACACCCCGATTGTTCATAAATGTTCGTTTATGTTTGTTCGTAAACATTCATTATTTGTCTGTTTGTTTTCATATTCATTTTAATTTAGTTGTTAGGTGTGAATCATCTGTAGATACATCCACATAGGGATGAGCATACGGTCCCGAAAACCGATCCCGAACCGAAAAAATACCGATCCCGTACCGAACCGATACCGAACCGAGGGTGTTCGGTATCGGTATCGGTACCCACATTTAGAGGTTTTCGGTTTCGGTATTATCGGTATCGGTACGGGATCGGTATGGTATCGGTATTTAAGGTAAAATACCGATACCACACCGGTACCGTACCGATACCGAACCGATATCGATACCGTACCGGTATAATCGGTATCGGTATCGATATTGGTTTTTTGGACTTTTCGGTATCGGTATTGTCGGGATCGGTATCGGTTCGGTACCGATACCGTCCCGAGCTCATCCCTACATCCACATCCAACACTCGAGTTAAGAGATGTGACTTATGAATAATGGCGGACATATCATATTTGTGAGGGGTGCTACTCCTCAACTTTCTTATGTGTTGCCTTAAACTTTTATTTTTGTTAGCCCTCAAAATATTTTAGCCTTTAAATTATGTTGCCTCTCAAAACTTAAAACGTAAAAGCTCACACTCTCACTCCCAATTCCAACCCCACATTCGCAAGCTAACCGCCCTTCTCCAACCTTTATCCAAAAAAACTTGTGGCTCTAAGCTCACTCGGATTTAGTTCGGTAAAAGCTTGCTTGACATGGCTTGGTTTTGAAACTGATCCGAGCTTGCTCAGGTCAATTAGAAAGTGAGCATAGGCTGGCTCAGTTCGTAATGAGCCAAATGTGCTTGGTTTGGCTCGCTCGTTATAATATATTTTATTTTATATACATATAAGATTATATAACTTTTTTATCATTTGCAAACCATTTTGGTTTCTCATTTAATTAATAAGACACGTTACATTTGGATTGTGGGTAAGCGGGCAACAAGTTGCGCCGCTATCCCCCTTTTGACTCGCAAAGCCTATTCTGCTAAAGATTTGGCTCGTTAATGAACATATATTGTATCTTGTTTCGTGCTTGGTTGAAGTTGATTTTGTTCTATAACGTATTAAGCTGAACTTAATTGGGATGTTTTCTTTTAAATTATTGAATAATTAATTTCTTTTTAAATCTAATCCTAACCAAGTTGGCCTACCTGAGCCATCTTAGTGTAAAACAAGCCGAGCTCGAGCTTGGATTTTCAGCTGAGTTCTAAATCCGGTTCAAGCCAAGTCGGCTTGGTTTATAATCGAGCCAAGCCCGAGCTTGCCCTAACTTGGCTTGACTTGGCTTGTGAACAACCCTTACTTCCTCCGCGCCCTAACCGCTCTCTGGCCACCTTTGCAGACCCACCTCCGGCCACGATCCACCACATCACACCCTAAATCCATGATCACTAGCCTCCACCAATTGATTGAAAATACCGCAAATTTTTTTTTTGAACATTACCCCTAAAGTTTTGATCTAGGTTTGTCATTGCTTATGACTTACAAGACCTGGTCTTGACCTAATGGGATTTTGTCCATTTATGCAAACACCTCATTACCTCTACATATCTGATATGTAGCTTCCTACTTTCTTAAACCATTATGAAGCTAATATACACTACAAGAAAACAAGGCAATAGTGGCGACACCAATAACGGCGATCTACCTGGGTGTCGTCGTTATTGCTCTTATCCGTGTGAGGTCATGATCTGGTTGTTGAATGGCCATATGATCAAACGGTGGGGGTTAAATCGTACACAAAGCAATAGCGGCGACACCAATAGCGACGACCTTGTAGTGATAGTAGATATTAGCCCTTTGGGATTTAAAATTATAGTTAACCTCCGTAACATCATTTTTTTTAATTAAAATAGATTCTAATGTTGTTTTCTTACAATCTGACACTTTTATTTGGCTCCGATAAAGAAGTTGAAAATGGAAGTGAAAAAATAGAATGATTGTAAGATTTTTTATTATTATTATTATTATTATTATTATTATTATTATTATTATTATTATTTAATATAATAATATTTTCATACCATAAAAGCGAACACTACATCAAAATAACGGGCAGACGGACAACAAGCTACGCTTTCATTCATGTGGTATATCAAAATTTCATATTTTGTCCTTATGGCCCCTACTGTTCACAACTTCACTCAACCGTCACACTTTCGTCCCTAATGTGGATCTCTGTTAGTTTGTGGGGTTGGTTTAAAAAATGTGAGTATGTGACCGTTTTACTTCTGTAAATTGGATTGAACTTATCGTGAATGTATCTTAAAGTGAAGAGAACGCTCAATATTCAACCCATTGAAAAGCCTTGAAACCATTACTATGTATATTAATTTCTATCCTACGGCGGAATAGTACCACTTTTGTTTTTTTCGTTGTCTTTTTCTGTGAGGTGTAACCTCACTAACATACTAGTTGAATACTAGTAGGAGACCCGCGCGATGCGGCGGGGGCGATAATTTACCACGTGATACTCGTTTTTTGTTGGTTATAATCTTTTCATGATATATTGTATAATATGTTTGTTAGTTTTCTTATTCGTAGTATCGGTGTGGCCTATCTATAACATGGCCCAGTGAATGTGTGCCACATGGCTCAATTAGGTAGAGTTACTATTTGTCCAAGACACAATGAATCGCGAAAAAGACATAATGACGAAAAAATACAATGTCAATTAAAAAAATACAATGATTTGAAACAAATTTGAAAATCTACATGCTAAATATTTAAAGCAAAAACATAAAACCTAAGAGTGTAGAGTTTGATAAGATTTTTCTAATGCTGCAAAATGAGTCCAATCAGAAATTCAGAATCCGTTCGATACTCTTTCTACTACGACTTCCTAATTTTAGAAGACTATGTATTTGAACCAAACCTTTAAACTTAAAATCACCCATTTGACTCGCTATAAGTAAAATATAAGTCAAATCTTTTCAACATAACTCAATCTATATTCCGATGGTTACATATGAAACGAAATTAATTTTTTATTTTAAACTCAAATACGGATTCATACATAAAAGAATATTTAGGTCAGGATCTATATCTGAAGTATCCACTTGACAGAATCATATAGTATAAATTTTTTTATTAGTAGATCATGTGGTACTTAGATATCTAAGGATGGTTAATATTTCAATATGTATAAATAATATTTGGTTCATATGTGCCTTAAAATACTTGCGTTTCACACCACCATTAAAATATTGCTTTTCATAAATCATTGGTGCGGTAAAAAAACAAGAAAATATAGCTTTTATCTTGGGGTACTAAGTGATTGTGCCTTTGCCATGACCGATCTTTTTCAGGCCATGTAAGCCGGAAAGACAGGTAGTGATGTCCTCACAGTTTGGCCCCGAATCCTCGCTTGAATCTTGACTCCTCTTGGTCCGTTTAATGCTTCCCATGCCTGTGTCAATACAAACTATGCGTTTAGAAACTATGCGTTTACTTTCAACAAGTCAAAGATACAAGTTTTTAATGATGGATAAAAAAAATGCGATTCAGTTAGTCACTAATAAATATAAACAAATTATCAAAGCACTATAAATAGTTAAAACATAATACTTGACCAAACCTCAATAAATTTCAAGTTCAACTCTTGCATATTTGACCCAAAAAGTTAAAATGTGTCGATTAGTATTTAATACTAAAGAAGATAAATGTACCAGGTCTACATGATAAAGAGACTGCATCTTGACAGGTATTACGGCTCGGGTTGATAACACGTAGAGTTGATGAAGATTTCAGTTAGTTTTTTTTAATCGGTCATGTAAGTGAAATTAGCAAGATATGAAATAGGATGTTTGACTTAAAAAGTCAAATCATATTGATTTTGTTTGGACACTTGATAGGTAGACGCACGTGATGGTTGATTGAAACTTCTAAATACATCCGTATGTATTAAAAGTAAATTAAATGGAGAGGAAATTAAATTTTCAACAAATAAATGTATACTCCATATTTGATGTTACCTGTGGAATAGCAAAGATGAATTTGAAGAGTCATTAGTCCATAGATGAGGAGAATTTGATGAGCTGGAAAGGTGTTACCTGCATTATCCTCCTACAAGCAATGCAAAAAGCTTAGTGGTTCGTACATTTCCCATGAACCACTTTACAAATCCACCATATAAACTATGGCATGTACTATCTGAACCTTGCCTTCACATAATTCATACATTATAATAGTGGTTGTCATAAGTATTCACTGCAATCCCAAGTGGGTACAATAACATATAACTGATATAAAGTCACAAACATTTAAGTGTTCAAGTGCATTACATAGATGCTGAACAGATCAGTAACTTACATAAGAGCTCGTATCCACCACCACCGCCAATCCCTACCATCGCCATAAATTACTCCCCTTACAACTCCTCTCGGTCTCTAGATCAACAAAAAATCAAAGATTAATTAAAACAAAACAAAAAAGAATGAATTTAATGTCAATTTACATATATGAGTCCTTAAAAGAGTAGTCAATTTTAGAGACAATATTCAACTCACAAAAGTTAATACACACTTACACCATGTTATCCTCTTTATGCAGCAATAAATGCTTTTTGCGATTTGCAATCACTAACAAAAGACTCCAACGAATGAACAACTGAACTAACTAAAGATGACTGAAAAAATCTATTAGATGGCAACAAAATTTAATTTAGTAAATTGCAAGAAAAAATCATGCTCAACGATCATTGAAGTTAAGAGAACATACCAATTTAAAACCAACTTCCTTCTGCATAAGGTGGCCATTTTCCTTCCAATATTTGAGGTTGACAGACCTCTTATCATATCATGATATTCTTTGCGGCTATCAGAAGCAACGCCATTCATAAACCTACTCCATTGTCCACACATGTCACTCTTATAAGCAAACTGGGTTTTAAAAAGCACACCCGAGGCGCGCTTCTGTGCAAGGAGACCTAAGGCACAAGGTTGTTTGATTTTTCGTTTCACGCCTCGATTAAACCCAAGAGGCGCCAAAAAGGTGCGTCTTTAGACCATTTTCTGGCCTGAGGCTCACGCCTCTTGGAACGGGGGTAGTTTTTGCTGCAAACTATTGTACCTTGGGCTTTTTGGCTTGCACATGTTGGTAAAACTTATATAAAAACCTTATTTATTGCTATATAATGGGTAAGAGAAGGTAAAAACCTATGGGATATACATGGGGTATATATATATATAAAATCATCTTGCACATCAGGTACGAAAAGCTAGGCGCTTTTGCGCTTTGGGCCTCGGTTTAGGACTTCATCACTTTTATGCGCTTCTCTCTTTTTGAAACCATGTAAGCAAGTACATAAGATTTTTCGAATAGTCATCTAAACGTCTTAAAGAAAGCACAAGGTCATATAAGGCATGAAAAAAATCCAGCCCATCAAAGGTTCCAAAGGCTAGTATACATTTGTTAGCATTCCCATTGATTAAGTATTGAGTCGAATATTGCCAATCGTATATAACACAAACTCAGTTAGGCTCCAAATGACCATCCATATATGTTTGTTACATTAGTTCCCTCACGGCTCCATGGATCCAAATCACCATGGATATATTATGGCCTGTTTCTTAATGGATCAAATTATGAAACTATAAATGAAAGCTAAAAGATCATACTACAAGTAAAACAACTCCTTTCATAAACAAGAACCTATAAAAAAAAAAAAAAGTCAAGTGACGGGTAATTCTTAGTAAGGCAAGCACAATAATTGATGATAATCAGGTTGGGTAAACCCATAAAAACCAAAGTTAAAAAGAACGGAAACGAGCCTCGAGGCGAACTAAGGCATAAGCTCGAGGCGCAGTCAAAAAATAAATATAAAAATTATGTGTCTATAAAAAATAAAATATTTGACCTAGAAAAGTCTAAAACATCAAAAACACACATCAAAAATAAAATAATTGACTCAAAAAGTCTAAAACACCAAAAAAAACATATAAAAAACACCCTAAACCACCCGAGGAACACATTTTCTTAGCGCATCAGCCCTTAGAGGTGTATGTACAATCTGAACCCCATGAGGCGTGCCTCAAACTCGTTTTCTTAGAGTTTCGCCTCGAGGCTCACCTCAAGGCGTACGCCTCACCCGTTTTTTTAAACCATGATAAAAAACAATAATTCATTATATATCTAGAAGATGAATTTGATTTATATATGAACTATAGCATATTATATGTCACCTGGCATGCTGAATTTGGAAGTAAATTATTAAGATTCTAAACAAAAATATTTGGATGCAGTTTGTAGCAAAAAAAAAAAAAAAAAAAAAAAAAAAAAAAAAAAAAAACAACTAATAAAGCTATCTTTAATCTGACGTATAGAGTTTATAAATAAGGATACCTGTCTATCTCCATATCTTTTCCTTCCAAAACTTAATACAGGAACTATATAACAATCCGCGACATGTTCTCAGGTTCTTCATTCCCTGAAACTCCAAAGACTATAGTTAAAGACTATAGTTATGATTTATAAACACAATAAGACGGTTATAACTCATGAACATATAATTGATAATTAAATGATGCAAATTAAAACTCTACAAATGTAAGATGCAACCACATAATGAATCTAGACAAATGCAAACAAACTGTCCTCAAACTTTCCAAAATAAAAATTGTAATCGTCTGCGGTCACATATGATTCAAATGTAATTGTCCTCAAATATCTCCATTTACAAATAGATGTTGGCAACTAAAATGAGCTAAAAAAATCAAAGCTCTTAATGAGAGAGTTACATGCTTTGGGGACAGATCAAGACTATAATAAGACCTTGTCATGTCCGTTTAGTTCAGCTCAATCATTGACATGTGCTTGACATACACACACAAATTATGATACCATTGTAAGCCTAGCAATAAGCATAAACAATATGTATACTTATAAATATATATAACTTACAAAATACTAAAACACATTCAATTAGTCATAACCAGTAAACATCAGGTTTTACCTCGTCTACTTATTCTCAACTTAATAACAATTACCAAAAAATAAAAAATAGGAAAAAAAACTCTAACCTAAACTGAGGCATAACAACATAGTAACAAAAGTCTGGTTCTTGAAGCTACTAATCGTCCTTCGATTCGATTGGCTTTGTTCATCAATTACTTCTGTTGCAGGTTTCAGATGCACCTCAAAAGATGTATAATCGTCATTTGATTAGGTAGATTGGTGAAAATTGTATGAATTATCATCATCGTTATCAGTTTATTGGATCGCCTGAGTCTAGGTAAGAAAGAGGATATGGAAATATCAATATCCCAAAGCATGGTTTTAGATGTAGTACAGGGGATGGAGAGGAATGGGAAGCTATTGAAGATGCAATTTGATTTTTGAGAGAGCTGAGGGAATTTAGGATTTTTTTTAACAATAAGTAGAGTGTGCTTTTTTTATTTTGATTTTTGAAAGCTAGAGATTCACCCTTAAAGTCCCGCCCATTTAACTCTCTTTAGTATTACCATAGAAAGTGGAACCACATAACTATGAAAATGTAACTAAAATAAGGTACTAAATTGTAAAAGTATATAAATGACTATTTTACCCTCATTTTAAGGTTGTAAATGAAAATAAAGTTCTTAACTTTTGGGTATCTTAAACTACCCTTGTCTCATGCATTATAATATAGTATAGATAAACCAACAAGTGTATACATTTCATACACTAAGGGGCTTTTTGGTAAGCCTCTTAATGAGGCTCTAAGCCATTCAGCGTTGAATGATTCAACATTCAGCGCGTTTGTTTCAGACCCATCACCATTACCCTACCTTTGATTTCGATCTCAGATCCATCACCAAACTTTACTTTACCCGAAACTCATTCATCCAAGGTAGTGAAATGCTCTTTCTTTCCAGACATATGATGACTTACACCATTATCTAAGGACCACATTCTTTCATTCTTTTCATCCTTTTCAAACACACTAGGGATAACCCTTTCTTCACTCAAACTTACTTTCTTTGTCAAACAAACTATCATAAACAGAGATCGATCAATATCACCTACATCTTCTGTCTATGTCAAATTGGCTTCTTTTTTCCCTTTACTAGGAGCTTTACATTCATACGAATACTGCCCAATCTTATCACAGTTGTAGCACCTCACATACTTCCTTCTGTCATTCCATTCTTCAGGGTTTTTTTTCGTCTCTTCAACCCGTTCATCATTCTCACGTTCATTACTCCGTCTTTGATTCTTCGTTTGTTGTATATATAAAAAAAATAAGAAATTGAAATTGTATTTGAAAAGTTTACTCCTATTCATTTATATTTAAAAATATAAATATAAAAAATAAGCAATTTGTTATGAACGATTTACCATTCAAGATATATTTACCATCTAAGTCTACTAAGCAAGTGGATGAACCTTTTTGTCAAACCTATAGATAACGTTTCATGTTATTAAATGCACCTCATATATACACTTTAATAAGTTATACATTTCTTTGCTTTTTCATCTTAGGATCTTTCTAAAGTTTTGGGATTGAGTTTGGAAATGCAAAAGTGTTTTTGATCAGAAGTGTTTATTGGCTTATGACTTTTTTAAAAGGGAGTTTTAAAAAAAAGTGTTTGAATTAGCTTTTGAGATAAGAAACGTCAAAAAAGCAATAGATTGTAATTTTTTAAGTGTTCACTTAACTTATTGTGAATATTGGTTATATGAGTGGTAGATTTGTCATATGTTCATGACCATCTGAATATCTTTAATAAACGAACACGAACGTAATCTTGTTCGCTCCATTCACAGCCCAGATAGATGGATAGCATATCAAGAACATTCACAAACTAGAAATAGGAAAAATCTTATGCTCTAAAGTCTAAATCAAGACACGTGAACAAAAACTAGATTTATGTGAGTTTTTTGTCATTTATGCATTGAATTTTGTTTGGTGAACATGTGTTCTTCTTCTTTTTTTCTTTTTTTTTTTTGAAAAGTGAACATGTGTTCTTCTAATTGGTATATTAAAAAGAGAGATAAATTATAGGACGTGCAAGTAAAAGTAAATAACGACCATGACTTTATGTATATATTTATTTTCACATGTCAATGAAAACGTATCTCTTTAAAAGAATATAATTACTTATCATTAAAGTTGTTACATGTAATTTGTGCCATTAATCTTGCCTTATCTTATACTAAAATATGTATTAACTTTTTTTTAGTGGTTAGCTACAAATACCTCACTCACCCAAAGGGTATTTAAAAAATACAAACATCATAACTTGGAACTTGAAAGTTACACATTTAGACTATCCGGAGTGGGGGCGGGAGAGGGCTGGCGTGGGGCTTTCAAGGGCGGGAACACCGCCGCCGGTCCTGGCGTGGGGGGGGGGTGGGAGGGTGGGGGAGGGGGCAACTCACCGGCGTGGGGCTTGGGGTGGGGGTGAGGTGTCATCTCTTGATTGGCCAGCTTTTTTTTTTTTTTTTTTAACTTTAACACAATATAATATTATTCCCTTCCCCCCTTCCACTCCCCACAATTTTTTCCCCCCCACATAGGTTCCACAAATGCCACATGGCGCTTCATCCCCCTCTTTCCCCCTCCCACTCCGGATAGTCTTAACATAGAAAATATAAATATAAAAAAACAATAAAATAAAAAATAAGAAATTGTATTTCAAAAGTTTACTCCTATTTTGGCACCATATTTTACTATTTGTCAAATATTTAAAAAAAATAAGAAATTGTATTTCAAAAGTTTACCCATTTCTCTCCCATCATCTTCTTCCTTCCAGTACTGAACCAACAACTACAACAATGGCTACTGAAGTCAAGAAGAAGATCTCAGCATCATCAGCTAGGTCTCACACCAGACATTCCAAATCCAAACCCAATTCTACTTTCTCTTCTGGTATGCATCAATTTCCCTATCCAATTCAATGTATTAGTTATTGGTTTGATTCTAAATGTGATTTTAGGGTTTGTGTTCTTAATTGTAACATGCGTTTGTATAAATTTAGGAAATTGGAGTTGCTGTGATATGGGTTTGGGTTGAATTTGAGTTTAGATTGTAGGATGTTCAGTCAAACTTAAAAAAGACTTGAATTTGACTTTTTTGGTCAAAAAAATTCCCCGTGATGGTTTGAGCTTAGGCAAGGAGGACACCAGTGTGTGGGTAGGGATTCGAACTTGAGACCGCTAGGTTAGGGTTGTACAAGGATTTCCACTGAACTAAGCCTTTCAAAAAAAATATATTTAGGGGAAAGATCCTGTACAAAGTGTTTTTTGGTAAGAACTGTGAAAATGAAAGGAGGGTATTTTTTTTTTAATTTTTTTTTTCGAATTTTTTTTCCCATATTCAGTGGCGAAGCTTGACCCGAAGGTTCGGGGGGTCGGAAGTCACCGGGGGTTCGGAAGTCATTGGTTTCGGGGGGTCGAAAACCAGTTTCGGGGGGTCGAAACCCTATATTTTCAAAATTTTCTATACGTATACTATATAATCGGAACTTCTGCGCGAAAATCTGGGGGGGTCGGCCGCCCCTCCCCGCCCCTACAAACCTCCGCCACTGCCCATATTGTTAAACATGTATTATACTAGTATTGAAAACTAAAAAAAAAAAAAAATTGGTGTAGAGTAATTACATAATTACTCTAGTGTAAACTAATGTATTTACTTTAATGACGTAATTACACTAAAAATTTTTTTAATTTTTTTTGTATTATTCATCTAGAAAGTATGTTTAAGCACATGGGAAAAAAAATTTAAAAAAATAAAATAAATTTTTTTTTACCCCCTTTGATTCTCACACTTCTTACCGAAAAAAACACTTTGTATCTGATCTTTACTCTATATATTTATATTATCTGTGTAACTATTTTTAGCTTTTTGGGTTCAGTTATGAGAGTATTATCTTAAATCTTACATCAAGTTTATTGAGATTGAATATAAGAATGTTAATAATGCTTCATTGATTCATAAAGTTGACCAATTTTAGTGTAAAAGTCTAATTTAAAATTTATTATTGGAAATTTATGCATTCTAAAAGTCCAAGATAGATTACTTGAGAAATTATATATAGGTTGTGTTTGGTTGTAAGTTTAACTTATTAGTTTGATGTTAGGACTATAGAATTTAACACACATGGACTAAACACAATCGAAGGCAATAAACGAACATAGGGATTTAACGTGGTTCGGTCTTAGCTGACCTAGTTTCACGGGTGGCAGGCCGCAAGTGGCAACTAAGTATTATTTTATTGAGGTTATGTGATAATTACGAGTACAAGATACCATTATATAGAGATTACAATTAAATGGGCTGACTAACCATGATAGGGCCGGTTGCCCCAACCCGTTGCCAAGGTTTAAAAGTACGGAAACGTGCCTCGAGGCGTTTTCCCTTCTCCTCACGAGGCGTGCGCCTCGAGGCGAACCTAGGCGGAATTAAAAAATAAATGTAAATATTATATATCTTATAAAAAATGAAATTCTAACTAATTTCATCATCAGATTCATCAAAAACACACATTAAAAAGACATAAATTAGTTGAAATTGACACAAAAAGTCAAACATTTAAAATAAACATCTAAAACCCCTGAGGCGCACATGAGGCACAATTTTTGTTACCGCCTCAGCCCTATGAGGCGCAGGTACAAACTAACACCCCGAGGCGACGCCTCAGAGTCGTTTTCTACCCGAATCGCCTTGAGGCGCGCCTCGAGGCGCATGCCTCACCCGTTTTTTTAAACCATGCCCGTTGCCTTCACGACTTGTTGCGATATCGGACAAAGACAAACTGGCCCAAACGCGGAACGCCTACGAACCCAACATTTTAAGTGTTCAGGAAAACTGTCTTATAATTATGCAGTTCTGATTATGAGTATCTGACTATGATGATTCAGTTTAGTTTAATGTTCACTACCAAACACTGACTATAGTCAGTTAGTCACACATCTTGATTTTGTTTTCAATATGTTGTACTTGAAACATTTCAGGGATTTTCTTTCTACTTGTCTTCTTCACCGGGTTTTTAGCATGGGCTTATCAAGCAGCTTGTCCACCCGCCCCCAAGAAAGTCGGGCCGCCAGACGGGCTTCCCATTACAACACCAAGAATCAAGCTTCGTGATGGACGATATTTATCCTATAAAGAATATGGTGTCCCAAAAGAATCAGCAAAGTATAAGATAATTTATGTCCATGGTTTTGACTCTATCAAGCATTTTGCTGTCATTGCCACGAAAGCGTCTCCCGTATGGATTTTTCTTCCGTGTCTTGTTGGTCAGTTGTTTGTTTCAGTACTAAGCTTGACTAAGTATTTGGTTGACTTTTGCAGGCTTTGATTGAAGAGTTGGGGATTTATATTGTCTCATTTGATCGACCCGGTTATGGAGAGAGTGATCCTGATCCTAAACGGACGTTAAAGAGCTTGGCTTTAGATACAGAAGAACTTGCTGATCAACTGGAACTTGGATCCAAATTTTATGTGGTCGGATTTTCGATGGGCGGGCAACTGATTTGGTCTTATTTGAAGTACATTCCTCACAGGTATGTGTGTAAGATAGCATTCTAAGGTATCATTAATGTATTATGTGTAGTGCTGCAAACGAACTGAACTTTCAGCGAACGTTCATGAACCGTTCGGCGGGAAGTTTGTTCGTGTTCGTGTTCGTTCGTTTAATAAATGAACGAATACGAACAAAAAATTCCCGTTCGTTTAGTTAAACGAACGAACATGAACAGAGGTCGCGTTCGTTCGTTTATGTTCGTGAACGTTCGGTAACGTGTTCGTTTATGTTCGTTTGTGTTCTATAGTTTAGTAAGGTTTTTAATTTTTATACTTTTTTATATTCTTTTATTTTTATTTATCTTAATGTATGTGAATTCGCTGTTATTCAAAAGTTAATATATGTCCGTTTGTGTTTGGTTCTGTTCATGAACACTTGTTTGTGTTCATTAATGTCTGTTTATGTTCGTGTGCGTTCATGAACAAAATTAACAAACGAACACAAACGAACACGAACATGAGTGTTTTCTTAACAAACGAACACGAACAGAAAATCTCGTTCGGTAAGTGTTCATGAACTGTTCGTGAACACATATTTTTCTTAACAAACGAACACGAACAAGGCCTTGTTCGTGTTCGTTCGGTTCGTTTGCAGCCCTAATTATGTGATCAAAACAGGCTAGCAGGAGCGACTCTTATAGCTCCAGTAGTTAACTATTGGTGGCCCCGTTTGCCGTCAAACTTATCTCAACAAGCATTTTCAAGCCAGTTTCTTCAAGATCAATGGAGTCTACGCGTCGCTCACCATTCTCCATCATTGACCTACTGGTGGAACACGCAAAAATGGTTTCCAAGTCTAACCTTCATTGCTAACAGCCCTGATATTCTTTCCCGCCAAGATAAAGAACTCGTGCCGATATTTACAGCTGGCAGAGCAGGTGTTGAGGTACTAAATATACTTTGTGTTTGACATGCTCCATTTTTTTGTTTGACCCATTTGACATCGTTTGCAGGAACAAGCGAGACAACAAGGAGAATACGAATCTCTCCACCGTGACTTGAATATTGGATTCGGTACATGGGAATTTGATCCAACAGAAATTGAGAACCCGTTTCCAGAAAACGAAGGGTCTGTTCATATATGGCAGGGTGATGAAGATATTATTGTGCCCGTGACGCTGCAACGCTATATAGCCCAACAACTTCCATGGATACACTATCATGAGCTCACGGGTGCGGGTCACATATTCCCTTATGCTGATGGGAATAGTGATGCCATCCTAAAAGCACTTCTACTTGGCCAAAGTTAGTTTATAATACTGTTTTTGGGTTTGATTTCTAACTTCCTATTGTATTAAACAAACCATTATTAAGATAATACATTAGAAACTGTTATATTTAGCATTAATACCCTTTTGGGTTTGAAATGATAGTTTGTAACATATGGTAATGAGTTCATATTGTATTATTGGTAACTTTTTTTTCGTTGTACTTGTGTAGTTGTGTTTTATTATTTCTTAGCCTTGTTTAGTGAGTCATGAAACATGTCGTCTCGTTCATGTTATTGAACCACTAATATTTAAGCGTATTAAATGTTTCATGTAATTCATGCTATTGGATTGGTCACTGTTACGTTTATAATAGTTGAGGGACTGATGTTGTAAAAAGAATAGTTGAGTCATAATTGTAATAAGTCATAAGATAGAGGGTTAATTGTGTCAAGAGTCATAATTGTAACTAACTGACCGTTATTGGCAGTTAAATACGTTGATGAGAACTGTATCGAGCTTATGGATGAAATGAATTGAGTTTTCCTTCTCTCTGTTCTAGCTTCTTTACATTTTATCCTAACATTGGTATCAGAGCTCACGATTCCTCGGAGCTCCGGCAACCACCATCAATTCCGGCGACCACCATTAATTCCGATCAACCACCATTAATCATCGTTTAGTTTTCATTTCAATTCCGATTAATCTTCGTTCGATTAGTCGTTATTCTCATTTCACTTGGTTAATCATCTTTCGATTAATCAATTTCGTTTGTTTCAATTCGGATTAATCTTCTTTCGGTTAATCAATTAATTCAGTACAATCAATTAGTTTCTAAGGTCTATAATTGATTTTTTCTCGGTTATGGCAACACGACAACAAGAAATGGAGAGAGTTGAGAAAATAGCTAAAGACAATTCACAAGCTATTCAACAACAGCAAACCATTATTGAAGAAAGTTCTTTACATGTTCAGAATTTACAAATTCAGATGGTAGAGGTTTGTAATCAGTTAAAAGAATTGAAAGGATTGTTATCTCATGTGAATAAAGGTCAAGATCAGAGATTAGTGAGATTGGGGAAACTGGATTTTCCAAAATTCAGTGGAGATGATGTGGAGGGATGGTTGTATAAATGTGACCATTTCTTTACCATGGACAAGACCCCAAACCAGATGAAGTTACAATACGCTGTGGTGAATCTTGAAGGTGTGGCCTTACAATGGCACCAAGGTTACATGACTAGTCAAGATAGGCAGTTGGAGGATATTGAATGGGAAGATTATTCAAGATCAATCCTCAATAGATTTTCCACAAGATTATCTGAAGTACCAATTGAAGAGATCAAAAATTTGCAACAAACAGGAACCTTACAAGAATATTGCGATGCATTTGATGCATTACTGAATAGGGTGAAATTGTGTGAAGAATATGCTGCTGGTTTATTTGTAGCAGGGTTAAAGCCTGAGATCAAATGTTTAGTGAAGATTTTTAAACCAAAAACCTTAAGAGAAGCTATAGCTTTGGCCAAACAGCAAGAAGTGGTGTATAATACATTGTTTGGTAATAAAGATCCCAAGAAAATGAGTTCTACTCAGTCAGTTACTCAAAAATATAATAATAATAACCATAATAATAATAATAGTATCACTAACACTACACCTTACAAAACTAGTACTTCTTTTACCAATCCTACAGCTACCCTATCTTTGTTACCAACACCACCTGCCAATAAAATGATCAA
Source organism: Ambrosia x helenae (assembly GCA_030844895.1). Classification (NCBI taxonomy): domain Eukaryota; kingdom Viridiplantae; phylum Streptophyta; class Magnoliopsida; order Asterales; family Asteraceae; genus Ambrosia; species Ambrosia x helenae. The sequence continues at coordinate 3,001,522 of CM061225.1, forward strand.
ACCAGTAAGGAAGGTGCCTACAAAAGAGGCTGAAGAAAAAAAGGGCCAAAGGAGAGTGTTTCTGGTGTCCTGAGAAGTATTCATCTACCCACAATTGTAAGTTCAAACATTTGTACATTCTGGAAATTGGAGATGATGAAGAGGATTCTACTGTCAATCAGGAAACAGTAGAGATTCTAGAATTTAAGGCAGACCCTCACATTTCATTAAATGTTTTGATGGGAGTTCCTTCTTTTAGTACCATGAGAATAGTGGGAACTATTGGCACCAAGAAGTTGTATATTCTGATTGACTCTGGATCAACACACAACTTTTTAAAGAAGAGTTTAGCAATGAAGTTGAATTGTCCAACAAAATCAGTACCTGCTTTGTCTGTGGCAGTAGCTGATGGAAAGAAACTTGCTTGTGTGGATCTTTGTCAAGATTTTCAATGGGTCATGCAAGGTATCTGGTTTAAATCTGATGTTCTTTTGCTACCTCTAGAAAATTATGACATGGTTCTGGGCATTCAATGGTTACAAACCTTGAATGACATTGTGTGGAATTTTAAAACTCTCACAATGCAATTTACTGTGGGAAACCAAAAATTTGAGTTAAAAGGAACCAATCATATGGGCATGTCATTGTGTTCAGTGGAAAAGATGAATTCCATGGTGGAATTAGATAGTTCTTGGGTAACTGCCCAATTGTTTAGTATCCAAACTAATGTAGAGGGTACATTTCAACATCAAGCCAAGATTAAAAATGAAAATGATAACACAGAAGTTGAGAAATTGTTATTGGAGTTTGATGATGTGTTTCAAGAACCTAAGTCTCTTCCACCAGTGAGAGCTTGTGACCATAAGATTGATTTAATAGATGAGTCAGTCACTATTAATCAAAGAGCATATAGGTATCCAGTGGGACAGAAGGATATTATTGAAAAGATGGTTCAAGAAATGAAAGATATGGGAATAATTAGAGACAATGTAAGTTCTTTTGCCTCTCCTGTAGTTTTGGTTAAAAAGAAAGATGGAAGTTGGAGATTTTGTGTGGACTATAGGAGATTGAATGAAAACACAATCAAAAATAGGTTCCCTATCCCTTTGATTGAAGAGTTAATTGAAGAACTAGGTGGTGCACAATATTTTTCTAAGTTGGATCTTAGATCTGGATATCATCAGATAAGAATGCATCCAGATCATGTGCACAAGACTGCTTTCAGAACTCATCAAGGGCTCTTTGAGTTTTTAGTCTTACCATTTGGGTTGACTAATGCCCCTGCCACTTTTCAGGGACTGATGAATTCTGTATTCAGGAAATTGTTAAGGAAAAAAGTGTTAATTTTCTTTGATGATATTCTGATATATAGCAAAACTCTTGAACAACATTTGTTAGATTTAAGAGAAGTCTTGCAAATATTCAGAGACAATCAACTGTTGGCAAAGAAAAGCAAATGCAGTTTTACAGGAACAGAAGTTGAATATTTGGGCCATGTTATTTCAAGGGAAGGGGTAGCTACTGATCAGTCCAAAATAGCTGTGATTAAAGATTGGCCTCTTCCTACAACAGTGAAGCAGTTGAGAGGTTTTCTTGGGCTAACTGGTTACTACAGGAGATTTATATCTTCTTATGGTGTGATTGCTAAACCATTGACTGCTTTATTGAGAAAAGATGCTTTTAAGTGGAATGAGCAGGCTCAAGATGCTTTTAATCAATTAAAACATGCTCTGATCACTGCTCCTGTATTAGCTCTTCCTGATTGGACAAAGGAATTTGTGATTGAAACTGATGCATCCTCAAAAGGTCTTGGTGCTGTATTGATGCAAGATAATCATCCATTAGCCTTTATTAGCAAGGCTTTATCAGTCAGGCAATGCTCCTTATCAGTGTATGAAAAGGAGTTATTGGCCATTTTAATGGCTGTTAAACATTGGCATCAATACCTGATTTTGAAGCACTTTACAATCAGAATTGACCAGAGAAGTCTTAAACACCTACTGGAACAGAAGGTCACAACTCCTTTGCAGCATACATGGTTAAGCAAGTTAATGGGATATGACTATGAGATCATTTATAAGAAGGGTACTGAGAATAATGTTGCAGATGCCTTATCAAGGCTACATGGGGCTGCTTTATTTCAGTTGGCTATTTCTTCTTATCAACCATTATTGCTTACAAAGATCAAAGACAGTTTGTTGAAAGATGAGGAAGCCCAGAGTTTAATTCAACAATTAAAAGCAGGAGGGCAAATCAGTCATTTGTCATTGACTGATGATTTACTTAGAAGAAAATAAAAAATTTGGATTCCAAAAGATATGGCTTTGAGAAAAGAGATATTGTTGCTTTGTCATGCTTCTGCTCAGGCTGGGCATTCAGGAATTCATGCTTCAATTCAAAGATTTAAAGATATGTTTTATTGGAAAGGGGCTTCTAAAGATATGAAGCAGTTCATCAAAGCCTGTGATGTATGTTTAAGAGCAAAATATGAAACTGTGGCATGTCCTGGATTGCTTAATCCTTTGCCTGTTCCAACTGATGTGTTTTCAGATATAGCAATGGACTTCATAGGGGGCTTACCCAAATCACAAGGCTTTGACACCATTTTGGTTATAGTTGACAGACTGACCAAATATGGACATTTTTTACCCCTAAAACACCCATACACTGCACCACAGGTGGCTCAAGTAGTGTTGGATAATGTGTTTAAAATACATGGTTGTCCACAAACCATTGTATCTGATAGGGATGCCCTTTTTCTCAGCAAATTTTGGAAAGAATTTTTAAGGCTACAAGGGGTGAATCAGGCTCTGTCCACTTCTTACCATCCACAAACAGATGGACAGACAGAAGTCCTCAACAGGTGTTTGGAAACTTATCTTAGGTGTATGGTTATGTATGAACCTAACACATGGGTCAAATGGCTTCCTCTAGCTCAGTGGTGGTACAACTCTACTTGGCATTCTGCCATTGCTATGTCTCCTTATAAAGCAATGTTTGGCAGGGACCCCCCTATTCATTTACCTCACATTTCCTTATATACTAATGTGGCAGCAGTTGAAGAATTGTTTCAAGCAAGAGAGGATATGATAAACACTCTTAAACAATCTCTTAAAAAAGCAAGAAATAGAATGAAACAATTTGCAGACAACCACAGATCTGAGAGATCATTTGAAGTGGGAGAATGGGTGTATCTCAAACTTCATCCATATGTGCAGACCACTCTGAGATTGCATAAGTACTCTAAATTGTCTCCAAAATATTTTGGGCCTTATTTGATATTAGAGAGGATTGGTCCTGCTGCATACAGATTAGATTTGCCAGCTAATGCCTAAATTCATCATACTTTCCATGTATCCCTACTCAAGAAGGTTGCTGGACCTCCTGAGAAAGTTACTCCTATTCCTACTTCTACAGTTAATGAATTGCAGCCATTACACATATTGGATAGGAAGTTAGCAAAACAAGGTCATAAAGGAGTGGTCAAGTTTTTGATTCAGTGGAAAGATCACCCTTTACATGATGCTACTTGGATGGCTGCTGAAGAATTTATGTTGAAATTTCCTTCATTTCCAGTTGATTCTTGAGGACAAGAATCTTATATGGAGGGAGTATTGTTACGTTTATAATAGTTGAGGGACTGATGTTGTAAAAAGAATAGTTGAGTCATAATTGTAATAAGTCATAAGATAGAGGGTTAATTGTGTCAAGAGTCATAATTGTAACTAACTGACCGTTATTGGCAGTTAAATACGTTGATGAGAACTGTATCGAGCTTATGGATGGAATGAATTGAGTTTTCCTTCTCTCTGTTCTAGCTTCTTTACATTTTATCCTAACAGTCACATTTAATTGTGTTAAATATAGCATATCACGCGATCTCCACCGGTTTGAACATAATTAGTGACTTGTCTATACCTGAACACGTGTTTTTTTTTTTCTGTATGAACAAAACCCTACAAAAAATAGTCGTTTTTCTCCATTTTTTATATAGCACTATGAAACTCGTTGAAAAGATAATAAAACTCTCGTTAATTTGGTGTATTTTTTTTCTTTAAAAAATCTCGTAGATAAAAAATATTAACGTGGATAAAACATGAGAGAGAAAAATCTAATTTTGTTTTTAAACTTTTTTTTTCTTAAAATTATTTAATGTCACATGACATCCTATATGACACTCTAAAAAATGGCTATACGGGTGTCACATAGAATTTAGCCATTTGAAATATATATATAAAGTATAAAAAAATAAGAAATTGTATTTGAAAAGTTTACTCTTATTTATATTTAAAAATAGGAATAATGGAAATAAATAATCTTAACTATTGACTATTGGTCAATAATAGTCTCAACTACGAAAATTACCAATAGTGGTCCCAACTTTCGATATATTGGAATATAATGGACCCAAACTAACTGAGGTTTAACTCTGTTAGTGTGGTGCTAACATGGCATGCCACGTAGGATGCCATGTAGAATCATTGTGCCACCTAGGATGCCACGTCGGATGCCACGTAGGATCATTTTGCCACCTAGGATGCCACGTAGGATCATTTTGCCACCTAGGATGCCCACGTCAACATCACACTAACGGAGTTAGACCTCCGTTAGTTTGGGTCCATTATATTCCAATATGTCAAACGTTGAGACCACTGTTGGTAATTTTCATAGTTGAGACTGTTATTAGCCAATAATCAATAGTTAATAGTAAAGAGTTAGGATTATTTATTTCCATTATCCTTAAAAATAAGAAATTGTATTTCAGAAGTTTACTCCTATTTTGGCACCATATTTTACTATTCGTCAATCCCCACAAACTATTTTACAAAATTCTACCAACCCATTTTCCTCTCCCTTCATCTTCTTCCTTCCAGTACTGAACCAACAACTACAACAATGGCTACTGAACTCAAGAAGAAGATCTCAGCAGCATCAGCAAGGTCTCACACCAGACAATCCAAATCCAAATCCAATTCTACTTTCTCTTCTGGTATGCATCAATTTCCCTATCAATTTTAATGTATTAGTTATTGGTTTGATTCTAATTATGCTTTTAGGGTTTGTGTTCTTAAATTTAACATGGGTTTGTAGACATTTAGGAAATTGGAGTTTCTGTGATATGGTTTTGAGTTGAATTTGAGTTTAGATTGTAGGATGTTAGTCAAACTTAAAAAAAAATTGATTTTTACTTTTTTTTTGTTTAAGGGTTTGTTACTAAATGAGTAAATGTGCAACTTGATTTAGGATTTGGGTTCAGATATGAGAATATTATCTTAAATCTTACATCAAATTTATTTAGATTGAATATAAAAGAATGTTAATAATGATTCATTGATTCATAAGGTTGACCAATTTGAGTGTAAAGGTTTGATTAACATTTATTATTGGAAATTTATGCATTCTAAAAGTCCAACGTAGATAACTTGAGAAATTGCCCCCACCCTTGTGGTGGAGTGGCATGGGAAATGATCGGTAGAGCCTAGCCTCCTTGAGGTGCCAGGTTCGATCCTTGATCCCACCGGAGTTTACTGATTTTCCACTGTCATGCCTTCGGGTGGGTGGGGGGTCAGGTTTTCCCTAGAACCGGTGGCTTGGTGGGTTCTGGCTACCCAGCGCTACTTGTGGGCGGGCACCTAAGACGTGTCTTCACCCAGGGGCGTATAGGGTGCTTTTGTAACCAATTGGTGGGTACCCCGGGTAGTCGGGACATCGTTTGTTGGTCGTTCAAAAAAAAAAAAGTTAACTTGAGAAATTATATATAGGTTGTGTTTGGTTGTAAGTTTAACTTATTAGTTTGATTTTAGGACTTAGGAATTAAACACACCTGAACTAAACACAATTGAAGGCAATAAACGGACACATGGATTAACGTGGTTAGGTCTAAGCTGGCCTATGTCCATGGGTGCCAACTAGGTATTATTATATTGAGGTGATGAACAAATTACAAGTACATGAGATCATTATGTAGATGTTACAATTAGGATTAATCTTTTAATCAAGAAGTTAATTAAATGGGCCGACTAACCTAGCTAAGGCCGGTTGCCCTAACCCATTGCCTTCTCGACTTGTTGCGATATCGGACAAAGACAAACTGACCAGAAGGCCTACGAAGTACAAACCCAACATTTGAAGTGTTCGGTCAAACCGTCTTATGAATAAGCATTTCTGATATGAATATCTGACTATGGTTATTCAGTTTAGTTTCAAAACTCACATCCAAACACTCCCTATAATCACACATCTTGATTTTGTTTTCAATATGTTGTACTTGAAACATTTCAGGTATTATCTTTCTACTCGTATTTTTCACCGGGTTTTTAGCATGGGCTTATCAAGCAGCTTGTCCACCCGCCCCCAACAAAGTCGGTCCTCCAGATGGGCTTCCCATTACAACACCAAGAATCAAGCTTCGTGATGGACGACATTTATCCTATAAAGAATATGGTGTCCCAAAAGAATCAGCAAAGTATAAGATAATTTATGTCCATGGCTTCGACTCTGTCAAGCATTATGCAGTCATTGCCACGATGGCGTCTCCCGTATGGTTTTTTATTTCGTGTCTTGTTGATCAGTCATTTAGTTGTTTGTTTCAGTACTAAGCTTGACTAAATACTTGGTTGACTTTTGCAGGCTTTGATTGAAGAGTTGGGGATTTATATTGTTTCATTTGATCGACCTGGTTATGGAGAGAGTGATCCGGATCCTAAAAGAACGTTAAAGAGTCTGGCTTTAGATACAGAAGAACTTGCTGATCAACTGGAACTTGGATCCAAATTTTATGTGGTCGGGTTTTCTATGGGCGGACAAGTGATTTGGTCTTATTTGAAGTACATTCCTCACAGGTATGTTTGCAAGTGTGCAACTTAGATTAAAATTTGATTTTTTTTTATGTAATCTAATATAGTTGTCATATGTATATGCGATCAAAACAGACTAGCAGGAGCGACTCTTATAGCTCCAGTAGTTAACTATTGGTGGCCCCGCTTGCCGTCAAACTTATCTCAACAAGCATTTTCAAAGCAGTTTCTTCAAGATCAATGGAGTCTACGGGTCGCTCACCATTCTCCATCATTGACCTACTGGTGGAACACGCAAAAATGGTTTCCAATTCTAACTGTTATTGCTCACAGCCCTGATATTCTTACCCGGCAAGATAAAGAACTCGTGCCGATATTTACAGCTGGCAGAGCAGGTGTTGAGGTACTAAAAATGCCTTTTTTTCTGGATGTACCATTGTGTTTATCGTTTTAGGCGGGTTTGGTAACGGATCACAACGTGTAACCACAGGGGCCAAAACAGATTTTCTTCAAGAGATTTAATTTTTATATAAATAAATTAGTGTCATATATGATAATTTTAGATTTTTTTTTATTAATAAACTAGAATAAAGTCATTTTTGAGGTTTTAAGCTTTTAAAAATACATCACGGGCAACTTTTTACTTGTTCGACATGGTAGAGATAAAATAAGTAACCACAATTGACCCATTCATGCTTTAATGGGTTGAATCTGATTTTTAGATTATTGCGTTTTGAAAACGCAGATAATCAATTTTTAGTGTTTGGATTGCGTTTTGAAAACGCAGATAATCAGTTTTTTAGGCTACCAAAACGCAATAATCTATAAGCAGCTCCACCCCTGCTTTTCCAAAACGCATAATCTGTTTTGAATAATCAATCCCAAACACCCCCTAAATATACTTCGCGTTTGACACGCACTGTTTTGCCCCATTTGACCTATTGTTTGAAAAATGCGAATATATTGTTTCTCTTTTCGTGTTATTAAGGAACAAGTAAGACACCAAGGAGAATACGAATCTATCCACCGTGACTTGAATATTGGATTCGGTACATGGGAATTTGATCCAACAGAAATTGAGAACCCATTTCCAGAAAACGAAGGGTCTGTTCATATATGGCAGGGTGATGAAGATATTCTTGTGCCCGTGACACTGCAACGCCATATAGCCCAACAACTTCCCTGGATAAACTATCACGAGCTCACGGGTGCAGGCCACATGTTCCCTTACGCTGATGGGATCAGCGATGCCATCCTAAAAGCACTTCTACTTGGCCAAAGTTAGTTTATAATATTATTTTTAGACTCGATTTCTAGCTTCTTATTGTATTAAACAAACCATTACTAAGATAATACATTAGAAGTGTTATATTTAGCATTACCCTTTTGGGTTTGAAATGATATTTAAAACATATGGTAATGAGTTATTTGTGTTTTATTATTTCTTAGCCTTGTTTAGTGAGTCATGAAACATTTCGTCTCGTTCATGTTATTGAACCACTTATATTTACGCGTGTTAAACGTGTCATGTAATTCATGCTATCGGATTGGTCACATTTAATTGTGTTAATGTAGCATATCAGGTGATCCCTTTAGCAAACATGTCCGTGTTAGCGTTAACATGACGCGTTTTACCAGCTCGAAGAAACTGGCATTACAAAATAACGTATTTCATTCACAACGGTTTGGCATTGTAATCCAAACCTCATAACTATTGTATTCGGCTTATACTACACACCGAATCCACTTGAATATATTCATCGTTCTGATGGACCTGCAAAATCGAGGGAGGGGGGGGGGGGGGGTGCCGGCATGTGTTCACTAGAAACAATTCCCCCTTAAAGAACAAACATCCAATATGGCCAAACAGAAGGCTCATCCGATTAATTAACTCTATTTAAAATTACAAACATCACAATATCAAGTCACTGCACATTAAAAAATGTATTTCAAATGTTTACTCCTATTTTGTCATCAACTGTATATGTATGTATCTGCTTCATTTGACCCTAAAAGTCTACCAACTGAATCAAAATCAAAACCATAACAATGGCTGGCGAAGTAACAAGGAAGATTTCAGCATCGTCTGCTCGATCTCACACTAGACGATCCAACTCTTCTACTTTCCCTTCAGGTATGCAACAATTTTCAAACTTGTTGATCACTGAAATTAACCATCTTTTTATGCTTTTCTGATTATTTTTCGATATGTTGCACTTGAAACCTTTCAGGGATTTTCATGAAATTTCTACTTGTCTTCTTCACGGCGCTTTTAGCATGGGCATATCAAGCAGCTTGTCCACCTGCCCCAAGAAAGTCGGGCCGCCAGACGGGCTTCCCATTACAACACCAAGAATCAAGCTTCGTGACGGAAGATATTTATCCTATAAAGAATATGGTGTCCCAAAAGAATCAGCAAAGTACAAAATAATTTTTGTCCATGGCTTTGATTCTGTCAAGCATTATGCTGTTATTGCCACGTCAGCGTCTCCCGTGTGGTTTCTTCTGTGTCTTAATGACCATTTATCAGTTTTTTTTTTTTTTTTTTTTTTTTTTTTTTTTTTTTTTTTTTTTGTATTAAGGTTGACTAAGTACTTGGCTGATTTTTGCAGGCTCTAGTTGAAGATTTGGGGATTTATATTGTTTCATTTGATCGCCCGGTTATGGAGAGAGTGATCCGGATCCTAAACAGACATCAAAGAGTTTGGCTTTGGATACAGAAGAACTTGCTGATCGACTGGAACTTGGTTCCAAATTTTATGTAGTCGGGTATTCTATGGGCGGGAAAGCGATTTGGTCTTATTTGAAGTACATTCCTCACAGGTATGAGTGTAAATTAGCATTCTAAATTATCATTAACTAGTATATTACCCGCCGCGCTATGCGCGGCGCCGGAACATACGGCAGATCGAATTTTCCCCAGCGCTTTGCGGAGGGAATTTAGTTGTTAATTACGTTGTCGGCAGATACTAAAGCAACCAACCGATTCAATTAAAAACGATCGCAACACCCTTGTGTCAGGTCAAACCGGTATCACAAGCTAACCTTTGAACCACCTTCACGACCGTTATAACCGCGGATGTTAATAACAACCTTACGACGGTAGACCTGAACGTGGTAATAATTAATGCCATTTACACTGCTAATCTAGCGCTGAACTCACCTCCATCGACTAGTTGTCGCCACAACGACGTTGACCACCATATGGAAACGGTGGTTTTAGTTAACTTGTGCACTTTACTCGACATATACTAAACAAATGGCATTCACGTAATTAACTTGTAAAATAAAAGTTTCTAACGATGGCAGTTTCGTAAATACATTGCAAATAGAAGGTCCTTTTTTTCGTAGATACTTCTCGTAGTTAGTAAGTTGAAATTAGAAGTTTCTTACAATGGCAGTTTCGTAAATACCAAGCAAATTGAAGGTTCTTTATTTGCCTATTAAATAAAAGTTTGCAATGGCAGTTTCGTAAATACCATGCAATTTGAAGGTTCGTTATTAAATAAAAGTTTCCTCCAATGGCAGTTTCGTAAATACGAGCAACTTCAAGGTTCTTTACTAAGTTATTAAATAAAAGTTTCTTTCCAATGACAGTTTCGTAAATACTAGCAACTTCAAGGTTCTATACTAAAAATCGATGAGAATTGTTATATATATAATGTTACTTGTTTTATAGTACCTGAAGTTAGGAGTCGAGCATGCAATTTCGACCCATTTTGCTTATGAATAGGCTAATTACGGTAGTCATATATATGTGATCAAAAACAGGCTAGCAGGAGCAGCTCTTATAGCGCCAGTAGTTAATTATTGGTGGCCGAACTTGCCATCAAACTTGTCTCAACAAGCATTTTCAAAGCTGTTTCTTCAAGATCAATGGAGTCTGCGGGTTGCGCACTATCTTCCATCATTGACCTACTGGTGGAACACGCAAAAATGGTTTCCAAGTCTAACCATTATTGCTCACGGCCCTGATATTCTTTCCCGACAAGATATAGAACTCGTGCCGATATTTACAGCTGGCAGAGCAGTTGTTGAGGTACTAAAAATGCATTTTTGGATGTACAGTTGTGTTTTTAGTATTGCAAAATGAGCGGGTTTGGTAGCGGATCAAAACGTGTACCCAGCAGTGCCCAAAACATATTTTCTTCGAAATTTAAGCTTTCGTTTAAAAAGTACTATCAAATTATTATTATTATTATTATTATTATTATTATTATTATTATTATTATTATTATTATTTTTATTATTATTTTTGACCCGTATAACAAATAACTGCAACTGACCCACTCCATGTCTACTATTTTCTTTGTAACGGGTCAAATTGGGTACTCGTGTGTGCACGCTTTAAATATGAATGCATTAGCTATTATTTCAATAATAATCTAATTTTTTAACACAAATATATAGGTAGTTTTTATGCTTTAAACATACATTGCGTTTTACAAGCGATTTTTTTTGTTTGACCCGTTTGCGTATTGTTTGTAAAATGTGGATCTGTCGTTTCTCTTTTCGTGTGTTATAAAGGAACAAGTACGACAACAAGGAGAATACGAATCTCTCCACCGTGACTTGAATATTGGATTCGGTACATGGGAATTTGATCCAACAGAAATTGAGAACACGTTTCCAGAAAACGAAGGGTCTGTTCATATATGGCAGGGTGATGAAGATATTATTGTAGATGTGACCCTGCAACGGTATATAGCCCAACAACTTCCATGGATACACTATCACGAGCTCGCAGGCGCGGGCCATATGTTCCCTTATGCTGATGGGAACACTGATGCCATCCTAAAAGCACTTCTACTTGGCCAAAGTTAGTTTAAAGTGTTTCTAGATTCCTATTGTCTTAAACTACCCATTATTAGCATTACCTTTTAGGGTTTGAATTGATTGTGTCTTATTATTTCTTAACCGTGTTTAGTAAGTTGGGTTAGCCGTGGCATTCGTGTTGTTGAACTATTTGTATTTAAGCGTATTAAATGTGCCATGCCATTCGTGTTATTGAGCTACAGGGGCGGACCTAATGAAGAAGCAGGTGCCGCGTCCGTTGCGGCTCAACTTCGCGCACGCAGTGGAAAATTAGTGGAAAATTTGGTTTTTTTTTACGAAATTTGGAAAACGTTGCTACTAAAATGAAAAAAAATGAAAAACGTTACTACTGAAAAAACATTTCTATATCCGCCACTGAATGAGCTAGTCACATAATTTAAGCGTGTTAACAATAACGTATCCTGTCCAGACAGTCAAGTTCAATAATCATATTAAACATGTCGTAGCAAACACAACCTGTTTAACGAAAAACGACAAGTTTTGCCGGCTAAAAAAACTGGTTATACAGTAACTTATTTCATTCATGTAATCAGGAACCCATTTTAGGATAAGAATGGCAAACATACATATGACAATGAGTTCATATTTCTAGCTTATTACAAGCTGGATCAGAAACAAGGCTTATGAAAGACACCGAATCTGCTTGAACAGATTCATCGTCGTCATTTCTATGCCACGACCACTTAGCATAACTTGCATTGACCACCTCGAATTGCCCGTGCCCAAAACTCGCTTCCCTGAATGCTGATATCGTTGGTTGCGGTTCCGTGTAGCTACAAAACATGATTTTCTTAAACTGTTAAATGTTCAAACTTGTGTATTAGACTGATAAAATAGTCAACTGGTCGAGTCAACTCACTTGCTAGCAAGACCATGGAGGTTGCCTCCATCTCCTATTGTAATATGCACCGGGCCGCAGTTATCAGCTACGTGATTGTAAACACGGTTCTATTAAAACAAAAGATAGATTAGTGTGTTAATTGTTTGATTGATTTATGTTACTTAACATAATATGCACCAGGCCGCAATTATGACATATGTTTTATCGCGGCCCGGTGCATATTATGTTTTTAACCTCTTAAAGGACATATGTTTGGGGAAAGCTAAGTGGTACACTTTTACCGGGTCCCTTGGCAAGGTATGTAGATGGGACGGCGAGTTTTTCTGATAACAGGTTCTCACGGTTATTAAAAAAGTTAAAACAATCGTTCATATTTCGATTTACAAGGGAACAAATTACAAAACGCTCATAAGCATGAACATGTCCTGCAAAAACGACATCTACACGCGCTTTATAAAGCAAACCCTCCATCGATTCCATCATACCAACCGATTGTATTTCACCTTGATGTGCGTAGTTAGAATTATACCATGGCGCGTGAATAAGCACCACAAGCCACGGCGTCTTGTTCCTATCAACCTTCTTCAAATCCGACTCTAACCATTGGTATTGGTTCGAGCCTGGCCAAAAGTCAGTATAGGAACCCAACATGATAACATGAACCCCCGCGACCTCAAGCGAGTAGTAAAGATTAGAACCCGAACCACTCTCCTCAAACGGCATACGCCATCTAGTATTATAAGCAATAAAGGTAACCGCGCTAGCCGTAATATTCTCACTATCATGGTTCCCTTGTGTAACCATCCACGGCCGCCTGGTAGCTAATGGTTCCACCAAGCGGCCGAACGAGTCCCATAACGGCTGCACCGTATCCGCATACGACAAATCCCCGGGTAACAAAAACACATCATAGTTAGATTTTGAAACATGTTCAAGTGTAGATTGTGTCCATCCAGTTTGTCCTAGATCACCTGCCAAATTACCATTTTACCCTTCAAGTTACAAATAAAAAATTATAACAAAATTAATTTAAAAAAAAAGACAAAAATTCCTTTAAATTTATAACCTGAAATAGCAAATTTGATGGGAAATTTGGCGGGAGGGGTCTTGAAAGAGTAATTGACAGTTGACCCAGGGGCAAAATGGTAATAATACTCGGTATTATAATCCAATGGGCCTATTGTGACGTCATGTATTTGACCTGATGTGTAATTTAAATGTTGATAAGAAGATACGGTTCCAGTAACGGAATATTCGTATTTTTCCGACGATGTACCGTAGTATACGGTGGCCGGAGTATTAACGTCGGTGATCCATGATATTCGCATTTTGTTTTTACCGACTAAAGAAATATGAACCTGTTAAACATAAAATCATAAATGGGCATTTTCTGATAGCAAAACTAAAATCATAATAGGGTTCGTCATACAAAATGGGTGGCGGGCGCAGCGTATTGCCCGTCTGCATGTTATTTCGATGTAATTTTCGCTTTTATGGAATGAAATATTATTCAAGGGATTAAAAAAATAGAAATAGAAGACAAACGGACAATAAAGTGACAAACGAACAATAAAGTGACAAACAGACAATAAAGTGTACGCGGTCTTATGCATGTAAAAATATTTAAATTTTTAATTTTGGAAGATGGACGATTTCGGCAATTAAAACTTTAAAACGAGAATGGACAAAATTATCCCTGACTTAATTGGCTTTAATCGGATGGAGTTTGTGCCAATGACGAGAATGACAAATAATTGAAATAATTGTACGATTTTGACAAAAAACAAAAGTTTATACGCAAGTAGCATTTTTACCAAACCATAGGGACGAATTTAGCAGTTTACTCTAAAAACTATATTAATAAATTATGGGGTCATAACATAACATTACTATGCATGACTGTTATAAATTTGGTTAGAACTATAAGCTTCTTACTTGTTGTGGAGTGGTGGGGTCGGCGTCTTCGGCCGTGAGAGACTGAGATTTTCACGCGGCGGAGGGCGGTTGTATGCCGCGGCTTTGGCGAGGATGGTGGCGGACGCCACCATTAGTAACCAGAAGTTGTGAAATCTCATGGTTGGTTTGCTGGTGAATGCACATATGATTGTTATATAATTGGAGGTAGAGAAGTCAAAAAAGAGAAAAATATGATAGTATGTGGTTTACTTTGATTTTTCATGCCACATATAAATATATATCAGCCGCCATGAAGGAATGAGTGGGTGACTGATTGACTATTGTTTTCTGTTTTGGACTTTGGATAAGTGAAGGGTATTTCAGCAGTCTAGTAACACATAAATAGACCATCTCCAATGGCCCGTAGGTCGTAGTTGTCCATTTGATCATGTGGTGATGTGGACGTTGCAGGCAGTGGCGGATTCGGAGAATTTTTTGGGGGTTTCTTTTGTAGATCTTGATCATTAACTTTTTCTAAGTCATATAAGGATTCTCACTAATTTTTTTCAAACCGAGTGGATTCTGGGAAACCACAATACAGGGCTAGATATGCCCCTCGTCGTAGGAGGGGCAGTGTATAGGAGTGCGCTTGTGAAGTGGAAGCTTGTAAACAGGGTGTGTTCGGACAAGATCTTTGAAAGGTGATGTCACACCCTTAAAATCCACTTGCGGAGTTTTACCGCGAGGCGCATGACAAACCAGGATCCAAACCAACGATCACAATAAACAAGTCTAAATTAACATATGCAATTTCAAAAACATAGTTTAAATCTCCAGTTACAGCGGAAGCTTATTATTAAACATAATCCAAATGTAAACCAAATTGTTCAATGTTTGAAAACCATGCAATCCTAACTAGACGCCGTGCAGACGCGTGCGCCCTAGTTCCATTGTGCTACCTTAGCGACCTGAGAAAACATGTAAAAGTTTACGTCAGCACAAAAATGCTGGTGAGTTTACAGGTTTTGTAATCAAAGTACCAAGTTCAACCTGTCCATACTATAACAATTTGCAAACCAAGGTACGCTAGCTAGGCGTATGTTATGTTACATCTACGATTGGAAAACCATTACTAACTCGTAACCCAGATGTTGTGCCCGAATAGTAAACCAGTTCCTGTTTGAGACAATATGCACTCGCCCGGCCCTCCAAGCCGACGAGCGGGGTTGGTCACTCCCAATAGATCTATTCACATTTCCCCGTTGTGCAAACCCGCACATTCATGGTTTCCCCCGGGACTTCCAGAGATCGTATAGTAAACCATAGAAAGCCCATAGTATGACAGTTGTTACCAAAACATCAGTTTAACACATGTTTTCTCCCCCCAAAAGTGAAACCAGTTAAAAGAGGGGCTGTAAACTCACCTTAGGTTGCGTTACTTCGAAACACGAATAATATCAGCAAGCTATGCTAGCCCCGTAAAGCGGCGACCTAACATATGACAGTTACAAGTACTTAGACTAATAACCCGTAGGTTAGTTAGTCCCTAGATGTCCAGTCCATAACCAAGTTCGTTTGAAAACACCGTGACTGTTAAATTAACCCAAAGTACAAGACTCGACATCCCATTGGTGACCCGAGACTCCCCGTGTTATACTTGTACTCACAAACATACAATCATGCAATACACACTTAACATACGTTAAAGTTCAACAAGTTATAGCACGTAGTTCAATTATCACATAAATAAGTCCGAACACATGTTACCAAGTTATTAGATATGTTACGGGGTTCCTAGCATGTTCCTAGGTGTCAAATCGGGTCCCGAAATGCTATATTACACTTACAGCAGCAGTACAGGCGATTAGGAAAAGTCAACTAGTGATTACGTGGGTCAACAGGCATTTAGGAATGCTAATCGCCTATACTATAGGCGATTAGGGCTATCTCATATGTAATTTTTGAGTTTATAGGCGATTACGTCGTAAAGCATGCAATTCAGGGCTTAACTAGCATTTAGGATCGTAAATGCATGAAGTAAAGGGGAATAGGATCCTATTCGCCTATACTATAGGCGATTAGAGCTCCCCTTCAGGCGAATGGGCTCCTAATCGCCTATAGTATAGGGGATTAGGATTCATATTCGCCTATAGCACACCGCTGTTCCAGTTTTTCGCGCGTTTAACACTCCAAATCAGATCCAGAACGTGTGTAAACATCAAATATCAATCAAACAACTATTCCAAACATGTTTAAATCAAAATCCTTCGTTTAACCTCGTTCTATCAGCCCTGCATGCAACCATGTAATCCAAACACAATACACATAGCATGAAACATTACATTAACATGCATAACCATAACCCTAATGAACAATTACTCAGATTCCATCATCATGCCCTCATTATTAATCTGCAACTAACCTAATAACATGTTAATCATCCATCTTGAATGTGACATACGGCACTTTTCGTTGTATTTCTTTTTATGATTACTTGTACGTTATACCGCAGTTAATAAAACGTGACATTTCCATTATTCTTGAACGTTTAAAAAAAAAAATATTTCGTGATACATTCGGGTTCGTTTAAATCATAATATAATAATAATAAATAATAAAGTTAGTCTAGACTAAACCACACTTAAACCCAAGACCAACCCAACCTTCCTTGTTATTATTGAGCCCAGATCTGAAGCCCATCAACTAGGCCCAAGCCCTCATACCTTATCTATGTAAAAAAAAAAAAAAACTGCTGTTGCCCCAGGATCGAACCAGAGACAAACCTCACACAACCTCACGTCCAAACCAAATGAGCTATGCAAACACATCTGTTTAGAAAGCCAGCTTAATTATTATATACAAACTTGAGAATAAGAACAGTTGACTACAAAAGTCAACTGACGCGTGATCATCATCATCAACCCAATAAACGCGTTAATTGATCTAATTAAGGAAGGGAATTGATGCCATTGACTGAGTCGCCCCTCTATTACACATCAATTCAGTCAAAAACCTTCCAAAACAGAGTCAATTATCCGCGTCAACATTCAAGCCGAGTCAAACCTTGCCAAATCTTCAATCCGAGCCTTCTACTATAAATTGAACGTACCCACATCCTCTCTAAGCGCCGATTATCCTTTCCCCACATCCAATTTCTGTTTTAAATCCTGTTTTGAAGCTATTCAAGTCGTTTTTTTTAGCGTTTTTGTTTGAACTCGCAGACCCGTTCACGAGGCTTGTAAGTTCTCTTTTCTTTGTGGGTTCTCTTAATCGGTCCCTTGTGATCATTAGCCCTAAGGTTCAGAGGCTAATGATCACCAATTGTAAGGGTTTGAGGATTAGGGCACGGGTTTAGTAAGGTTTGGGGAAGAACACTTTGAAACTGTGTGGTATATAATTAAATTGTTGGAAAAGAAACACAACCAACTGATCAGCTCAGTTGGTTTGCACGCGTAGGCCAAGGGAACGAACCGGCCTTGTGGCCAGGTTCGAATCCCACATACACATTTGATTTTCTTTTCCTTTTTCAATTAAACCATTAAACCTATATAATCAATTTAAATCTAATATATTCCGTTCTCAGGGTGTGGCTCAGTTGGTGGCCACGCTTGTGATAAAACCCGAACCGGCCAGAGGCCCGGGTTCGATTCCCATAACCAACAAGTATTTTTTTGTCACTTTTATATATATATTTAATACATTAAATATTTTAAAATCAATTTTAAATACTAAAAGTGCTTTATAAATTCTACAAAAATTATCATATGATCTCCTAATGATAAAGTTCATTACCCAATTTTTAGTTTTTCAAAAATAATTTATTTAATATATATTATTAATAATACAAGTTTATTCATTTATATTTATTAAATTCTATAAAAATATCTAAACGATTTTATTAAATCTTACAAAAATTATCCTAAATTTGTATATTCATAAACATTTCAGAAATAATTTTTAATTCTGAAAAACCGGCCTTTTTATATTTTAATTAATTTTTGTTAGTTTTAATCATAAATAAATCATAATAAATTTATTTTTCAATATTTTTGCACCAAAATTTTAAATAAATTATTTCTAACTATCTAGAACTGAAATACAATTTTTAACTCAGAAATTCTTTAATTTTAATATTTTTAGATATTAAAGTCATATTTTGACAATTTGAAATAATTAAAGTAAATATTCTATTTTCAAGAAAATAATTTTATAAAAATTATTTTCATAACCAAAATCTTATGTTGAGACAATGTTTAACTTAAAATTTTACAAAAAGACTTTTATTTATTTATTTATTGAATTTCTTATATTTGATAAACAATTTAATTATTAATCAAATAAACGTTTATCCCCAATTCGAAACCCTAGAATTCCATGTATCCTAGAGTTATTCCTTACACATTATTAAAATTCTTTAGGTTGATTCTTTGGAATATTTCCAACGCATATTTCGTTGTCCAGTTCAATTACAAGCTATTACGTATACAGTGAGTACTTCCTATCCCCTTTTTGCTTTTATTCATTTTTGGGGTGATACATGTACACTATTACAAATTTCAAATACAAGTTTACATTTTCACAATACAATTCTAGTACTATGTGCATTGCTTACAACGTGCTTTATGCTTAGACAATACATGTGGAATACATTTGTACTTAGTGAAATCATTAACATGGTACAAGCCGACCTTAACATTGGATAGCGCTATTTGGATTGACAACCCGCCTAGATTGATTCTCCCCCTTTTTCATCGGAGAATCCGTGGCCATTGTTAAGTTTTTATCCATTTATTGGATAAGTACACTACAGTTCATACAGTACATTATACAGTCACAGGGTTGATTTCGCTCATTTGTATGATACATAGTTTACATATTTGCACTGTAGCATGCACTTGAATTGTATATTTTTTTTAACTTACTATATATATCAAAACTAGGAATGCTCACCAACATTTCTTATGTTGACCAAACCTATTTTTGTACATGTTTCAGGTGCAGTTTGATCTAATGCTTTAGCAAGAGACTTTTAGTGCTTTATTTTATTTCAGTCATTTCCATATTTACATTTCATTTAGACAATGTAATTTCCATTATCGTGTAAGACAATTCTGGTTTATTCAATAATATTTACATTTTAGTACCATGTGCTTTTGAACAATCGTCACTACGTGGCACCTCGATGATTCCGCCATCGGTTGGGGTGTTACATTGAATCACAAAAACCCTAGCTTTTAATTGAAAACCCACATACATCATGCATGCTATTTAAAATCCAATTAACAATACTTATTAACGATTTTCAGAAACCTTATTCGTTTTAAAACAGGTCTGGACCGTTAGGGATTTAATAAAAACGTTAGTAAAGATTGCATGGATGAAAATCACACCTTAGATTGTGATAGATTGATGAAATAAGCTTAAAACCTTGTGTTTTGATCCAAAATCACGTTCCAGAGGTTGTGTGTGTGTTGGGGCGGGTTATGGGACGACTAGGGTTGATATTATGAAGTTTAGGAGGTCAAGCATTGTATTTATAGTCGTTTTTAGTCGTCCAGCACGTTATAGGCGATTACGCAGCATTATCAGGCGAATAGGGATCCTATTCGCCCCAGTATAGGCGAACAGGGCCTATTCACCCTTCTTGGTTCCCTACTCGCCTACCCTATAGGCGAGTACAATTCCTATTCGCCTATAGGGTCCGGTTCAGCATGTTTGGTGCGTTAAACTCCGTTTTAACATATGTTAACACATTTTCACATACCGACAAGTCACATAATGATTGTAAACACATAATACTTGCAAACAAACACATTCACACTCGTTCACCAATTCCCGGGACTCGAGACTTGTATGTTCCCTATGCTCTGACGATTCTACGAATCGTCACCACTTGTACACTTGGTTAAGGACCGACATCTAATGAACCTCTAGACTAACATCTAATGATTCTCTATACCAAACTAACAGTTCCCGAACCGTAACACGACTCAAATATCCCAGTTAAGTATAATATACGCGTGACTCGCTAAGGTAGACTTTAATCTAGACAACGTTGTTAACCAGAATTTGCCGGGTGTCACAGGTGAGGAAAGAGGAGTGTTGCCCAAAAGGAGGAGGAGAGAAAAGGCCGGTCAATCACCGATCAGGTAGTGCTGTTAAGGCATTCGTTGCCCCTCGCTGTAGGTCATAGGCATCACAAAAGTTAAAAATCTTAACTCATGTGGTGGACCCAGGAATTATTTTCAAGGGGTGCGATCGGGGGGTTTAACCGAACTTTTAAGGGGTGCGGTCGAGATTTTTACCTACAAATTACACTAATTTTTTTTTTCAAAGGGGGCGCTCACATCCCTTCACTATACCTAGGTCCGCCCATGTGTATTGGACTATTGTCTATTGGGTAATGTTTTGGACACTATATAAACTGGCAGCCATAGAAAGAGATTTGTTTAATAGATAACTAGATTAGTATATAAAATTTAACGAGCTGATTTTGAGTACCTTGCATGCATCAAAGCTCGTTTACATGTTAGTCTTACTTATGATTCATCATTCTTCTACTAATGTAGTAATCATCAAGTATTCTACGTAATTTTGGAACAGTTGAGTTATTGTTAAAAAATAGCATGCCACAACATTTGTAATTTTGTATTCATTATAACTCATTTGACCAAGAATTGAGTTCATATTACTACTTATTACAAGCTGGTTTAGAAGCAAGACTTCTAATCCAGACTGAATCAGATTTAACTGATTCGTCGTTGTCATTTCTATGCCACGACCATAGCGCATAACTTGCATTCACCACCTCGAATTCTCCATGCCCGAAACTCGCTTCTCTGAATGCTGATATCGTCGGTTGTGGTTCTTTGTACCTAAGTCGCATGGTTTTTAAACTTGTTAATAATAGTCAAATAACTTAATGTAACACAAAACAAAAGGATGTCCGAGTCAACTCACTTGCTTGCAAGACCTTCACGGTTACCTCCATCCCCGATTGTGATATGAACGGGGCCACAATCATCGATTTGTTGATTGTAAACACGATTCTACAATACGAGAAAAATTAGTACGTTTATCATGTTATTGTTTTAGATTGGAAGTTTAATGATTGAATTAGTAAGGAAGTAGCTTACAAAACGCTCATAAGCGTGAACATGTCCTGCAAAAACGACATCAACACGAGCTTTGTAAAGCAAACCCTCCATTGATGCCATCATATCAACCGATTCTTTCTCACCCTGATGAGCATAGTTAGAGTTATACCATGGCGCGTGAATAAGCACCACGAGCCATGGTGTTTTGTTCCTATCAACCTTTTTCAAATCCGCCTCTAACCATTGGTATTGGTTAGAGCCAGAGTCAAAATCGGTGTAGGAACCCAACATGATGATGTGGACCCCCGAGACCTTAAACGAGTAGTACAAGTTAGAAGTTGAACCACTCTCGTCAAATGGCATATGCCACCTTGCATTGTAGGCGGTGAACGGGGTTGGGTGGATGGCCGGGATTCTCTCAACCTCGTGGTTACCTTGCGTCACCATCCATGGTCGTTGGCTCGCTAATGGCTCCACGAGGCGTCCGAAAGAGTCCCAAAGTGGTTGCAACATATCGGCATATGACAAATCTCCGGGTAGTAGAAGTACATCATAGTTTGATTGTGAAATGTGTTCAAGTGTAGATTTGGTCCATCCGGTTTGTCCAAGGTCACCTTATAAAATGAACTTTTAGTAGGACATTTTACCTTTATAAATATGTAAATATAGAAAGTAAAATATTGCGATATTGTTACCTGAAACAGCAAATTTTATTGGAAATTGGGCTGGAGGAGTCTTGAAAGAATACTCATGAGTTGTACCAAGGGCAAAACAGTAATAGTATAGGGTATTCGGGTCTAATGGACCTATTACTACGTCATGTATTTCACCGGACGCGTAAGTTAGATATTCATAAGAAGAAATGCTCCCGTTAGCAGAATGATCATATTTCCCTGGTGATATACCGTAGTAAACCGTTGGCGGAGTATAGTTGTCAGTAATCCATGAAATTCGGATACTATCTTTTCCGGCCAAAGATATATGAACCTGTAAAAATGTATGTTATTAGAACGGCAACTCATACATTCTCTTATTCCTACACTTAAAGTTACATTTTTTTTTTGTCAAGCACAAGATCTGAATTCTCACCACTTTGGAAGAGAGATATATTATTCCAACGCCATATTTAATATATGAATATGTATATATTATTTAAAGCAAAATAATAATATACAAGATGTCGAGGGAGAAAAATGTTACATTTCAAAAGGTTCAAATTAATTTGAACTGCCTTATGTGTGTTTAGTTTTTAGACTTTTGAAGTTTTCAGTTTATTTTAGGGGAATCGGATTTTAATAATCCAAACTTTATCTCGTTAGCCGACAATAATCTGTACTTAAGAAATTCCCTACGAGGCTACGATAGTCCCAACTTTCAAAGTATTAGCCGTCAATGAATTTTTGTTAACTGGAAACTAACCCATTTTCAAAACTGAAAGAGTTTGAAAGTTAAAAAGTTCATTGTCGGCTAATATGTTGAAAGTTGGGACTGTTGTGAGGATTTATTAAGTACAGATTATTATCAACTAATGAGGCAAATTATGGATTATTAAAATCCAATTCCCCTAATAAATATTTTACGTTTAGCTTTTGTCAGAGAATTCACAACACCTTCATTATTTTTTATCCTATAATTTAACTAAACTATAATTTAACTATTTCAAAATTTATCTCTCCTTTTAAAAAAACCCCTCGCACATCTTATCCACTATTTTTCGTCTATATTTTACTTACAGTTACTTATTTTATTATATTTTTTGTTTTTATACACTCACAATAATTTAATTGATTGAAGATAGAATGGTAGATTTTATATATAAAAAATTACTATAGCATTTTTCATATTATAGACATGGGGTGTATAGATATGAGGTTTCTGATGTAGAGTGAGAAAAATTGTTTTTAGACGTTACCTTATTTTAGCATCATTTTATTATCCAATCAAAGGTATTTCTTTGAAATTCATTTTACTCACAACTGGACTATATTATTTATTTTTTTAACGGGTAACAAATCAATCCGAGCATTTTTTAAGTACTCACTGGACAAAGGAGTACTCCGAGAGTAACCTGGATCCATCAGTAATTTCACACCAGTTTCCCGGAAAAAAACCCGTCACCCGAAGACCCACTACGGTAAAACCCGACCCATCAGCAACATTTTGGTGCCGGTAAGACTAGAAGGGTGTCACTTCATCATAAGGGGATTGGCACAACCAGGGCCGGCCCGTTAGGCTTAACAATCTAGGCAAAAGCCTAGGGCCCCAAAAAAATAAGGGCCTCTAATTTTTATTTTCTATTTTCTTCATATATTACATGTTTGTTTAAAAGCTAATAACTAAAGACGTAAAAGACCAAACAAATAAAATTTCTAGACCCAAAACTTGAAGAACTAATGGCCAGTTTTTTTTTTTTTTTTTTGGAATGGATCCTTAGTTTGTATCCTCATTATGCGCAACCTCGTTAATTGTAACCGACATGGATGTTGATTGGCAAAAAAATATGAGCAAAATTAAATAGTCACTGCCAATGGTTGCTTAATGTCGACATATCAAGCAAAACAAGGATTATCCATGTAACGACGATTTTTTTCCACTAATACTAATCTATATATGTAGTGCGATTTGCGAATGAGTAAAAAAAAAGCGATTTTGCATTATGATATTTGCGATTTTTTATACCAATTCAAAGGCCCCTGATTTGCTTAGGGCCTCCTAAAACCTAGGACCGGCTCTGACACAACAGGACTAGAATTCTTTTCACAAAAGGGACTATAGATTAATTAACAGACACTTTAATTTCATTAGTTAAAACCTAATATTACATACATTTATTCTTTAATTAAACCTTTTATAAAAATAGTATGAGAGAGACAATACCACAATTAATGTGTGCATGTTTGTCGTTTAGCAAAAACAACCCCTTGATACTAACGTAACTTGATACAAGTCACGAGAACTTATGGTTTACTTGTTTTTTTAAACGGGCTCTTAGTTTCTATTAGAATATCCGTTACCGGCTGCGAGTAAGCAGGCGCGAGCTACAAACCTTAATCTCAAGAAATCTGGTCGCTTGACCCCGTTGTGGCTAGGGGGTGAGCACAGGCGCGACCAAATCACCCCTCTCTCCCGTTAACGCATGCGACGACCGTCGCCCGTGCTCGCGCCGCCACTGTTCGCGTGGGGCTGTTGTGGCTAGGGTGAGCACCGGGATGAAACTTCCCTCGCGTCGGAGCTCGCTCGCGGCCCACAACAGACAGTCTTAGCGGCTATATTGCTAGCCTCTGGCTAGCCGTTTTTTGGTGATTAAATAAAATGGTGTTTTGTTGGCCGTTAAAAAAAAGTTTCCATTACACCTATAATCCTAAACAACTATCCTTATTTAAGTTTGAACTTAGAATCTTTCCTCTAAAAGGCTGGTAACTCTATCAATTAAACACTAAGTTTTGCTTGTTAATTCATCACACTTTTGCGCCCAATTTAATGATTTTAGCATAGACATTCAACTTAACTACATTCAGTTGATAATCTTAAAACACAATAATCATGAATATAAACAATTCACGTTTTTATCAACCATCTAATTTAATTATCACTCTAAAATATTTTATTTCCTAAAAACTAAACACTGGTCGATCGATGACCTTTTAGCCTAGCGAACTCGGGTGTTTGTCCCTACCAAAGTTGTTATTTTCAAATTCCACATAGTTTTAAAGAATATGTTGATAATGAATAAAAAATTACTGCATGACAAATTAAGACATTCTAAAATTTTATAGTTAGGCTAAGGGGTATGGTGGTCGGGGAAGGGGCTCGGGGGTGATGTGGACATTTTTGCCGATCGGGAACACCGCCCCCCCCGACCGGGCTTCGGCAAACTCGGCAATAATTCCCCGATGGTACCGAGCTCCCTTTTCAAAAAATGAACGTTACAATATGAACGTTGGGGGCCTTTTTTGAACGTTAGGAAAAAAAAAAAAAAAAAAAAAAAACCTTTTTACCTATATATATATATATTTAACATTTCATTTTATACAAACTCAAATAAAACTACCCCCTCTTCATACATACTCCCAAATTTTATAAACTACACAACAAATTTTTTTTACAATCATGAGTACGTCTTCAGACGAGGCAAACGTTGCTAATTTTTTCGCGGGGCGCGATGGTTGAAACGGCAAAAATATTGTTGGAGTTTGTAGATAGTGACGACGAAACAACTTCGGAACCGAGAACAAGACGGGCCGCTTTAAACAGAGATCGTGAAGGTATATTTTATTTTTTATAACTTTTAATTTACTTAAAATTTTATATTTCATGTGTTATATTTTTTTATATTTATTTATGTTATGGTATTATATTTTCTTATACTTTTTTTTAATTTAAGGTGCACACGATCGTTTGGTTGCTGCACACGGTTATTCGGTGTCTTAAAGTCGAAATGGCATGTAATTGGGCGACCCGCACGTGCATGGCATCCACAAAGCTTGAGATATATTATGTACGCTTGTACGATACTACATAATATGAGATAATCGAAGATGAAGGCCGTGCGATATGTGAGTATGACCCAAATGACGTTGAAGAGAATCTCGAGCCGGTTGACGTGACACAACAACAATCGAACAGGTGGGCATTAGAGGATAGTAATATGCACGCCAACCTTTGCTCGGATTTAATCGACCATATCTGGAACAATTTCCGTGTCGATGACGTTGATGAGTAGTTTGTATTTTTTTTTTCTTTAGTTTCGTTTTTTTTTTTAATTTTTTTTATTTCGGTTTTTTTTTTAAGTGTTTTTTATTTTATATGTAATTTGGTTTTTAATTTTAATGAAAAAAAAATTAATGAAATATAAAATGTACAAATAAATAAAAAAGAAAAACAATAAAAAAGGGAAGGGGGAAGGGGGAACCATTTCCCCTAGAAGGGGGAGGGGAAGGGGGAAATGACATGGCGCTGACGTGGACAAGGGGGAAGGAAGGGGGAAGGGTGACCACACCCCATAGCCTTATACCGTTTTGCTTTCATCGTACGTCTTTCTTTTCAAACTTTGGTCACCAAAAGAACCATGAATTTTTAATGATTTTTCAATTATTTATTTTAGATAAATATTTATAAAAATTGTTTGTAACTAAACCTTTTTAGAATAAAGTTAATTAAAGTAGGGTTCTAGGATTTATACACCCATGTGACGTCATATTCTGGGGGTGTGACGTCACATTTTGAGGTATGTGGCAGCCTCTTATTGATATATGATGTGGGCCGGTGCGTATGAATCCTAAATAGAGGGTGTATGAATCCTAATTACCTTAAAGTATATTCATGTTTGAGCTTTTTCACCAATACGATAAAACCAAGGCAAAGTGAGTGAGTGGTAAATATTAATAATAACATACTTACTTGTTGTGGAGTGGTAGGATCAGAATCTCCGGCGAGTGATACGGCGAGATTCTCCCTCGGCGGTGGCCGGTGATATGCACCGGCAGCTCCGGCGACCAACATTACCAGTAACCATATTAACTTCGGTGACATGGATGGAGAGTGTGGGTTTGATGTAAGAAAGTTTAATATGTTATTGTTGATGAATGTGGATAATATATATCAACAATTTAGCAATAAAACAAAGGGAAGATGAGGATGATTTGGTATAGTTTTCCTCACTCGTTTTGACATTTATTCCTCATTTCGTCCTACTATGTTATCTCTCTCTCTATATCTATATCTATATATACACACACAACACAAATTATGTTCTAATCTATTCTTAGATTATGTATGTTAAAAAGAATTTAGGTGTTCGGGTCAAGCCATGAAAAATATGCCCTTAGTATTATATACCTTAACGAATTTTTTTTTTTTTTGAATTGCATTGCTTTTTTTTTTTAATGTTAATTTCTATTTTTAATATCACCACCAAATACGAAATTTACATCACAATAAATAACGTAATTTATTTTTTTAAACGACGATTAAAGTAATATCAGATTGATGGATCAACTCTTCACAATTTATATTATCTAACATTTCGTTCTCGATAGCTATCATCGCCAATCAGCAAAGTTTGTTTTTATTTAACTTAAGTGGGTTAAAGTTTCATTGGTATTAACTAAAAGACTAATGATTAAGTTACTAGAGTGGGCTAATAGCCTTTTTTTTTTTTTGAACGACCAACAAATTGGAATCACTCACGAAACACTGGAGTATCATTGTGCCACCAATATTGCCACGCGATCATATTCCACTACCAAGTCACCAATTCAGGGGGAAACTTATAATTATAAGAAAACCCCCTTTGTGAGATTCGAACCCATGACCTTATGGTCCCTAAGTCTTATTTCACCACCAAGATGCCGCTGGGCTAATAGCCTAATATGTTTGAGTTTTGGACTTTGGAGTTATAATGGGTCTGTATAAAATTTCATCTCATAAATGTAAAAATTACGTCAAGATAGCAGGCAGACACCCTTTCTGGATTGCAACCCCTAATCTACAAAACACAAACTCCTGCCCCTGGAGTCGAGACATTGCTAGGGATAACCCGTAGGACCCTGGTCAAAAAACGGATAGCTTCCGGCGCCAAGGAGCCAAAGGTATCAAAAGCCAGGGGGCAAAAACATGTTGGTTCTCTTTGCAAGCTTTGGCATGCTTTTTCACTTTCTTCGTTTCCGCCCTTCTCATAGCTTGCCTAGCTATAAATCCATCACCCCCAACCCAACTAAAGGAGATACCCTTGTGAGATCCACACAGACATGTTTCCCCTGGCCCAACCAAATACGAGCAAATCTGCCGGTTGCAGAATGGATCTCCCTTCAGCGAGGTCCGTAAAGAAGTTTACATGGGCTTCCTTCTTGGCTAAGATCCCAGCTTACCTTAGAATGTCCCAACGAAAGTCCCTGACCGACTCCTGTCGTTACTTGAACCCAGGCTACTCCTTGCAGTGAACTACATGTTATCCGTACTTATCCAGGTAGGACTTGCGGCAGATCAGACATGTTTCATCTTCAGGGTACATGGGGACCATCAGGCAGCACTTAAGAATGGCCATGTATTCGACTGTGGACATGTTTTGTCCTAGACTGTCAATCGGGATAATAGTCGGAAAATCCTGGGCATGAGGACCCTGCAAGCATTCAATGACCGCCTCCTGGTAGGGAGACAACCTGAAAACTTCTCTTATGCTCTAAGCGATATTGCCAAACAGGGCATTCGCCAAAGTTTTCTGAGGCTTTGGTGGGGCGGTATCCTTATTAGAAAAACCGTCAATATCAAAGCTTGGGAGAGAGTCATTTAGATGTTCGAGAGCCTGCATATAGTCCAGGCCCAGGCCGACAACTCCACTATTCCTTAGGATGTGGTCCCGTAACTTCCAGGAATGAGCTCTCGACGCCACAAAAACATAAACCTCAACGTCCCGAGCTGAGAGAAGGCCTAATCCCCCCATGGGTCTATTAAAACTAACAAAATTTCCTGGCTAATTAGTGTACAATTTACTAATTTTAAATGGATTGTAACTTTAATATACACACGTTGATACCAATAGACTACTAGCTCTTACGTTATCATGTATTTTTACACTATCGGGTCTTTTTCCACGCTTTTAGGTTTAACGTGATTTTATTTTTGTATGTATGTGATTTTGTCTATTTTTTTGTACGCGGTTAACCGATAGGAACGGGGAATGTCATGTGATGAATTTTTGTTTCTGTGTACGCAAAACTAATCAATTCTTTATAAGTCTTTTATTTATATTCAAAACAATCAATTTTTAATTTTTAATAGGAAGAAATGAAGAATGATACACTGTATGATTGATTCTTAGGGTATGTGTAGTGGCCTCCGTTGTGAGGCGTTTTAACCCCTATAGCGTCGGGGAACACCGCCCCCCCAGGCGCTATAGGGCGTTTTGGGTGGGCAGAGTTGTGGTGATAGCGGGCGTTTTCAGCCTCTGACATTTTTTTTTTATTATTATTATTATTATTATTATTATTATTATTATTATTATTATTATTATTATTATTAATAATAATAAGAAGAAGATGTTGATGATGAAGACGGTGGCTGTGATGGTTGTGACGGGAGCCGGTAGTTGCAGAGGTGGTGGTAGGTGTGATGGCAGAGAAGGTGGTGGTGGTGGCGGTGGCGGTAGAACTTCACGGTGGTGATGAAGATGATGATGAAGATGTAGGGCATCTCTCTGCAGTGTTGTGTGTGTTTTTGAAAGAGATATATCTTCCTAGTGTAGTGGACTGGTCGATAATTAACCAATCATTACCAATCATTTATAACCCCCACATAACCCCCTTCCCACTACACCCTCTTTTTCCATAACCCCAACATAACCCTTTTTCTATTACTTTTTAATATTTTAATCCTATAACCCCCACATAACCCTCTACCACTACACATACTCTTAGGAAGAAATTGAATAATGATGCATAGAATATTCTGTTTTGATATGATAAGAAATTGGGGGCAGTAGTTAGCATTCACACACGATTACACGAATACACAATGGGAACACATAGTACGACATTCATGTCAATTACGACCGCTTTTTTTTGTGATGGTTGGACATTAATATTTATGTTATCACTCAGTGACGTGCACGACATCTAACTACACTTGGTCACATCGTATGATTTGAGTTATTATAATTCATTACTGGATTGTGATTTAAACACACTTGTTTATTGTTTTTAAGGAAAATTTATTTCCCACTAAATCTACTTCTAAATTTGTTTGTTTAGGAGTTTTTTTTATATTTATTTTTTGCAAGACTTAGTTCAGTGGAAATCCTTCTACAACTCTAACCTAGTGGTCTCAAGTTCGAATCCCTACCCGCACACCAGTGTCCTCCTTGCCTAAGCTCAAACCGTCACGGAGAATTTTTTTTGTGGTGTGCATGGATCGAACCTGTGATCTATCCCCAGTATAAGAACCCTTAAGGGAAAACTCACCCTACCTCAAACCAGCTGGCCTGAAGATCTTTGTCAATTTAAAAGGCAGGAATTACGTGAAATTATATTTTTGTTTAGGAGTTTTTCTTATACACGTTCCATCCTTAGCTAATTTTTTTTAATTCCGATTCGTTACAAAGTGGAAGTGACACCTTTAACCCATTTATTCACGAATAGATTAATTCGGGTTATGTTTTATCTCTAACAAAGTCGAATGGAAACTAATTGTCATCCTGACTTCAGCCTTTTTTAGCCTCGTTTGGGTCATTATTGATATTCAAAGTCAGCCCGGCCCAATGAAGCCCATTTAACTTCAATTGCACGTTAAATACAGTACTTGAATTTGTGTCTCGTTGTTGTTTGTATCATATGCTACGTCACCATTCACCAACCACCAACATGTCCAATCAAGGATTTAAGTCCATTTAATTAAAACGTAATAATCTATAAGCAGCTCCACCCCTACTTTTCCAAAACGCATAATCTGTTTTGAATAATCAATCCCAAACACCCCTTAAATCTACTTCTAAATTTACGCTCTTTGGTACCACCAGCATACAGGTCTTTTGATATATCAATTTGTTTGTTTAGGAGTTTTTGTTTTTTTATTTTATTTGATGCAACTTAGAGAGTTTAATTAATGTTTTAAAAGGCAGGAATTACGTGAAATTATATTTTTGTTTTTTTAATTTTATACATGTTCCCTCCTTAGCTAATTTTTCTTAATTCCGATTCGTTACAAAGTGGAAGTGACACCTTTAACCCATTTATTCACGAACAGGTTAATTCGGGTTATGTTTTATCTCTAATAAACTCGAATGGAAAACAATTGTCATCACAAGTTCAGCCTTTTTTTAGCCTCGTTTGGGTCATTATTGATACTCAAAGTCAACCCGGCCCAATGAAGCCCATTTAACTTCAATTGCACGTTAAATACTTAAATTTGTGTCTCGTGGTTGTTTGTATCATATGCTACGTCACCATCATTCACCAACCACCAACATGTCCAATCAAGGATTTAAGTCCATTTAATTAAATAAAACCCATGTGCAATACGATCCTTTATAAAAATCCAAGCATATTGACCCTTAATGATCTGCAAAAAAAAAAAAAAAAAAAAAAAAAAAAAAAAAAAAAAAAAGTTAACTGAATTCGATCAGAAGATAGATAGGCATAAGTTAAAAGTACACATGATATAACAAATAATTAAACTAACTTGTATAGGCGTGTTAAACATTAATGAGCAAGTTCTAATAACTTGTATAGATGTGTTAAAGCTTGGTTAAGTGTGTGGTGACTGGTCACTTAAAATTAAGTGTGTGTTCTAATCATAAACACATGTTGGAAGAAACTAAGATTGTGATTTACAGCAAATTCGCTTAATCTGTTGCACCAAGTCAACACTGATTGTACTTGATATCCACTCGAGTCAAACCAAGATCAGTAGATATACATACAACCATGACCAACTTCTTAAAATGAGCTGTCAGATGTAGTATTCCATATATTTACATCCTACCAACCAAAAAACAATCCCAAAATCAACTGTATCATAACTTAACAACAAACTGCAATCTTTTTTTTTTTTTTTTGTATCTATAATGTTTTTCTTTCAGAAAAGCTTGCGCCAACTGATGGCTCGGCTCGATTATTAGTTATTAATTAATTTATATTAATTGTAAGGCTCGCGAGCCGGCTCAAACTCGTTTAGGCTCGGCTCGTTTTGAGCTTTTTTCGAGCCGAGCTCGAGTAGCTCGCGAGTAGCTCGGCTCGTTTGCATTCCTACATTTCACCAAAGATAACAACACAAATTCTCAGTATCAACAAAGAAACATTAATAACAACACAAACCTAATATTATTGACCCATGATCAGTCTTGTTAAGGTTTTGTTTGGTTGATCAAGATAATTTCTTTACCTAATTACTCTTTGATAAAGCTAAACATCACTATTAAATAACAGAACAGGACCATACCATACTATATAGAAGCATCAGCAAATCATTCAATTTTATAAACAGATCGTACCTGAAAGATGAACTGGTAGGTCGATTTGTAGGTGAATATGTGTGAAAGGCTGGAGACGATAATATACTGTTGGATGGAGGGTTAAGAACCGATAGATATGGAATGTGGGTTCAATATGGCGGGGTGGTGGGAGATATACCCGCCATCTTCTTGTTGTTGATAAGGGTAAAGATGTAATTGATATGTAAACGTGAATTTTATCTGATACTTTCTCTCTCAATCCTTCCAATTTGGAAGGAAACATATGAAGGATAAAAACCCCCAACTTTCCCTCCTCTTCTCTTCCATTCTCTCCTCAAAAAAAACTCTGGAACACCAATTTTCCTAACTTCCTTCCAATTCCTTTCCTTTCTTTCCTTTATTTAATCTCTGGAACACAACGTTAAAGTTATGGTGTTAAGCTTGAACAAGTTCTAGTTAGATGCCAAAAAAATGTTCCAACAAGTTATTTTAGTTCTTGCTATTGATAACTTATGTGGTATTTGAAATACTATGGTGTTATTTCATCTTGTACTTAATGCGTTCAAAACGTGTTTGTTATATAGAACTCTAGACATTTGTTACGTAGACAAAAATAAAACATACTGATTTAGTAGTTGACTAAAGTGTTAAATAGTATGTTGCGCCCGTACAGAGGTGGCGCCCCGCCCTGTTTGGGTACCTTAAATTGGGTAGTGCATTAGGGTTGTAGTACCCGACTTTGGTAGGAGAGAGATAGAAAGAGAAAAGTGTAAAAGACGGGTTCAATGGCTATAAGTAGGGATGAGCTCAGGACGGTATCGGTACCAACTAATACCGAACCTGAAAATACCGATCCCAAAAATTCCAAAAACCCAATACCGATACTGAAAACATACGGTACGGTATCGGTACAGCACTGATATCGTATCGGTATTTTTCCTTAAAATACCAATACAATACCGATACCGAAAATACCAAAACCAAAAGCCTCTAAATATGAGTACCGATACTGGTACCGAACACCCTCGATTCGGTACGTGATCGGTATCGATTCAATATTCAATTTAGGCACATCCATGGCTAAGAGTATTTTTGCCTCCAAATATGTATTTTGGGGTACTGACCAACCACATTAATATTCAATAATAATAATTCGTTTGGGAATTCTGTTAGCTTCCTTTCAATTTCTTCAACATTAAGATCAGATTTTAACCAAGTGAGATGAGTACCGACAGTGGTGGCCGGAGATCAGAGATAATTTGGAATGCGATCTCCGTTTTGCTACCTGGACAGTTGGCCTCTTTTATATTGGCACTTATCAACTTCACTTCATCTTTATCAGCCAATCTCGGTATACTTTTTTAAACGAGCCGAGCTCGAGTAGCTCACAAGCGGCTCGGCTCATTTGCATCCCTACTTTTTTTTTTTTTAAAACGACTAACTCACACACCCTCTAATCGTGCTAATAACCGGTATTTGCTGTTTAGGTGCTAACTCACCTGTTACTCTTGGACTTTTTGGTTATCTGGCTTTGACCGTAGTCAATGGAAGCAATACTTAAACCAACAAGAATTACAAGTGAGGCGCGGGTAGACGGACAACAAGCTGCGCCGCAACCCCTTTTTGAATAGCAAAGCCTACTCTATTAAATATAAAGCTTGTGTCCTTGGCCGCGGGAGAGTTACTCTGCACCACCTTCTGCACTCGATCTAAAAACCGGATTGCATTGGGAGCAAGCCCCCCAAATGTGTCAAAAGCGAAGGGCACAAAGACGTGTTGGTTTTCAAGGCAAGCAGCTTCATGTTTGTCAACTTTCTTGGATTCAGCCTTTAAGACTACTTGCCCTGCCACAAACCCCGAATCCCGAAGTCCCACCAAAGGAGACACCCCTGTGAGATCAACGCACGCGTGTTTTCCCTGCGCCCACCCAAACCATAGTCACAGGATTCGCTAATGAGCCTGTGTACCGCGAATCGATTCGCCCGTACCGGAATCGGGTACATTCGCGTACCGTTCGCATAGGATTCGCGATCCGATTCGTGAACTTGAGCGTACCCGATTGTGTGTAATTTCGTACCAAATGTCACAAATTCGCGTACCGGATTGTCGAATTCGCTGTTTAGATTTAATGCGATTCGCGAATCGTAACTAAAAAGCTTTGAAGGCTGCTGTGTTTTTTAAGTTTGAACTTACAATTATGAACTTGGTTAGTTTGTTTTATGTTTTTTGAAGTTATAATTAAGAACTTTGTTTTGGATTTATGTTTTTGAACTTATAATTAAGAGCTTTGTTTTGGATTATGATTATGAAATGTTTATTGAAGTTATTTGAAAAAAAAATATATATGGTATAATGTTTATATACGATACGACGTACCAACTTATAGGGTACACCGTACCGCGTACCGAATTGGCGAACCGAATGAACCTACCCCCTCGTACCGAATTTTAGAAATGCGCGAATCGCGTACCCGATTTCGTACCACGAACCGAAGCGTACCGCGATTCATGTGACTATGACCCAAACACAAGGACATCCGCTGGTCTTAGGGTGGACCGCCCCTCAAGTGGATCCGTCAAAAAATTAACCGGGGCTTCTTTCCTAGCTGAAATCCCTGCTCTTCGTAAGACGTCCCATAAGACATCCCTGACCAGGTCATGTCTGTATTTAAATCCTGGCAGCTCCTTACAGTGAAGGGCATGCTCCCCAAATTTGTCTAAACATGCCTTTTTGCAAACTGGACACGGCTCATCAACTGGGAACATGGGAATCATGAGTCTATACTTAAGGATAGCCCGATATTCAACAGCCGACATGTGTTGTCCAAGCCCATCGATGGAAGCATCTTGCTGCACGAACGCCATCAACTCATTGTAATTCAAACTTATACATCAATGTAATATTGTCTTAGCTAGTTGCCCGTCTGCTTGCTATTTTGATGTAATTTTCGTTTTTATGGAATGAAAATATTATTAGACAAAAAAAACTTATTAACTTCATGGTAAATTTGAATTGAAGTTGATCAACTTCATGAGCGGTGCAGAAGTTATGTTTGTTTTAGGTTGGGTCATTTGAAGGCTTGTTTGCCTTTGCCTAGTCGGTCCAAATACGAGTGTGTCAACCATAGTTATCAAAGCGCCTAGGCACATAAAAAATGAGGGCTTTTCATAATTAGGCGCATAGTATAAAATACATTTTTTGGGATTTTAGAGACGTGTTAGGCTTGTTTAGGGCTACTTTAGGATGTTTTAGGGTTGTTTAGGACTTGTTCATAGCTCGTTTAGGATGTTTTAAAGGTTTAGGAAACTTTTGGCCGGAAACTAGCCGAAACAGACTGATAGTGCGCCTCGCGCGCTTTTGACAACTATGGTGCCAACGCTTGGATTAGTTTCATGTCAGAAGTGGAAATGACATAATCAGTGGCGTCCCAGAAGATTTAGGTGTCATATCCGAGCCATTCAAAAATATGCCCCTTAGACCTTAAGTTTTGAGTTTTAAATGAGTATTGGACTTATAAATGGGCTACTAAGTTTTTGAGTTTTAAATGAGTTTTCAGTGGACCCAAGTTTTAAGTTTAAAATGGGTTTCAATTAAAAAACACACGCATGCGCGCGCCCACACAAATATAGCATATGTATAAGGCATTTTATAAAAAAAGGTGCCCATGAATAAACGAACCCTAGCTGTGGGTCCTCCCCGTCCATCCAAAGAGCCTCCCATGGATATAATGCTATGATATAATGTATATTTTTTGGTAATTATTGCAGATTCCATGGTATTGGTATGCTATGTTAGCATTTTTTTGATGTCCAAGCCAATTATCTAGGTAAGTATTGCTTTTCTTCATTACTTGCTTGCATTTGACTAGAGGTGGCAATTCGACCCGTTTACTTATTCGGGTTATGTTTTATCTCTAACTTGTCAAAGTAACAAATAAAATCTTCTAAACATTTTATTAAAAAAGATCGATTATCATCGAACAAATATGATTTTGGTAAGCGTATGTTACGGTTACACACTAATAGTTACAAAAAAAAGTCTTTTTTTTCTACACAACATGTGGTCTGCGTCGCCAAGACGTCTGAGTCTTAACTTGCCCGTCCGACCCACTTATTTTGGCACCTCTACTTTTGAAGTGTTAATATAACTCAGTTTTGTGCAACAAGACTGATATTTTCCATGTTATCATGTGATCTTAATCTTGTGAAATTCTAATATAAAGATAATAAGATATTGACTTTTTGAGTGTTGACCATTGACCACAGTTAATTCAGCATATTACTTCACATCAAGTACAAGTGTATCCTGTTAGATAGTTCTTCGGTTGCTTGGGTCATACTTTTTACTTGGATGTTTTTGGGCACAAAGTATTCTCTATGGCAACTCTTTGGGGTAGCTCTATGTGTTGCAGGCTTTTGTTTAGTGCTTGTTTCTGATGATGGGGCTGGTGGTGAAGGTGATCATTTCATATAAACATTTGAATTAAAAATGTTCATACCAAGGTTTAAAAGTATGGAAATGTGCCTCGAGGCGTTTTCCCTTCGCATCACGAGGCGTACGCCTTGAGGCAAACCGACGCGTAAGCCCGAGGCGGAATGAAAAAATAAAAATAAATATTATATATCTTACAAAAAATTAAATACTAACTAATTTCATCATCAGATTCATCAAAAACATAAAAAAAACACACATTAAAAATACATGGAATGCTTGCAGTTGACAAAAAAAGTGTAAGACATCAAAAATAATCATCAAAAACTCCTGAGGCGCGACTGAGGCGCACTTAAGGCGCAATTTTTGTTACCGCCTCAACCCTTTGAGGCGCAAGTACAAAATGTAACACCCCAACCGATGGCGGAATCATCGAGGTGCCACGTAGTGACGATTGTTCAAAAGCACATGGTACTAAAATGTAAATATTATTGAATAAACCAATAACTGTCTTACATTGAAATGGAAATACAAAGTCTTAAATGAAATGTAACTGTTGGAATAACTGAATTAAAATAAAACACTAAATGTCCCTTGCTAAAGCACTAGATCAAACTGCACCTGAAACATGTACAAAATAAGTTTGGTCAACATACGAAATGTTGGTGAGCATCCCTAGATTTGATATATATAGTAGGTTAAAAGTTATACAATTCAAGTGCAAGCTACAGTGCAAATATGTAAACTATGTATCATACAAATGAGCGAAATCAACCCTGTGACTGTATAATGTACTGTATGAACTGTAGTGTACTCAACCAATAAATGGATGATAACTTAACACTGGCCACGGATTCTCCGATGAAAAAGGGGAGAATCAATCTAGGCGGGTTGTCAATCCAAATAGCGCTATCCAATGTTAAGGTCGGCTTGTACCATGTTAATGATTTCACTAAGTACAAATGTAATCCACATGTATTGTCTAAGCATAAAGCACGTTGTAAGCAATGAACATAGTACTAGAATTGTATTTTGAAAATGTAAACTTGTATTTGAAATTGTATTAGTGTACATGTAACACCCCAAAAATGTATAAAAGCAAAAAGGGGATAGGAATACTCACTGTTCACGTAGTAACTTGAAATTGGACTTGGACAACAAAATATGAATTGAGATTACTCCCAAATGATCAACCTAAAGTATTCGATAATGTGTAAGAGAAATAACTCGAGGATACATGTATTTCTAGGGCTTCGAATTGGGGATAAACGTTTATTTGATTAATAAACAAATTGTTTATTAAATATAAAAAATTTAATGAATAAATAAACAAAAGTCTTTTTGTAAAATTTTAAGTTGAATATAATCACAACATAATGTTTTAAGTATGAAAATAATTTTTATAAAATTATTTTATTGAAAATAGAATATTTAATCTAATTATTTCAAATTGTCAAAATACGACTTTAATATCTAAAAATATTAAAATCAAAGAATTCTTGAATTAAAAATTGTATTTCTGTTCCAAATGAATAGAAATAATTTATGTAAAATTTTGGTACAAAAATATTGTAAAATGAATTTATTATGAATTATTTATGATTAAAACTAACAAAAATTAATTAAAAATATAAAATAAATGGTTTTTCAGAAATAAAAATCATTTCTGAAAAGTTTAATGTTATAAAAACTTAGGATAATTTTTGTGGAAATTTATAAGATCGTTTTGATATTTTTATAGATTTTTAGAGTAAACTTGATTTAATTATTATAAATATTAAATAAATAAATTTCAGAAAACTAAAAATTGGATGATGAACTTTATCAGTGGAATAGCATAAAATAAATTTTGTAGAATTTATAAAATAGATTTAGTATTTCAAAATTAATTTGAAAGATAAAACAATAATATATAAAGAAAGGAAAGTTTCAAAAAAAAGAAATGTGTGTGGTGGGGTTCGAACCTGGGTACAAACCCGGTTCAGTGTTTTGGACAGACACTTCCCACCAACTGGTCTGGATCAGTTTATTGTGTTTTATCTCATTTCAATTTGTTTTTATATTATAGCATTTGTGAGTCATCTTCCCCAAATAAACATAAGAACCCTAGCTTTTTTCAATCGAACAAATCACACATCAATAACCCAATTAACCTTAGGGTTATTGATGTGTGTATGCCGAAGATCAAAACCCATCAAAAAAATCACACTTGCAGTAGGCATAGGATTGATATGACGGGTCAACCGAAAAGTCAAAGCTTCGAACAATAACACTTGAACAGAGGGATTGAACAAGAATTGAGGATTGGGGTTTGTTATTCGGCACATAGAGGTTGTCAAGCGAGGTTCAATTTATAGGGATAGGGCTTGGATTGCTCGATGGAAGGTTTGACCATGGTTTACTATAAACGCGTGAATTAAGCATCATTAAGAGCTGAATTCATGTTCAAATCGTTGATACAGCTGCGGAGATGGAGTATTAGTCTTTAGATGAAATTAATTGGTCAATGGTTTCCTAAATGAAGGCTAAATCAGTGGTCAAGGTCATGGTTGACCAAGTTGTTTGGTGTTTGGTCGCTGCTGAACGTAGCAGACAAGAAAAGAGGAGTTTGGGGTTTTTCTTTGAGGGTTAATATATAGAGTAAAGTTCACGTACATATAGCTTTATCGTACGAACAGTACGAACTGAAGTAAAAAACACGCGGTGGCATTTCTGTAAATATTGGAAACTTTATATAACTAGAGTAATTATATAATTACTCTAGTTATATAACTAGCGTAATTACTCTAGCGTAATTATATAACTAGAGTAATTATATAATTACTCTAGGGTAATTACTCTAGAGTAATTATATACACTAGAGTAATTATACAAACAAGAGTGGTGGTCATTATTTACGAAAATGCCACCGCCACTTTTTTACTCTAGAGTAATTATATACACTAGAGTAATTATACAAACAAAAAGTGGTGGTCATTATTTACGAAAATGCCACCGCCACTTTTGTTTTGTTCCCTTCAATTCGTATGTTCGCACGATAAACTTTGTATGTATTTGATCTTTTGTCTTAATATATAATATGGGATGGGATTATTTCAAGAGACAAGTGTAGCTCTGGTGGTTTGTGGTATGTGTTGTGTTTGATCGGACCGCCCACCTGCCCGGGTTCGAGTCCCGGCAGGGGCTAAACATTTTTTTTTTTTTAAAAACAAACTGATAAGGGATGGCTTGGACAAGTGGGCCGGCTCCTGGGCTCACGTGTTGGGCTGGGCCGAGTAGCAGGCTAAGGAAGAGAAGAAGAGGTGGGTGTTTGTGTTTGTTGGGCTTAAGTAGGTTAATGGGTTAGTTTGTCTTTGGGCTCAAAGTTTAGTCAAGAAATTTTGATAAAACAAATCTGATTATTATTATTATTATTATTATTATATATAAATAGTATAAAAAGGAAAAGTGACGGATGTCACACAAAATAACACCCTGAGGCGCCGCCTCAGACTCGTTTTCCACCCGAATCGCCTTGAGGCGCACGCCTCACCCGTTTTTTTAAACCATGGTTCATACTACATATTATAGATTAAATTTTAAGTATGTACATATGTTTATAACTATTTTTATTATTGCGTTTTAGGTGGTTTGAATCCAATTTTGGGTGATATACTCGTCACAGGAGCGGAAATTTTCTTTGCACTGAGCTATGTTGGTGAGGTTGGACAATCTGCAATCTAATTAGAGGTGGTAAATGATCAAAACTAATAATTTTTAGCACGGGTCAAAACAAGTGGGGTCAAGTTGTTCCGACCCAAAAATAACTTTGTTTTCTTTTGTAAGTTATTAACATACAGAATTTAGATGACATTAAACTTAGGAGTTTTTATGCATTAAGATACACTTTGGATGACATTAAACTTGTTTGACCCGTTAGATCATTACCTTAACCCATTTTGATTCGTTAGAGATAAACATACTCGGAATTAACCTATTTAGGTAAATGAGTTGAAATTATCATATTTTAAACCATATAGCGGGTTTGTGTGCGTTCATGTATATGCTGTTTGTTAGGATTCGATCTCTCGATCAACACACCAAACACAAACAAACTGCAAGAGAAAATATAAACGAACACGAGAACACAAGAATTTACGTGGTTCGGTCAGCTGACCTACGTCCACGGGCTGCAACCAGGATATTTTATTATTGCTTTCTGCCTCACTCGTGATGAGGATTACAAGTACAAGATGCCTATATTTATAATACAAGATTAGGGTTTAACCCTTGGGGAACAAGAAAACTAATTATGGGCTAACTAAAACAAATGGGCCGGACCCTTGTCTTTAATTAATCTGCCAACTAATTGTCTTCTAACCCAAGCCCAAATCAAGGCTCCACAAAACCAACAATCTCCCACTTGGAGGCTTGATAATCTTCAAACTGCCATCCGCTGAGAACACTTGTACCTCTTGTAATCTTCCTCGTTTTCCTGGTTGCAGCGGCCTTCTCATCAGTTAACCTGAAGGCCCGTTGAAGCTCCCCTGAGCTCCAACACATCAGTCATGGCTATGTCTGCCCCTAACCCATTCTCTGTCTCTACCGACTC
Organism: Ambrosia x helenae; assembly: GCA_030844895.1. Lineage (NCBI taxonomy): Eukaryota > Viridiplantae > Streptophyta > Magnoliopsida > Asterales > Asteraceae > Ambrosia > Ambrosia x helenae. Next base: position 3,042,935 of record CM061225.1, read on the forward strand.
CCACTGACACGAACTGCCGGATCCTGAAACACCCTGAGAATAAACACTCTCCGAATAAAGCAGATAATCACCTGGAGAGACTTCGACAGCTGGAATATTGGTTCTCTTAACCCACTGTCGTCTAGTAACTCTGACTGAAGCACAATCCATGCTCCCACTGCCACGAAAACCCCTGACTGGTAGTTCTGAACCTTTCCTAGCACGCTCAACCTGAATCTTACCTGTGGCTCTGGGTTTATCATCTGCAAAACAAACCTTCTTCTGCCCACAAGACTCTGTGAACCCGACTTTGTTTCTCTTCTGAACTGGGACGGTCACTCCCTCAGACGGTAAACTGACCATGTAAAGCGAACCCCTCTTTCTTCCTCGAGCTATGACAAGATTTCCCTTGATAACTTTCCACTGCCCGTTCCCGAATTTAACCTCATGTCCCTGTTCATCCAACTGCCCCACTGAAATCAACTGTTTCTTTAAGCTTGGAATCACCCTGACATCCTTCAAAGTCCATGAACCGGCTGAAGTTACTATATCCATGTCACCCATGCCCGTAACATCAAGAACATCATTGTTCGCCAGTCTTACCTTACCAAAGTCACCTTTCTTCAAATTCCGCAATGCTTCAGTGCTGTGGGTAGCGTGAAATGAAGCACCAGAATCCATGACCCAGGAATCCACATAACTCTCAACACTACAGATTAATGCGTCATCATCTGAGCAATCTGATGCAGTGTTGACTTCTTTCTTCTCGTTTCGACATTGATTCCTAAAATGTCCAACCTCTTTGCAGTTCCAACAGATTACATCACCTCGAGCCCTAGACTGACTCCTCATCCTGTTCTTGCTCCCACTACCTCTGTTATTCTTCCTTCCTCTGCCAACATTCAGTAATTCACTTGATGATCCACCTGAATTTCTTCGTCTGACGTCCTCGCCCAGAATAAGATCCCGAATCCCATCAAAAGTGAACTCGCTGGTAGAACTAGTAATCGCTGTAACAGTCCCTGACCAACTATCTGGCAATGATGATAACAGTAGTAAAGCCTGAACCTCATCCTCAAATTTGATGCCAACTGACCCAAGTCTTGACAGAATTGAGTTTAAGTTGTTGATGTGCCCTGTAACTGAACTTCTTTCTTTCATCTTCGTGTTCACCAGTTCACGTATCAGGAAAACCTTGTTAGTTGCCGAAGGCTTTTCATACATATTAGAAAGTGCATCCATAATCCCACGCGACGTGGTTTCCTTCAGAATGTTGAACGCAACATCCTTCGTTAGCGACAATCTAATAACTGCCTTAGCCTTTTTATCCAAGGCCTCCCACTCGTCCTGTTTTAACTTCTCCGGTTTGTCACCCAATACCATGTCCAAATCCTTCTGAACCAGCAAATCCTCCATTTGCATTTTCCACCAACCAAAGTCTTTTCCATCAAACTTCTCAATCTGAAGTTTACCACTCTCAGCCATTGTCTCAAACTGAGTAATTTCCTGACTTTGGATCTTGGTAAAAAAGAACCAGAAAAAATATTCTTGGACAAATAAAACAAACCCCACAACAACCAAACCACCCGACTAAACTGCCAAGTAAATACGCCAACCTAGTTGTATTCCCAAATAAACCAATAAAGAAGTCCTAAAAAAACACAAACCTGTATTCTTTTTCTTTTCTTCACTAATCGAGATAAAAAAAAACAAGAATTCACCCACTGGATGAAACAAAAACAAATCACCAAACTTGTTCCTTTTTGTCTTTTCCTATTGGCAATTAATGGCGGCACATAAATAATTGCGAGGTTACGAACTAAAAAAAAGGTTAGTACCTTTATTTCTAGTATGCGGTGAACCGAGTCTCGAACAAAAGTCGATCGATATATTTTAATAGGCTGCTGCCAAAATAAAATAAAAAACGGAATCGATCTATCTCTCGCGTTGTGTTTCACCTGTGTGTAACGAGCCGTAGCTCTGATACCAGTTGTTAGGATTCGATCTCTCGATCAACACACCAAACACAAACAAACTGCAAGAGAAAATATAAACGAACACGAGAACACAAGAATTTACGTGGTTCGGTCAGCTGACCTACGTCCACGGGCTGCAACCAGGATATTTTATTATTGCTTTCTGCCTCACTCGTGATGAGGATTACAAGTACAAGATGCCTATATTTATAATACAAGATTAGGGTTTAACCCTTGGGGAACAAGAAAACTAATTATGGGCTAACTAAAACAAATGGGCCGGACCCTTGTCTTTAATTAATCTGCCAACTAATTGTCTTCTAACCCAAGCCCAAATCAAGGCTCCACAAAACCAACACTGTTACTATACATTATTCTGTTTTATAGGAATTTTGTGTCAAGAACAACGGTCGTCTTGAAGTATTAACAATGCTTGGGCTGTTTGGGATGCTTTTAAGTGTGACTGAGATGTATCCTTTTATGAGTGTGTTTAGCAATTAACACATATGGTTTTTAGGAGCTTTTGGATCAAAATTACACAAAAATTCTTTATAACAAATGCTTATATGCATTTGTATCTTCTATACGGTTTCCAACTATACCTATAACCGCTTTTACCAAACACTGTACAACAAGAAGCTCTAATCTGGCAAACGTTAAACGAGCTAGTTATACAAAGACATTTGCAGTTTTATAATTAAATAACGAAACGCCATTTCCATAACAAATTGTTGGTGCTATATTGGAGAGGGAGAATCTAGAAGCAGTGACATGGTCTGCAGAACTTGTAAGCGGATACTATTAACACATTTGCCACACTATTTTCTTACTCTAGTTTACTTTTGTTATACATCTTCTCCCTGCAGATACTAACGTTTTGTTGGTTTACGCGGTTGGATTCTTCATGTTTTACACTTTAACTCCGCTTATTCTACAGGTTTGTTCTTTCATGTATCATCATATATTCATATATCACTCAAATTACATTAAAAATAGCAGGCGGGCAACAAGCTGCGCTGCCGCTCCTTTCTTAATTTACTTATAAAGTTAAGGCGGATTTGTAATTTCATCGTGTAATAAAGTCATGGCTATTGAGATGTAAACCTGAATAGCACATTTGCTAATGTATAACTAGATCATTTTTTGTTGTTGAAATCTATGTAGAAAAGTGGCGCCACATTGTTCAACCTGTCACTCCTTACGGCTAATATGTGGGTGGTTGTCATTCGCATCTTTTTCTACCAAGAGCAGGTGTAAACTTGGTCATTTTGTGAATCATCTGTAATCTTTGCCGTTCAAAAAAAACTTTAGCTTGTATTATTTTATTTGTTTATCTTTTTAGTGAGTTTTCCCATTTGCGCGTGCGCGTCCATGACCAAATACATCTTTTTGTTGCAGGTAGATTGGTTATACTACGTATCGTTTTCAATTGTTGGTGTTGGCCTTTTCATATATTCCAAAAGGTAAGTCTCGTTTGCACGTTTATGATCCTTTTGTGTTGTCAAATTCGACCATTTATCAATAAATTATATGCTTTGCAACAATGTTTGATTGTGCAGTGAGAAGAGCCCCGAACGGTTACAAGAACCTGAAAATGGGATCTTCAACCCACATTACCAACTGGTTCATGAACAAGGTATCGATAGTAGCCAAGTTTGTACGGATTAAATTTGAAATATTATTCAACAAAACGGCTTATTTCACATGAGAAGGCTGAGCTGAATTCGTTGACTTAGAATTGACTATTTGCTCATGACATATTCAATGTATCAAGTTCTCATGTTTTGTTAAAAATAGTTTATTTGTACAAGAAGTTATCAAGACAATTAGACAAAGAAACAACACCTAGGATGTTATTTCAACCATGAAGATTTCTTTTAAGAATCATGTCTACAAGAAAAGATCCTAACAACCTTGTGGACATAAACTTAACATGTATGCCACCCTTACACAATGGGCCAAATGGAGATCATCCGGGGCTCCGATTTTTTAGAACCTAAACCCAAAAGATGGTTTAAAAGACGACGTGTTATATAAAAAAAACCCACTTTTAGGTATCTGGTTTTTTGAAGTCGGATGTATAATGTGCTTTGGGAAAGAAATAGCACTTGTAGAAATGAAAAGTGTGATTCTTTCTCTTTTGCAAAGGTTTGATGTTAGCAACGTCTGTTAGACCCCTCGGTTTTCACTTGGGCTCGCACTGGGTGGGCTACCGATTTGTGATGAAGGTTGATGGGTGCGTGACAAATAGACAATAGAGCAAGATTTATATGCTTTGGATAAAAATAAGGTTATCCCTGTTAAAAAGACAAAAAATAAAGTTAAAAGATGTGTTATGATTGTCCCAAGGTAAAAACAAAGTGCTATCATTAAAAAAGGCTTCAGTTCTATAGCATAAAACAACCAGTTGTCGTAGTCCATTACCCATCTTGACCCATAGTCCATTTTCAGTTTACCCATCCTGACCTGCAAAAATATACCCAGTTGGACCCTCATGAATAGTCTGTCCAGTGAATTTGCCTTGAAAGATCTTGATCCTCTCATTTACATCCGAGGGTATAATAGATTACGTATAATTAGGAAATTATATATATATATATATATATATATATATATATATAGAGAGAGAGAGAGAGAGAGAGAGAGAGAGAGAGACAAATGATCAAATACAAACAACTTTTTCGTACGAACTGTACGAATCAAAGGAAAAACACGGAAAAACACGCGGGCCGTATATAACTAGAGTAATTATATAATTACTCTAGTTATACACGACCCCGCGTGTTTTTTCCTTTGATTCATACAGTTCGTACGAAAAGGTGTTTGTACGTGAACCTAACCCTATATATATATATTTGAACGGCAAATTTCTATACCTTGTGAGACTTGAGCCCATGACCTCCCCAACTTAGGTGCTCCTAGAAGCTTTACTTTACCCGTTAGACCACCAACCCCATGGTTATTAGGAAATTGTATATTGTAGTTATGATGGAATGAGAGGGAAGTAATCAAGAGATTCAATTATATCATCTCTCTAATTCTAATAAAATCATTTTATATACTATATCTTCACCAAAATTTTAAAAGCTTGATAAAAAGTAGCATTTAGCTACGAAATTCTTACCCAAAAAAAAACCCCTATGAAGTAATAGGAATGAGCATACAAGGCTGAATACCGATTCCGTCCCGTCCTGATCCCGATACCGTACCGAACCGAGGGGTTTTCGGGATCGGTATCGTACTCATATTTATGGATTTTCGGTTTCGGTATTATCGTATCGGTACGGTACCGGTATGGTATCGGTATTTTACCTTAAAATACCGATACCATACCGATACAGTACCGTACCGTATGTGTTCGGTACCGGTATTGGTTTTTTGGAATTTTCGGTATCGGTATTGTCGGGATCGGTATCGGTTCGGTACCGATACCGTCCCGAGCTCATCCAGTAATCATCTCTAAAGACCGTATGTGTAACTCAGATCATCATTTAACGAAAAAATTAACCTCATCAACCATTAGGACCAAAATTTAATTAAATTAAAAAAAAAAAAAAAAACTGAGGAAGGAATCGACACTTTACCCAAATCACAAGGACCATTCATGTAACTTACTAAATCCTATATAAGCATATTATCACGAACTAGGGTTCGAATCCCATCTCAAACAAAAGAACCCCAAATATTATTATTATTATTATTATTTACTCTAAAAGATCCGACTCCTACATCACCTTAGTCCTCAAACAGTCAAAACCATTGATTATGCTCTTATGATAATCTGAATTGAAGTAATCAATCAATTCAGCCACTGTAAGTCTTAATTCATCTCTTAATTTTTGTAATATTTTCCCCTTTTAGTCTGAATCTCGATTATGCTCTTATGATAATCTGAATTGAAGTAATTTCTGGTTAATTTGGATTTATTAAGTATTAGATGAGTTTTCTTGTCTTGTGATTTTGTTTAATCCTCATATTAGGTTATCTACAAGAAGACTGATGATGTTTTATTGGTTTAAATAAACAAAAGAACATTACTTTTCTATGCAAACTAACATGCATTTGTATGCGAGGTTAATATTAATCGGCGCCTTGGTTTTAAAAAGCGCTAGGCGCACAAAAGCGACGAGGTCTAAGCGCAAAAAGCGTGGGATTTTCGTACACGAAGCGCACACTAATTATATAAATTTTTTATATATCCCATATATATTCAATGAGTTTTTAGCTTCATTTACCCAAAATATAGCTATAAATAAGGTTTTTATGTGATTTTACCTATATGTACAAGCCAAAAACACCAAGGTAGAACATTTTTTATGCATAAAAAATACTCAGGTTACGTGAGGCGCGCACCTCATGGAGAAAAGTGCCTGAATTTTGACAAAAAAGCGCCTGAGGCGCGTGCCTTTGGGAAAAAGGATAGCGCAAAGCCCTGAGGCGCCCTAGGTTGCGCCTTGATGCGCCTAGGCGCACTTTTTAAAACCCAGATCGGCGCAGCTTGTTGCTTGTTTACCCGGTATCTAAATGTATATGTATGTGATTTAAATATGAGAATAATTGTTTGTTTAAAAAAAATGATCTTTTAAGCATTTCAAGTTAGAAATTTGTAAACAATCTAACTTTTCTATCTAAAAAACTAATAATTATGAGGCCTTATGTATTTTAGTCAAGGGGTCAAACTGGGTCACTTGAGTCTCATCCACGGGTCAACCGGGTTGACAAAACTGCAACAATTTGAAATAAACAAACATGGGTGAACATCTGGTCTTCGGCTACAAATCTTCTGAACTTCTGGTCTAATTGCTTGATTGTCGCCTTCATAATCGCTATCTAGGATCTGTAAAACATTCGTCTGCTTCTCCACAAACCTCGGCGTTATAGAGCTGTTTTTGTTTTCTGTTTTTGGTGATTAAAGACGAATTTAGCAGACTTCTTTTTGTTCAAAAGGCGCCCTTTGATCCTCGTTCAACAGCCTTTCGTCTCCTTCGATAGCTACTACGGATTTTAGGTTCAAGACGAATTATTGCTACATTTTGTTTGTTAAGCAATTAATAGCGGTGGGAAATCGGCGGGATAGCGGTTATCGGACCTGTAGCCAAATATCATTCAAATAGCGGTAAGGAATATCGGAACCGAGATTATCGGTGAGATTTACTGATATCCTGACGATATTTCGAGTGTTAAATATCGGCCTTAACCATGAGTTTTTTTTTTTTTTTTTCTCGGTTCATACTTAAAATAAGCCCATAAAATCCTTCTTTTTTTTTTTTTATAAGGCTATACCCCAACTCCCATTAACCCCTAAGCCATGACAAACACTCATCTTTTCCATAACCCTGAGACACCACCTGTGCTGACTTCATCTCCTCTGTCCGGATTTCGTCTTCCCTGTGCCAATCTCGTCGCCCCTGCTACATTCCTCAATTCGTCAATTATACATACATACAGCTGTTCCTGCATCTTTTTTTTTAATTTCTGGTTTGTTAGTGTTAATACTTTCCGACATGAATTATAGTTAATTTCTGGTTTTTAATTTCTGGTTTTTTAATTTCTGGTTTGTTAGTGTTAATAGGTTTAATTGTTTATTAATTGTTGAATAATAGTTATGTTACTGTAAATTTTTAGTAACTTAGTATTAATTGTGTATATATGATTACTATTGACACTTTGGAGTTTAAACTTTTGATATTATTATTAGAGTTTAAAAATTTACATAATATTAGAATTACCGATATCCCACCTCGATAACCTATATATCAAATATCGGCCCTTGACCGATATTCGGTATCCCACCGTGTTAACTGCTTAGTTTATTTGTGGTTAAACGTAAGGTTTTGCATGCACATCAAATGTTTGATAAAAGGCTTACATTAGTAGTTTCAATCTGAATTAATAGAGTTTGAGGATTTGTTGTCAATTGAGTTTACCCAACTAAGTAGATGATTTTGTATGACAATGAAGTGAATGCCAAACTGTAAAGTTGACCCTGCACACAATGCCGAAAAGAAGATCTTATTACTAAATGTAATGTTTCCCACAAGCTTGATGTGAGGAACTTGTATAATATGGGTCAGCCCCAATACTTCTAATACCAATTCTTTAAAATTTGAAGTATGACACTATAGCTTTTGACTATCTAGTCTTTTCTTTGATTTTTAGTGAGCCGCAGATTACTTTTGAAAAGGTAAAACTTTACTGGTTCTAGTGTCCCCCTTTAAACTTTTTTTTTTTATGTCTACTTAAATTATAAAAACATGCAGTGGTTATCTCTATGATCTGTCTTTTATCACATATGTGTTAAGTATTTCCGCCAGACCTCATGGTGAGGAGTATAACTAAGACCGCAATGTAAAGTTGGTAGCTTTTTAAGGTGATTATGATTGTTGCATCATGCACTCAGGAATTATGTTATTGTTTAGGAGGGATTAGATAAGTAGATTGATTGGGTGATAATATGGTGGATATATCATTTATTCATCTGCATTTTGTTGCATGTATGTTTTTGGAAATAGAGAATCAAAATAAAAACCAAGAGGGTTGGCTAATTGAGATGTTGATTATTCAAGACATCAGATGTCTAGTGGTATCTGTTTTTAAGTTTATGGCAGTTCAGATATGGTGGTGACACACTCCATAAATTTGGGTTTTCTATATCTTTTACATGTAAATACTATAAAAAAGAAAACCGTTTTGACCCGTTCTGACCCAAACCAATACAATCCGTTTTTTGAATTGACCCGTTTTGACCCGCCCGTTTTGCCAGGTGTAGTTTGAATGTATGATGTTTATTGTTTCATACCTCCATTTTATTTTGTAGTTTAATAGTCTATTGATTGTTGTTTCCCTTTTAAACATATATGTGTGGTTTAATTGTTCATTGAATTTGTTGTTTCTTGTTTCATTTTGTGTAGGATATGGAAATCGTTGTTTCAACACAATCAGAAACACCTATTTCTGTTCAATCAAATCACCGTATAAAAACAGACATAGCTTGGAAATATGTAAGTGAAACTCAAGATGAAACCGGAAAAAAGGTAGTCGTTTGTTCTTTTTGTAAAAAAGGCTTTCGTGGTGGAGGGATTAATAGAATGAAGCAACATCTTGCTGGAGTGAAAGGTAATGTTGCAAGCTGCGTGAAGGTAACAGAAGATGTCAAGTTACTTATGCAACGGATTTTGGAAGGAAAATCTCAAAAAACTAAAGAAAAGCCTAGTGGTGATGAAGCAGTTAAAGTGCAAACAGTGAACCCACAAACAACTCATGCAAAGGAGGGTAAAAAGAAAGCTCCATCGAACTTGCTATTAAATTTTAAGCAAGGTATTCATGATCATTCTCAATTTTTGATAAAATTTGCATTGCCAAGTGATGAAAGATTGCATGATACAGTTTGACTTTTGCTATGTGGCCCTACGATGCTTGTATCCCTAGGCGCTAGGAATAAGCCCCTAGGCGGATATCCGGGCGTTTTGGCCATTAGTCGGGCCTAGGCGGTGGTTTTTTTTTTTTTTTTTTTAATTTCTAAGTATTTCTTAGTATTATGTGTATATATCTAAGTATTTCTAAGTATTATGTGTATTTATCTTAACATATTTTCAAAAAACACCTAAATTTGTGTGTGTATATATATATATATATATATATATATATATATAAAATAATAAAATACGTATAAAAATACCAAAACGCCTAATTTCGCCTAGTCCGACTAGTCCCTAGGCAGGACCTCACCGCCCGCCTAGCGCCTTTTGCAACATTGGTTTTAATTAGCAAACTAGTAGCTATAGGTCATGGATATACGCTACCTTCTTGTCATGCGTGTCTTTTTGTTAAGAGAGGTTATCACTTATAGTTGATTCTTATAGAGTATAGACAATAGAAATTGGTTGATATATGATTCATGGTGGGATTCTAAAGAAAGGCCTCTATTCAATTTCCTTTTTTTTTGTCTGATAGGGATCTTATTAAATCTGTCAGTGCTTCAAATTTTGAGAGAAATGCTGAGACTTTGTGCAACTTGTTCTAAGGAAACTGTTTAAATGGTTGGTCCTAAAACTGTTGTTCACATGTATACATGATAATGCTGCTAATTGCAAGGCTCCCAGAAGATATCCTAAACTAGACCAGAACTGAAAGCTTGAACATATTGAAAGAAGATTCAAGTTATAATATCATATATTATGGCTTAGGTGTTGTTCGGTGCCAATTAGAATTGGTTTGGTTCCAAATTGGACTCAAAACTTTTGGCTAGAGCTTCATGCGTAGTTCAGTTTCAAATCGACATATATTTCATTAAAATAAAACTTAATTCAGTCTTGAACCGGTTGGTCCGGATCAACAACCGATTTGTTTATACTATGCACCAAGAACTGGACCATACATGACCAACGCCGACAAAGTCCGTCATTGTCTTTGTTTGGTTAGTTGGTTTAATAATTTGGACTAAGTTTACACGCCAACCCACAAGACATTAACTTTATTAGGACACAACACAAAAAAGGTCAATAGCTTTCTTTTTTTTCTTTAGTTTCATAACATAATTGTTAGGAAATTAAATCTGTTTTCCTACTGATCCAAAAAAAACCTTAACCCCCTTTCTTTTGTGTGTACAAAGTTTAGGGGCAGGTATTTGTAGGCAAAATAGATGATGCGAGTAAATATTGTGTAGGTGTATGGAAATCGTTGTATGAGTAACAATTGAGTGTAAACAATCTAATTTATAATTGGTTCCAGTGGCGGACGGTGATGGAGATGACGATGAAGCTCTTCCCCCAGGAATTAGAGTTTTAAAGTTTGATCCTTCAGTGGAAAATCACTTCAAAGCGATTGATAGAATTGCTATGCTCTCTGGAGACTCAGAATTCGAGCATGAACAAGCTGAGATTCAGCGATTGTCTGATTCTGTTACTTTCTTAAGGTATGCTTGTGAATTTTTTCTTGTGTATGAATGTATCTTTACTAGCAATATGTTTGTTTAATGTGTGAGGCATTCTACCTTAGCTGGGGTTAAAAAAAAAAAAAAAAAAAAAAAAAAAAAAAAGACAAAACTTACCTTAGTAGCGAAGACTGGAAGTTTTATTGATTAATGGTGGAAAATATCTTTTACATAAATAAACAACTAAAATCAGCAGCAATACAGAAACTTTTGCATTTCAGTTCTTTGTTTGTATCTCATGATTTTTATGTAGTTATTCTCTGCTCTCAACTATAGATTTTGATTTTCACAGTCAATGGAGATATTTTTGCTATAAACCTCGGGCTATAAGGTTTGCTTGCGAAAAGGAAACATCTCAGGAGAAAGATGTCACAGATAAGATAAACCTGCCTCAATTTTCTTCAGCAGCTGTTCCCAAGGTACAAGTAGATTTAATTATATGGATGTTGTAGTTCGCACAACCATAATATATTTATATGTGAAGTTTCACTCAAAAGATGCCTTATTAGATTGCGTCTAATATTGATGCAGGATATACCAACTGGAAATGAAATTTCGTCACCATTAAGGTTTGTTATTAATCCCTTTTTCTATGTTGCTGCTTCTGTAAATCATGATTACATAATTAGATATAGTATCCAAAAAAATTAGTTCTTTTTCTTGAGGCATGGAGTACCGAGTACGGACACTAATATGCACTGCATACTGGTTGAAACTTCAGGATTAAACAAGTTTATACTCATTTTTCTTATGGAATAAGTTTTGATAGTTGTTTGTTGAAAAAAACTTTAGATTTTGGAATAAGTTTTGTGTGTACCCACATTAGTAATTTCGAGGACATATGTTCCATTACTGAATGATTCAAAATTACTTGGTATAAATTGTATAACTTAGAAAGGGGGGGGGGGGGGGTTGTCAAATTTTACTGACTTGTCAAATGTCGATATCACAACATATTATTTAGTTCTTTTATTCTTTATATTTACATATATTATCTTATAACATCTTGTTGCAGCAAAGATTTTGTAATGTATGTTGGCGGCCCTGTTTGGGCATTGGATTGGTGTCCCAGAGTCGATCAAAATTCTACCTTTGACACTAATGTTGAGGTACTTATTCACATAAATGCCCTGTCCTTTAATGTTCAACTGCGTGAACATAGATTTTATCAGTTTAATGAACAGTTAACAACTCTTGTTGTATTTTAGCATCACACATGTAAAATATATTGAATTGGTTGTTAATCATTATTCTGATTTAGAAGAATGAAACAAACATCTTATCTATTTCTTTATTTATTTTGTACATTTATTCTAGTTCATTGCGGTTTCTGCTCATCCTCCAGAGTCTTCGTATCACAAGATTGGTGCCCCACTTACTGGAAGAGGTCTAATCCAGATATGGTGTGTGTTGAATACTGGTCGAAGTCAAGAAGGTGAGACTCCATTGGTCAAAGTCAAGAAGAGGAAATCTTCCACAATTATTGATCCCACAAAGTCAAAGAGACCGAGAGGGAGACCAAGAAAGACTCCTATAAAAGAAATTGAATCTTCCACAATTATTGATCCCACAAAGTCAAAGAGACCAAAAGGGAGACCAAGAAAGACTCCTATAAAAGAAATCGAATCTTCCACAATTATTGATCCCACAAAGTCAAAGAGACCGAGAGGGAGACCAAAAAAGACTCCTAGAAAAGAAATCGATGGCGGTGATCAGTTAACGCAAGATTTGCCTGTTCAGTCTCCTAACAGTCCAAATAATTTACTTCAGTTAGTTTCCAAAGAAGAATCCGAGGACAAGTTTAAATCTCGTAAGACAAGAGTAAAACCTAGAAAGAAACCGATGAAAGAATCATCAAAAAACTTTGATGATAGTAATAAAACTATGCAATTGCTTACTGAATCTACCAGTAATTCACCCAAAACAAGCCCTGAGCCTCTTGCTGTTAAATTTCCTGATAACTCACCCGCGTTGCTTGCTTTAGATAAGTTTACCCTTTTGACTCCAAGAATCCTTGCCAAAAAGCAAGTCAATAAAAAGCCTACTTTAGTCTATAGTCGAAGGCCAAAAAAACACAGTAAAGACCAATCAGCAAAGTCAATACGGCCAACCTCAAAGTCAAAATCAACAAAATGTCAAACAAAGAGTGAGAGTCAAGCAAAAGGTGGTGTTGATTCACCTGCGTTATCACAAAATTGTGAAAGTCCTATCGACCAAGATGATGTTTTGCCTAGACTTGTAATGGGCCTGGCCCACAATGGAAAAGTTGCATGGGATGTGAAATGGAGGCCTTCTGATCCCGGTTCTATTTCCAAACACATAATGGGATATCTTGCTGTCTTGCTCGGGAATGGGGCTCTTGAAGTGTGAGATTACTTTTAAATATTAATCAATGTGTTGTTATATGTTATATTATTTATTTTATACGTCTCTTTTTCATTACTGTCATGCAGGTGGGAGGTACCTCTTCCTAGTGTAACAAAAGCATTATTTTCTTGTCAAAAAGAAGGTAACGATCCTCGTTTCCTGAAGTTGAAGCCAGTTTTCTTATGTTCAAGGTTGAAATGTGGTGATAGACAAAGGTAATGGTTTTTTACTTACGACCTATATTTCTTATACAACATTTGCCGTATCCAGTTGTCATTTCATTATATCTTATTATTGCCATTTTGTAACCACCATTTTCTTCATTTATATTTGTGTTTTGCTTTTAACCTTGTTTTTGGGAATATTTTGTTTTCTTATACAGCATTCCCCTAACATTGGAGTGGTCAGCATCAGCTCCTCATGATCTCATTCTGGCTGGTTGTCATGATGGAGTGGTAAAGTTGTAAAAATAATTTTAAACTTATATATATATATTTCAATGTGTATTTAAATTACTCACTCAGATATCTATATACATTTAGGTTGCCCTGTGGAAGTTCTCTGCTAGTAGTTCATCTAAAGGTAATTTTTTAGGCTTTTACCATTTGTTTTGCAAATTTTGGCATACGCGTTATAGCTAAGTTTTCGGATTGGAAGATTTAAAAGTGAACCAACCATGCCAGTATAATTCGGTACCTCATTAAAGTGTGTACACGTGGAAGCAAAATAATTTTATATGAGTGATGTTTTTTGTTAACAAGTTACAAGTATTACAATTAGTTGATTTTAATTTCATGCTTTTTGTTTGCAGATACTAGACCTTTACTTTGCTTCAGTGCAGATACTGTTCCTATAAGGGCACTTAAGTGGGCTCCACTGGCCAGGTTAGTAAACAAAGAAACATAAATTCATGCATATTTAATATTTGTTTATTCTAACTAAATATGTGTTGGTGGTGAGTTGAGAATTTTATAAATTAACTATTTTAGGTGAAATTGTTTTATTATAATTCGAAATAGTTAGGGACTGTTTAGATGCAGAGAAATAAGGTTATCTCCGGAGTTTTTTTCATGGAAAAGAGAAGTCACTTTTCTTATTTAAAAGTGCACTTGTATTGTATTTTAATACTTTCCTTTACAATCTGTTGTTAATATCTGCAGTGACCCCGAGAGTGCAAATACAATTGTTACCGGTGGCCATAAAGGTTTGAAGTTTTGGGATTTACGGTTAGTATGCAAACATTCTACTAAATGTCATATTGTATTCTTCAAACGCAATGCTTAACTTTAATCTTGATCATTTTTCTCAATGAGAGAAAGAAAATTACAGAACGATGTATTTATATGGAGCGCAAACTGCATGAATAGAAAGAAACTTAAGATTTTTTCTCGTAATTAAAAACCAACTCTAATTTAGGCTCAAAACAGAAATGGTCTTTCAATTTATTACCCTTTTTAGCAACCAGCCTCATTTTAACTGATTTTACCTGTAAATTTCGGATGTGGCACTGGATGATGCCATCAGCCACCTCATCAGATGCCACATATGCAAAAGATGCTTCATCATCATCATACTCAGTTAATCCCACCAATAGCAAAAGCTAAGGTAGGGTCTGAGGAGGGTAAGATATAGACAACCTTACCTCCACCCCGTGGGAATAGAGAGGCTGCTTCCAGTGAGACCCCCGGCTCAATAGTGGTTTTGTATCAAGCCTTAGACATAAGGCACATAACACTTAGCAATCGGGACAAACCCAACTGGTGCATGTACCCCCCTTGTCTTTTGGCTATCAACGCCACCACCTGATGCATGATTAACCGTCTGTCATTTTTAACGTTATTTTCACGAAATTAGTAAAATAACGTTAAAATTAGAAGTTTGTAAAATTGACCTTTTTTTCTTAAATTTGCAATCTGTTCTTTTCTTAGGTGCACGGATGATGTATTTTTATCATGAGTGCATTTTTTGTATAACTTTTAGGGATAACTCTGAAAACCTCTACATACTTTCACAAAAAATGGACAGTTAAGTCTAAAAGTATTTTTGTGGTTGATTCGGTTCTCAAAGAATTGTCTTCTTCAAAAGTATATATTTTACCGGTCAAATCAACTAAAAATGCTGAAGTGGATGCAACTTGTACAAATGTATCTAAACGTGGATGCGGCTTGTCATAATCGTGGAGTTCCTCGTGCTATTTTCTTTCACAATAACAATATATGTTTATTTTACGCTTAATATGTACACTATTGCCACACCTACATTTTTATATTTTAAAAAAGCGACTTATTTCAGCTTTAAAATTTTCGCTGCAGTGATCCATTTCACCCTCTTTGGGATATACCTTATCAAAAAGTCGTAAATAGTGTGGATTGGCTACCAGATCCAAGGTACCGTGGGACCTTATAATTTTGTATTGCTTTTATGTTACCTCAGCTATTATAACTTCTCTGTATAACCTTTTTCTTTTTAAATTATATATTTATTTTGGTTGCAGATGCGTTGTTTTATCTTCTGATGACGGCGAGATAAAAATAATCAGCTTATTAAAAGCTGCTTGTGATGTCCCTGTTACTGGCATGCCATCTGATAAAAAACCAATGCATGGAGCTTATAGTTATTATTGTTCATCATCTTCAATTTGGAGTGTTCAAGTGTCACATTTAACACGTAATTTTCTTTATACTCATTCGGAGTATCATTACCAACTAAGGGTGCTCTTTTCAAATTCATTTATATATATTGAAAACATGACAATTTGATTTGTATTAGTTCGATAACAAGTCAAACAAAGTGGGTCTAAATGTGTCGAAAGCCATCTAAAGTGCATAAAAAAACCTTACAACGTCAAAAATTGCTATACTTTAATAATGTTTGATGCATTATGTAGTTGCTAGTTTATAGAAAAGGATAAAAAGAAGTGCTATGGGTCAGCCCAACCCAACATGTCCCGTCTCGACCCACAGATAAAGTTCAACTTGTACTTAACCCATCGGACCTGCTCGTTTTGCAACCTCTAGATTTTATGTCATTAGTGCAATATGGATTTTTATTTAATCTTTTCTTACCATTTTTAAAATGATCCCAGGCATGGTTGCATATTGTTGTTCAGATGGTAAAGTCATCAACTTCCAGGTGTGTTTTTTATATTATCATTAGTGCAATATGGATTTTTATTTAAAATGATCCAAGACTGACTAGGCTCGAGCTCGGCTCGTCATGCTTTTACGAAGCTCGAGCTCGGCTCGAAAGTAACACCCAAGAGCTCGAGTTCGGCTGGAGATAATTTGAGAACAATTTAGAATGAATAAAAGCTCGGCTCGAGCTGACTTCAATAGCTTAAATGAGCCAAAGCTTGGCTCAACATTGTTATTAGTTAAAATTAAATCTGTGCAAATGGACAAAATTGCATACATGGAAAAAATAATAGGAAGTTTGTTTGGGCTGGTTTAGTCTCATGAGCCTATACGAGCTTTGTAAGTAAAGCTCGAGCTCGGGCTCAATAACTAAGCGAGTCATATTTCAAGCTTGAGCTCGGACTCGTTAAGGCTCGGCTTGTTTGAGCTTTTTACCGATCCGATCCCGAGTAGGTCTTGATCCGCTGCGCATCGTTTACACCCCTACTTTCATATCATATATATGACTCCTACATTATTATTCATATATTCATTTTGATAAAGGGAATTGACATTTATGTTTAATGAAATTGATCAGCTTACAACCAAAGCAGTGGAGAAAGATCCTCTAAGAAACCGTGAACCTCATTATCTTTGTGGTTCCATAACAGAGGAAGAAGATTCAAGTCTTACTGTGTTATCGCCATTGCAAGACATCCCCATTCCAATGAAGAAATCTTCCACAGAATGGAGCGATACCCCCAAAACCAGTCGTGGCGTTAAGTCAAGGTCAAATCAAGAAAAGAGAGCCAAGGGCCAATTGTCAAAATTCCAAACACCACCCAAACCGTCCTCAGGTTCCTATATTTCTCTCTGTCTATACACACGCACATACATTTCTTTTATTACATTACAATTTATTATCTCTTTGCACCGCAGACTCTAATATCCCAATGCAAGTTTTAATGTCATAAACTTAAAAAAAATGTATATTTGATATTATTTCTTAGGTATACACGATAATATATCAAGTTTTGCAGGCGTATATATGAAGTTATTCTTATTATCTAATGTCTATAAAGCATAAGCACACCTGGCTCTCCAATCATCAATGATTAATATAGTTCTAATTTTATAGTGTCACACCCCCTTAAGACATTGCACATTATAATCAGATATGTATGTTTGTTATGCTAATGCTTAGGTCAAAACTTGTATTCAGGAGGCTCGTCGGTGATAGCTCAGTTGAACAATAACGACACCTCACAGGAAGCCCAAATCCATACCCAAACGAGTCAAGCGCTAGTGTCCATAGATAATGACAATAAGGTTGAAGAAACGGACGTTAAAGAGGAGGAAGCTGAAGTTCTCCCTCCAAAAATCATTGCGATGCATCGTGTAAGATGGAACATGAATAAAGGCAGTGAGAGGTTGGTGTGCTATGGAGGTGCTGCCGGGATTCTGCGGTGTCAGAAAATTATATGATTTAAGATTTGAGTGTTGAATAGGCAGTTTCATTAGTTAGGTGATGTGTAATTTAAGGGTATGGGAATAAGAGAATGGGTATGATTCCTTGTATGGGTGTAATGTTTGGTTCATTGGTCAGTATTATGTTAAACATCAAAATCATCCAAGGAACATATTCCCTCGGGAGCGTCCCGGGATAAACAAATCTAATATGAGGTGATTGCCATTACAATAATGTTTTTGTTTTTGTTTTTTTTTTCATTTTTGAAATTGTAAATATGACCAATTAATAGACATGTGAAGACTGTCATCTAGGAATTCAACTTCTTTAATTAAGGTCTCTTATATTGAAACTAGTGTATTTGCTTTACATTTGTTCTAGTTTATACTATATCATACCCTACCCGAAACTCGGTATTAAAATCTTGGGTATTTCCAACTCAGTTCTCTACCCGACCCTACCTGCCGGGTATTTACTAGGTACATTCGTACATGATTTAAAACCGGGTCCAAGTCAGGTATACTTGACCCTACCCGTTCCAAACCCAGAAAAAAAAAAAAAAAAAACACGAAACCAGGTTACATGCCCCCAAAAACTCGATTGCTTCCTCTCCAAAACCCAGTTCCATACCCGACCAAGGAATTACAATAGTTGTTTTTTACTTTGTTAACCATACCAGGAATCGTGTATAGAAAAAGAAACCTTAAATGTGCACCTCTAGTTTTCACCATTAGATCAATTAGTTCTTTTGTTAAGGTTAGTATTGATGAAAAAAAGTTAAGTAATTAGTGACCTCAAACTACATTAAAAAAAATATACAATATACAACCTCTATATCCAATGTACTCTTTAAAAATAGGAATAATGGAAATAAATAATCCCAACTATTAACTATTGGCCAATAACAGTCCCAACTACGAAAATTACCAATAGTGGTCCCAATTTTCGACATATTGGAATATAATGGACCCAAACTAACGGAGGTCTAACTCCGTTAGTGTGGTGCTGACATGGCATGCCACCTAGGATGCCACGTAGGATCGTTTTTCCACCTAGGATGCCACGTCAGATGCCACGTAGGATCATTTTGCCACCCAGGATGCCACGTCAGCATCACACTAACGGAGTTAGACCTCCGTTAGTTTGGGTCCATTATATTCCAATATGTTGAAAGTTGGGACCGCTATTGGTAATTTTCGTAGTTGGGACTATTATTGGCCAACAGTCAATAGTTGGGATTATTTATTTCCATTATTCCTTAAAAATATAATCAGATTTCGTCACTAGAGTAGAATCTCAAGTGGGCTTATTTGTTGGGCCTAACAAGGTGTATGGGCTCTAGCCACACATGAAAAACGTGTGACCATATGGGTATATGAAAAATGCCTTACAACAGTTTGAGTCGATCCCACATTCCTTCATATTAGGATAGCAATTACAAATTTTAGAACATTAGTGTCTAATTTCCATACGTTTTTATCCCAAGTACATGTGTTACGGGGCTTATTTGGGGCGTTCTTGGTGTCACATCAACACCGATTGGGAAGTAAACAACGATATAGGTGGGGCGCTGACGGAGCGGGTTACGGGGCAAATCACGGGCGTGAATAAGGAAACAAAGAGACATTGCGTTGCATGGGAAAGCATGAAGTAGGCATAGGGGCATGGAGCCACAACATGGGACGACGTTGGAAGAAAGTGAACGATTGTTGTTAACGTAGCGTCTACATGACTCCACTTTTCTTTCCAATTAAGCCTCAATACAATCTAAATATTATGATTTTGCAATTGATTTGATTTGACACATAGTAATATCAATTTGAGTTGACACGCAATATCTATATCTATACTATATATAATGTATGATACATGGGTATTTTAAGATACTCAAAAGTTAAGAACTCTTTTCTTATTAATGCATAATGTACAACACTAAAATAAGGGTAAAATAGTCATATAAACACTTTTACACTTTGATACCTCATTTTAAATCCTTGAACTTTAAGGCAACAACCCCCACGACTTTTAAACGACCATAAATTTTTTATACGTTAATTTTTTCAAGAAAAATTAAATAATAAAAACGAACTTTTTATTCTCTTTAATTTGGGTATAGTATTGCTAATTTTTTTTTTAATTTTAAACAGTTAACGTGTTTCGTGGTAACGTGATTAACTAGGGCCGTCTCAACCATTATCGGGGCCTAAAACGAGTTTTAAATTTGAGACCCTTTTAGCTAAAAAAAAAGTTCGATGTTTGCTTTAAAACCTGATATGTTTGCTAGACTTGCATTTGGGCAGAAAATATAATTAAAAGACTTACCTAATCACTTTTCAAATTTTAGCATAAGAGAGACCGTGGTCGAAAATCATAACATCGTCTTTGTTGATGCAAGAAAAAATGAATCAAAGACACAAAAGAATGTTTTGCCTAATAAGTTTCCACTTTACATTAATTTTCTTATTAAGAACATTAATTTTCTTATTTCTTAATATGACATTTTGATTAAGCTTCAGCTTGGGTGCTAAGGGATAGCCAAAGCACCACGACGCTAAAGAAAAGTACAGACTGCAATGAATAATTTATGTAACCGTTAATGAATTGTTGAAATATGATAATAAAAAAAAGAATCAAATACAGGTAGAATGATGACAGTTAATTTATAAACACTAAAGATAGATAATATAAAAAATACCAAGAGCACAGGACATCAAAAACATCCTAAAGTTGAAAGCAAAATATGAATCAAAATCTAAGTCTCATCTATGATTATGATAATATAAACCTAACGAAATTTAATCACATATGAATTCAATAAAGATCTAGCATTTTATTAAAACATGAAGTTATAATCCACATTATGTCATAATTCATCTGCATAATTCGTAAGCTGCAAAAATCAACAACTGAGTGATAAAAGTTAATAGATTGTCAATTTACTTTCAATGCATGCGTATCAAATCAACAATTAGATGCGTAGCAAATCAACAATTTTGAATGAGCTAAGTTTCTAATTACAACACCTTATATTTTGATTTCGGTCTTGATTTTGATTGTAAAAAGAATCAGAACAAGACCGCCACAGAAGATAGTTGGACTTCAAAGATTGTGGATTTACGATTCAGATGTACGATGTAACATCCCACATCGATCGGGAAAGGGAACGAAAACTTCATTATAAGGGGTTGGATGCCTTCCCTATCAGACAAGTTTTAAACTTGTGAGGGGCGGGCGCCTGAGGGCGTGCCAACCTCCAAATCGGACAATATCTGGTACAATGCTTGGGCTGTTACAGATGGTATCAGAGCCGGGGCCGGACCGGTGTGCCAGCGAGGACGTTGGGCTCCCTGGGGGGGGGGGGGGTGGATGTAGCATCCCACATCGGTTGGAAAGGGGAACGAAAGCTTCCTTATAAAGAGTTGGATACCTTCCCTAATAGATGCGTTTTAAATCTATGAGGGGCAGGCGCCCGAGGGCGTGCCGACAGCCAAAGCGGACAATATTTGGTACGGTGCTTGGGCTGTTACATACGACCTTTCATTGTTACTACAAGATTCGATTTCCAGTCCTAACTTTCCCGCTTTCATTTTTTAACTAACCGCCTTGCCTTTTTTATGGGAACAAGCTACAGTCCAGTACCACACAAACATGCCCAATACAAAAATAAAATAAACATATTAGAATGAGTCCCAAAAAGATGGACCCTAAGCCCATGCTTTAGTAGAATTATACTTTAGCCAAAGTTTGGTTATTAACAAAATTAATTTACCGGACTGAAAACATTATCTAACCGATGACGTCGGTTTTGTTTGAAGCTAAACACTGAATTGAATCGAACTATGCATACCCGTAAAAGTTGTTTTGTTTTCCGTCGTATCACGCGGACAACCTGCTAGTAGAATATATAATATTATACATGTTCAATTTAATCATTTAACTTCTTAACTTTAAGGACTATAAAAATAGAAATTACCATTTTGTTTCGTGTGAAACCGAAAGGAGGCCAAACCATTAATCAAATTAAATGGAATTAAATTTGGTCCTTACATTCTCGTTCCATCAAATTAAATTGAGTAAAATGAATTCTAACCAAAACTTTTTTAATAGCATTTATTTTGAGTAAGATTGGTCAAATCAGAATTATTTTTTTTTTTTGAAAAAAAAAATCAGAATTAATTAATTGGTTATTGCCGATGAAGCCTAGCTCAATTGGTGAAAATTGGGGGAGCTAGAGTGGGGGTTATGTGGAGGTTGATGGTTCGATTCTTGTTGAAGCCATATTTATCACATGTAGGGGTTCCACCTGAGGAGATCCCCAATCCAGGTGGAATGGGTAATCAGTACAGGCTAACCCAAAATGTTAGCTGGAGCTCCACAGATTACATCACTTGCCGTTCAAAAAAAATTAATTGGCTATTATGCGAACATTTATATACAACAATTTAACTTTGTGTAGTTTTTGTTTTTTTGCTTTATCTATTTTTGGGGATAGTGTGAATGTACGTGCATTGCAACGGATGCGTCTGTTTTGTCGCTTTCTAGTTGTTGGGCGTTGTGACACGTGTGTGGGTTTGTGGGTGAATTCTAAACATAACCACATTTCAAAAAGAATATGTATAAAAAAATAAACGGGCGTTTACACTTTACACAACCCTGATCCAGGTTATAAACTGTTAACCGAATATTGAAATTGTCAAATCCGTATCTCAAAGTCTCAAACCATATAGACTGTCGGCTTACCATGAATGGATCATAATAGGTAAAAGCATGTTACATGGAAATAAGCCAATACCTTAATTCATTTAAATGAATATAGCTAACAAGCCTAGTGGTATGAAATTATAAAATTTATGTCAAAAGAAACAATAGAGGAAAAAAAGTCATCTTACAAGTACATTAGGTGGAATAAAATTTCATGAACGTTTTTTTAGTAAATACCACTCTTCTTCACTATCATTGGCAAACCCTTTCAATAAAACATTCACCAATCAATACATTTGATCCAAAAGTCTTATTTTCTCTTTCGGTTAATCAAGCAAAAGTGCAGACACTTCAATTATTAGTACTTCCTTTTGCCTATCAAAATTTTCTATCGGTTGTATTTTGTTCTTTTGTTGTCCTACATTGCATGTAGAAAAAAGAACATTATAATTATTCCAATGTTCAAACCATGATAGTCATTAATTGTTATATCTGAAAACTGTATTTGTAAAGTGGTCATGATACATGTAGATGTACATTTTTTATAAAGTGGTCAATCTTAGGAATGACAAAGATGTTCCAAATAGTGTTCCCCCGCTACATTTCTTATTTCTTTTTATAGTGGCTAGTTGTAACAACGTGTAGGTGGTGAGGTCATGGTTGTGTCGGTGGCAATGGGTAGGTGGTGGTGATGGGTGGCAATCACACAAATCTAGTAATTTAAACTGGTATTCACACAAAATCCACTAATTTAAATTTGTAAATTTAAGTGAAACCAACCAACACATGATGCAAATTAGGGATGTTATATAATGCATAGATCAATGCTTCATTGCTTCCGAACTTATGTAATGTAACAAGCAGCTTTATTACAACTTGAACTAAAAGAATATATACAAGAAATTGTTAGGATATTCCAACAACAAAATAATAATAATAATAAAAAAAGTATTCAAGTCAGACCATAAATACTTAATATATTCTTCTTTTGATGATACGCACTAGCACAAAGGGCCACAATTTTACTAAATATTCATATATTATATTTTTAACCACTTTCAGAAGAAGAAGAAGAAAATAACACAGTGAAGGTGAAGAGCATTGTGGGGTTTCAAGGATTACAACATTTAATTGGGTGTTTATGAAGTGTTACATTACAAAGAGTGCATAAGAGATATATAGCAAATACTATTAGCATTATGCTATGTGTGTAATAATTTCTCTTGATTAATAAAAACCAACCAATCATTAAAGTTGAGTGATGATAAGGTTGACTGTTGCCATTAGAGTTGGGGTGGCATTCAAGTTATGTTACTTCCTAATAGTTCCTATAACTTTCTGGTCCTTTGCTACCACATGAATGTAATTAATTAAAGTGCAATTGTATACTTTAAAATCGTGAATTTGTATTGAAACCAAAATAATAAAAATGATTCATGAATCATGTACATAGATAGTTTGTTTGATTCATCACCTGTCCAAATATCAAACCGCCAGTCAAATCGTTAAACCACAAAATAAACATGTTGAGCTATTGAATCAATCAACCATCGTCGGTTTGATCATAACTCTTGAGTTGGGTTAGTCCTTGTTGATGCGAACTTTGAATCATGTTACAAACGTCAAAGATATATCATGTTACAAAATCAGTTTCGTGATTTTAAATAATTATATCTTGTTATAATTATTTAAAATCGTGAAATTGAACAAATCACTATTACATTTTTTTATAATTTTTTGTAGTTTAATTAAATAAAATAGTGAAAAAATATAATGTTTCGGAAAAAAGTATACAAATAGTTCTTGTGACATGTTCAGGTTTTATTTCATTTTTACACATAGTTGATCGCGTCTGTCATTGCGACCTTGTAAATGTTTTGACACTATCTTAATCCCTAAAAGCTAATTCAAACACTTGAATCCCCCAAAATGACAAAGTCATCGTTCTTACCTACAGTACAATCGTTACAACCTTCATGTACATCCTCAATTAATTCGAGAAATTTAAGTTAGTGCGAGTTTTGTAACGTCCCCTACATTTCTCTTAACCCAAGTTTTTAACTATAAATGCACAAAATCAATCAACTTTTAAATACTAAAAACAACTCTAAAAAGCCATATCACAGCTTGTCTTATGAGTTTCATTTTCTATAGAATGAATCATTGTTTATATATTATCAATCAGAGTTTTGAAAAGCATCCTAAACACCAACTTATAAAAAAAATAATAAAGAATCATTGGACAACTCATTTCCATTTGTATGTTGTTGATACTTTTGTTATATGAAGAAACACAAATTGGAGAGATATGGAGAAGTGAAAATTAAATAAATAAAAACATAACAAAGTCTCAAATGATATTAACTAAAAGATGTAATTTCTTAGATTTTAATCAGGGAATCTTAAAAACTTAATATATTTTGGAATCATTGATATAAGTTTTTTTTTTTTTTTTGGTCTTTATTTAAAAGAAGAAATTGCATGGATGATGGATTATTCTAAGAGTAAGAATAACCACCAAACCCTCAATTCACAAATCAAAAGTTGGGCCTACTCAACACTCATTAACAGCATAAGTGCATAACTTGCAAAGAAAAAGAAAACATCATTTTCCGAACATTCGTTGTCACGTGTTACGATCATTCTTGAATAACAATCGTCAATAGGTCATAACATTAAAGTTACAATGAATTACACTTTTGTTATGATATAAATATTTTTTTTTTTGAACGGCCAACAAATTTTTATTAAACACCCAGGCTAGCGGGAAACTAGCAAAATCGCCCGACGTACAAATACGACCCGTACATCACAATTCACCCAAATACGAATATATACATGAAAAGATACAAACTTGATGCTAAGCTATATGTTAAAACCTCGCCATTTCTCCCATTCCAAATCGATCATCTTTGCGCGTGTCATGACCCAAAGAAAAGTAAGTGTTTTAATTTCGCCAATCACCTTGTGTAAAGACGGCTGTTCCTGTTTGAAGACCACCGCGTTTCTGCATCCCCATATACTCCAAATAGTCGTTAAACATATGGCGTAGAAAACCTTTTTCTTCTGTTTTGACCCACCCACGTAATTATGCAGAGACAATAGATCGCGAACATCAAAAGCAAAAAAGGATCCAACCTTGCACCATTGAGATACCTGCTGCCAAACTGATTCCGCAAAAGAGCACGTGCAAAACAAATGATCCCTTGATTCTATCGCATCACCACACATCGGACAAAGCCCCAAACCCACATTGATGTTCCTTCTACCCAATGCTTCTTTTGTAGGCAGCCTGTTAAGCCCCGCTCGCCATGCCGTTATTTCAACCTTCCTAGGAACCCAATTATTCCGCTCGAACACCCACGACGGTATCACTGAATTAGCATTCTGCAGCAAACCTTTCACTTCCTTAACCGTAACATCCCCCAGCCCTCCGTTGACCCAAACCCAACTGTCTGCAGCACCGCCCAGCACTGGTGGCTGCAGAACAGACCCCAAGACACCCAATTCAACCATTGCAGCCCCATTTAACTCATTCGATCTCCACTCCCAGTCCCACCCCAGTCCGTCAACAGAGACCCGGTCTGCTAGTGACACGTTCCTGTCCCTTTCAGCCCTGAACAACGCTGGATAATCAGCTGCAAGCAGGCCATTACCGGTCCAGTTATCCAACCAAAATTTGATGAGATTCCCATTACCCACAACCGCTTTCGTGCACAGCTCCATATCGACCCCCAAGGATTTCAACCTTTCAAATGCTCCAGCAATAGCCTTCCACGGTCCAGGAACAGATAGCTTGCACGGAATAGGATTCCATGCCCTCGAGGAACTATGAATTGACCAAATTACTTTCCGCCAAAGCCCATCCGTTTCGGTCCGAAACCTCCACCACCATTTTGCTAGCATCGACAAATTAGCATCTCTAAGGGACCCAAACCCAAGTCCACCCCTATCACAAGGCGCTATCACCCCATCCCAAGCGACCCAATTCATTTTTGCTTTCTCTTCGGATCCCCCCCAAAAGAAAACTCTACGCATTCGATCTAGTTTATCCAAGACACCCACCGGGGCTTTGTATAATGCGAAAAAATAGGTGGGCAATGAATTCAACACCGCTTTAATCAAAACCACTCGCCCTCCAAACGACAAGGTTTTCGCTTTCCAATTCGACAATCTATTCCGAAAGGCTTTCAAGATCGGCTCCCAATATAAATATTAATAACTATATAATTGTAGGGTTGAGTTATGCTTCAAAGTTTAAAAAAATAAGAAGTGTAGGAAGCCACTAGAGTAACGCATGTCACATGCTACTCCCCCCCCCCCCCCCCCCACACACACACACAATTTTTTAAACGTTCAGAATTTTTTATACGTCATCTTGTGAAAAAAAATATACCATAAAATATAGTGTTTTTTTTTTTTTTTTTTTTTTAATATGAGCACTCTATTGTTATACTTTTGAAATAAAATTTTGAAAATCCAGTTGCATAAGACACAATGGAGATAACACAAAACACAATGAGTATCAAACTAAAAACAAAACACAATGAACAATAAAGTATAAAACACAATGAACGACAGACTAAAACACAACGAACAACAAAATAAAACACAACGTACACTTGAAACGCAAAACTTATTTGCCTAAACCACAGTGAACAATGTAAAACATAATGGAAAACATACTAAAAACACAATAGACAAAGTTAAATCATGTGTAGACTAAACAAAAAACACAATAAACATATTGATACCACATATGTGTATACTGATAACACAATAGACAAGCATGAGACACAATGAAGTAAAAAACCAAATTTACACTTATTATGTTTTAAATTTTTATATAGCTATATAATACTCGTATAAAAGATAAAAAGTTTAGGCCCCACTTGCGGTGTGCACATATAATGTATATATGTGTGGGCTATTAAGGGGCAAAAGTGAAATTTCATTAATTATAACGTTATTTTACTAGTTTCGTGAAAATAACGTTAAATGCAGGGGACGGTTAATCATACATAATGTGGTGGCGTTGATAACCGAAAGACAAAGGGTACAAGCACCAATCGGCCTCTATCCCGAGCGTTAAGTGTTATGTGTCTTATGTCCAAACTTAATGCAAAACTACTATCGATCCGTGGGTCCTCTCGATTACTACGTGTAGAGATAAGACTGTCTAAATCTTACCCTCTTTAGACGTTACCTTAGCATCGCTATTGGTGGGATTTACTGAGTATGATGATGATTGTATGAAAAAAAATAGACGTTTTAAAATGATGAGGGAATTGACATGTGTCTTGTATATGAAAAGAGAAAGTCAAAAAATGCGGTTTGTTTTCATTTTATACCATTCTCCTAATTTAATATTTAATTTTTCCCTCGAACTAATCTCAACCCCTTAAATCTATGATCAATGGACAAAAATCCGTCTCTATCCTTTCTAGAAAAAGTGTCATTTGTATTTGATCTTACCATATCATTGTAATTCTATATTGTTTATAAAGTCGTTTTGATGTTATATGAAAACTATATAATTATATATAGTTTTACACATGTAATGTAAAAGGTTTAATTTTTATAAGTGTTAAAAAATCATGGTTAAAAATATATCTAAACTATTTTACGATAGGCAGTACAATACGTGAAGGACAAGCATCACTAGCTGCTCTCCATGGTGGCATGCTCAACTTGTCCCCTTACACCCCATGGATTTGGCTCGCTTACCTCTTCTCAATAATCTCACATGAGCTTCTCTACTCTCTTTCCCTTTCACATCAGACGGGCGATCATACGGATCTGTCCAAGTTCTCTTAAAACAAGTAAATTTATCAAAAGTAATTGTTGTTATTGTGGTTATAAATATATATAGCAACTAATCACTTTTGATTTTGTGTTTGATCAAAATGCTAAATGGTTCAGTACAAGAAAATTACATTTGGGTGCTGTTTGTTTTTTCTGCAGGAAAAGGTCTGCAGTCTACGGACCACATCTGCAGACATCTGCAGGAGAAGAGGTGGACCAAAGGTCTGCAGTCTGCAAGAGGAAGACTGTTTGTTTTTTAACTTCTGCAGTTTGCTGAAATAAGCTGAAATTTAAAATAAATAGTTCTACAACACTGAAATAACAACAATAACGTTTTTTCAACATTTAAATTTAAATAATAGTTCTACAACACTGAAATAGCAACAATAACGTTTTTTAAAATAAAAACAATAGCACTTTTTCAAGCAATTTGTTCCGTACTTTGCATTTGCATTAATTGCTCGACAATTTCATCTCGTAATTGGGTCATATATTCTCGATCCGATGCAGTACCGTGTACCTCAACCTCTTCTTCATCAGCATCGACGTGCACATTGCTATTTCCCTAACGACACATTCGGTTGATCGTATTCTGTAAAGAACTCATCGCTGAAGCCCTCTTTCCTTATAAAATTATGTAACGCAAAACATGCAATGACGATGTTCCTTTGCGTAACCAACGGAAATGGTGCCATCCTCTTCAATATAGGGAATCGGGCTTTCAAAACACCAAAAGCACGCTCTGGAATTTCTGGCAATGCCATCCATGCCGCCCTCATGTCTGGTGACCGACCAAAAATATGGTAAGCAGCTAAAAATAGGGGATCTACCAGGTTCAACCCAACCAACTTTAGCTTCTCTGAACACTCATCAACTGTTTGCCCTTCTTTGCCTTTAATCAAATATTGTAGTGCCTTTTGCATATCACGTCCTAATTCATCCTCAAAGGTAGATGATTTTGAAAATTTTGCCTTTTTCTTTGGATTAGGCTGGGTGGTATGCTCAGGAGTATGCTCAGAAATAGGATTGGGAGTAGGCTCACGAGTAGGCTCAAAGGTCTGATGACCAGTGTCGGCATCATCATCATCTATGTCATGCAAAACGGTGTCCATAAGCAAAAGTGGATTGGGACGATGACAAGAAGATGATCCAACCACTGATGTTTGGGTTGAGGTCCACTTGTGCATCCCAGTGGCAGCATTACCATCAAACAATTGTGCACAAAGTTCTGGAAAAGGCAATGGAACTGTTTTCAATGATCCAGCCTTTAGATGCCCCTAAACCCAAAGTAAAAAAAAAGTTGTTTATAGTTAGATGTGAAAAAAAATATTGGTCACAAACATACCTTTTTAAATTCCTCCCATTCCTCATTTGTTAAGTTAAAAGTATTTGTCTGAGCATTATATATGTTTCCAATTTTGTTTTTCAAATACACCCATCCTGTGTATTTGGCTTTCAGATTGTCATACGCATTTTTCATCTGTTTTTGAGTCAAATCAAGCCCAAACCTTTCCTTAAGAACGTTTCCTAACTTATTCCACGACACCTTTTGCATACTCAATCCTTTCCTACCCACCGTGTTTGTCTCTTCAATGCAAGTCTCTAATAAGCATTTTATATGCTCAGTTGACCATTGTTGTTTCTCTCCCATTTCTATTAATGAACAAACAAGGAACCAACATGAACTACTTGAACATTCTAAGCAACAATTAACAACAAATCGACTAGATTACACATTAGAACCACCACAACAATCCCAAATCAACTACAACAAGAATCGACATATGAGCAACAACATGAACTACTACAACAATCTGAGCAACAATTAACAACAAATCGACTAAATTACACATTAGAACAACTACAATAATCCCAAATCAACTACAAATCTGAAAAAAAAAAAACAATATCTTAACAACAAATCTGAACATTATGAACAACAAATCAACTACAAAGCTGAAGAACATTATGAACAACAATATCTTAACAACAACTATGAAGAACATAACAAATAACATAAGAAATCTGGAAAAAAAAAAAAAAAACTGATTTAAAAAAAATTTAACCAAATCAGAAAAAAAAGATAACAAAATAACAAAACTGAAAAAAAAAATATCACATAACAAATCTGAAAAAAAAATCGACTAAATTACAAAACTGAAAAAAAAAAGATCACATAACAAAACTGAAAAAAAAATTAACATATAACAAAAATACCTTTGGCCGGAGAAGAATCTGAAAACCCGCCGGAGGAGGAGGAAGGAGGAGGGAACCCGCGCGCGGAGGAAGGAAAAGGGAAGGAGGAGGGAACCCGCCGGAGGAGGTGGCCGGCCGAAGGCTGGCGGCGCCGGAGGAGGTGGGGGTAGGGTTTGGGTGAGTGGGTTGAGAGGTGGAAGGAGATGAGGGTTAAGGTGTTTTGTTTTGTTTTGTTTTTGTGAGAAGAGGTAAAAAGAGGTAAAAAGAGGTTGGTTCATGTCTGCTTGGGGAAGAGGTGGGGAAGAGGTTTTTGGGTGTGACATCTTCTAAAAAACAAACGGTCTGCTGATCCCTTATGTCTGCCCGCGTCTGCACGGCGCAGACATAAATGATTAGAAGTGCTTTTTCAAAGAAAACAAACACCCCCTTGGTGAAGGTCACGTAGACATAACCATTGTTGTTGATCAAAACAAACTCAGGCCTAAATTTTAGGCTGCTAAGCCAAATGTCATATCCTTGGCTAACCTAAAACATCGGTAGAATCTAGATGGATGGGGAGCTTGTAATCATATCATGTTAACTCATACGAGGGTATCATAATCAATATATAAAGTCAGCATAAAAAATAAATGACGCTAGTAATCTGAACTAAAACTTTAGTTCTTTAAAAAACTAAAGCTTAGTTGTTTTAATTAAAAAAGAGGAATAAAATAAAGAATTTGGCTAGTTTTTTTTGAACGACCACTTTCAATTTATCCAACCTTCGGTCACATCTCCCGTATTGGGAGATCTATCACCCTACTCCGGCCAGTTATGTTGTCTTAACCGGACTCACACTGGCTTTGGAGTCTGGCTAAACATTTACAGGGAAATTACAGGTATTTTTGCAAGTGGCTAACAAAGAGTGAGCCCACCTATGTTTAAAACATGTAGGCTTCAACACTTGAACTCCTGACCAAAGCCGGTTCCAAACCTTATTAGCCTTGATGTACACTTGACCAAAAGGCAAGGGACAATAATTTGGCTAGTTTATATGAGTAAATATAAAAATATAGTCCAACACTTGTAGCCTAGTTGGTTGAGAGCCTAAAGTTTTTCATGGGAGGCTTGGGTTCAGTTCCCACTAGCTACATTTTGAGGACATTGGTGGATGGGAAATGAGGGATGACCCGGCCATTGGCTTGGGTTCGAGTCCTGATCCCGACCGGTTTTACTGACTATTTCACCGTCGTGCCTTCGGGCGGGTGAGTGGTCGGGTTTTCCCGGGAATTGGTGGCAATTGGTGGCCCGGGTACTCTCGAGTACGTGATTCGCCAAAAGGGTGCCCGAGAGTGCTCGGAATTGATTCGTTGGCCGTTAAAAAAAAATATAAAAATATAAATAGAAAGATAACTAAATAAAATATAATTGTTTGAATTTTTAACCATGTCGTCTTCTGTGAAACGGGTTAAAGGCGAAATTTGGAAGAAAATAAAATAAATTTGAAAACGATTGGTCAATAATCAAATGATGTCTGAAAACTGACATGCATAAGGAGATAAAGAAGATATTGACGTGCAAATTTACTAATTTGTCCATAAAAAATAAGCTAAAAGGGTGCCCGACAGTCCGACACCATTGACGATGGATATGAGAAAGTGACAAAAGAAATTATTTACACAAAAAGTTATATAATACTAGCTTATACCCCGGGAGCGTCCCGGGTTGAGAAATTTAAGTAAAGTGAATAAAATTAGAAGTATCTAAACTATAAAAATGGCATATATGTGTCAACTTACATTAGATACTTTAAAAAAAAAATACCAAAAGATCCATTTCACCTTACAACATCAACACCTAAAACAAAATATTAAGATCCCAAGCACTTCAAGGGGACATAGATTGTTTAGCACCAATACATTCAGTCAAAGGTCTTTAACTGCATACAATAAGATTTGGGCTATTTCAGAATATGGTAGAAAAAGAAAACATAGCAATTACCTGTTGGAGAGCGTCCCGGATTGAAATATCTAATATGACATAATAAAATATCTAATATGACAACATAATTAATGACTTGCCAATATATGATTAATGATTATTATTATTATTATTATTATTATTATTATTATTATTATTATTATTATTATTATTATTATTATAAACAAATCTCTGTCATAAGTTATCATATTCTAATATAAAAAAAGAGTAATTGGGTCGGGTATCACCTAATCCCAGGCCCGACCCAAACCCACAATTTTTTTTAAATTAATTCCAAACCTGACACAATACCTGTCGGGTTACAAAAAATAGTCGTTTTTTTCTCTCCGTTTTTTATATAGCACTATGGTACTCGTTGGAAAGATAATAAAACGCTCGTTAATTTGGTGTAATTTTTTTCTTTAAAAAATCTCGTGTATAAAAGATATTAACGTTTAAAAGTTATGGGAGGAAACATTAGAGATAAAAATCTAATTTTGTTTTTAAATTTTAAATTATTATTTTCCTAAAATAAAGGTCTTGCCACATGAGATGACACATGGCACACTCAATAAAGAGAATACCTTCTTTGAATGTCATGTCATTAAAATGGTTTTGGTTTATTATATGTATAGATAAACGTTTTTTTGCCGTTCCAAAAAAATATAGACGATTTTTTGAAGTTTTTTTTTATAATTATAACTTCATTTGTAAAGGTTATATATTATGCGGTTGATAACCCATTTGACAAAACGTCAAAACATGATTATTTGATTTAGATTATTTTATTGCTTAAAATTATTAAATCAT
Source organism: Ambrosia x helenae (assembly GCA_030844895.1). Taxonomy (NCBI): domain Eukaryota; kingdom Viridiplantae; phylum Streptophyta; class Magnoliopsida; order Asterales; family Asteraceae; genus Ambrosia; species Ambrosia x helenae. The sequence continues at coordinate 3,076,241 of CM061225.1, forward strand.
TAGCTAATGATCGTGAGTTAAGAAATGAGTTTGAACCACTATAATTTTTTTTGATTGAAATGTCATTGGTAAAGGGAAGGGACACTTCTAGTAAGTTTTTTTTTTTTTATTTATTTCACTGGTTGAACCGTTAGTACACATTTTGTGGATTTAATATACATTCATCACTGCTTGTTAGCTAGAACCAGTAAAAAGTCCATGAGACCCCTACCAATACCCACAACGATCGTATTATTATGCTAGTAGTGTGGTACCTGTGGACAAAACTGATTACACCCCGTCGGCCACTAATGTGACTTGTGCATGGCAGAAAACAACTTCCTTGAGGAGCTTGAAATACCACTACACATGGTCATATGATTCCCTTATATACTATTTTTTTTTCCTTTAGTGGGGATATCAATAAAAACCAAAAGAACCTGTTTGCAAGAAGCTAGAACTGAAGCAACACTACAAAGACAAAAGTAAATCAAATAAAAAAGAGCACCAATCTCTCAGTTCAAAGGCTTTTGTAGATTATCACTAAGATCATATATGTAAAGTAATAGATAGCATTAATAACATTCACTTTATATTTATAGATAATTGTAATCAATTTGAATTGTATTTATCTCTTCCCAAAAATAGGGATAGAGACTCTTGTATATATGGTTAATCCAAGGGCCTCTCCCTAATCTTCCTCCTCCCTTCTTTCTGCCTTCGCCGCCCCCTTTCTGCACTATTCTGTTCCGATCAGTTCTTTCTTTCCGACCACCATGTTCTCTTCACCTTTACATCCGGCTGTCACAGTCAGCAATATTAAAATTTTTATCCCTATCACCCTTGACCGACAAACCGAACACTACAACACATGGGCCGAGCTTTTCATTATTCATTGTAAGGCTTATGAGGTCTATGACCATCTCCATCCTCGTCCAACAGCCGCTTCTTCTTCTGCCTCGGCTGAAACAGATTCGGCTACTACCCCACAACCTCCAACCCATGTCTCTTGGGAGCGCATAAACGCCATTGTCCTACAATGGATCTATGGCACCATATCTCAAGACCTTGTTCGCACAATTATGGTACCCAACACCCGTGCATACGATGCATGGTCTCGCATCAAAATCATCTTCCTCGACAATCAAGCCGCCCGTACCATCAACATTCAAAATAAATTCTTCAACTCTCGCCTCGAACAATTCTCCAACATCTCCTCATTTTGTCAACATATGAAACTCTTATTCGATCAACTCAAAAGTCTTGAAGCACCCATCACCGAAAATCAACTCGTCCTCCAAATCCTTACCGGCTTAACCGAACCTTTTGAAAGCATTTCGCTAATTCTTCAAAACACACATCCTCTTCCGGACTTCTACACCATCCGTTCCAAACTTTGCCAAGTGGAAGATAACAAAAACGCTCAGGCAAAGCTTTCGGCTCAAACCGCGGGTACCGCTCTCCATACCACCACTCAATCTTCCGGTGCTCGTAACAACGACAACCGGCCTCCACCACCTCCCTCATATGACCGCTCCGGCTCACAGGACTCACGCAACCGCGGTCGCGGAAGGGGCCGTGGACGCGGGAGACAATCCTACGGCCAGGGAAGGTACCAACAGCCCCATCATCAAAACAATCAGTTCTGGCCTCCACCTTGGTCAAACCCATACCCCAATTATTATCCGCCTTCCCCTTGGGCTCACTGGCCCAGTCCGCCATGTCCTTACCCATCCGCACCCACACCAAACAATACCCAACAGTCTGCCCAACACCCAAACACATCCGGCCCAGGACTGTTAGGCCCAAAACCTGCTTCCTCCTCCGCGGCCTAGTATTATCACACCAACTATTCCCCCACCGACATTGCCCAGGCCCTTTACAACTTAGCCATACACCATGACGACCCCTCATGGACCATGGACACCGGCGCGTCAGGTACAATGTCTCCTCAATTTGATAAGTTTAAGTCTATTTTTAATTCTGACATTATTCGTAATATTATAGTTGGTAATGGTAAAACCATTCCGGTTTTAGGACAAGGCAACATAACCTTACCACCACCATTTCCACCATTTAAACTAAATAATGTCCTTTACGCACCCAACCTTGTTAAAAACCTTATTTCAGTAAGACGTTTTACAACTGATAATCAATTGTCTGTTGAATTTGATCCTTATGGTTTTAGTGTGAAGGACCTAAAGACCAAGAAACCTATCCTATGGTGCAATACCTCGGGGGACCTCTACACACTCAGCCCGTCCAACATCACCAACATCACTACTGCCTCCACTTATGCAGTCCTCACTCAAGACATTTGGCATCAACGGCTTGGTCACCGTGGCCCGGCCATTTTGCAAAATTTAAAATCTTCTAGTTTGATTTCTTGTGGTACTTTAAATAATAAAACATGCAATGCTTGTATTTTTGGGAAACACACTAGACTTCCTTTTATTGATTCGAATACAAGTACTCATATGCCATTTGATCTTGTCCATAGTGATGTTTGGACCTCCCCGATCATTTCAAACGGGGGTCACCGCTATTATGTCCTATTTTTAGATGATTTCACAAATTTTCTATGGACATACCCTATAGCACATAAATCAGACGTATTTACCATGTTTACAAAATTTGCCAACTTTGTCCACACCCAATTTAATACCAAAATTAAACAACTTCAATGTGATAACGGACGTGAATATGCCAACAATCAATTCCATAATTATTGTACCCAAAATGGCATGCACTTCCGTTTCTCTTGCCCACACAGCTCATCCCAAAACGGGAAAGCTGAACGCAAAATCCGCACCATTAACAACCTTATGCGAACCATCCTCGCCCACTCCTCAACACCCAATACCTATTGGCACCACACCCTTGAAACAGCCACCTACCTCTTAAACATCATCCCAAGCAAAATCCATAAATTCCAAACACCCACCCAACGCCTATACAAATGCATACCCACATACGATCATCTCCATGTGTTCGGTTGCATTTGTTACCCCTTAATACCAAACACCACCATACACAAACTTGCCTACCGCTCATACACTTGCGTGTTTCTTGGGTACCCGTCAAACCACCGGGGATACAAGTGCCTTGACCTCAAAACAAAAACCATCACTATAAACCGCCATGTCATATTTGATGAAACTATCTTTCCATTTTCCAAGACACACCAAACAACACCAAATACATACAACTTCTTGGATAATGGCATTCACCCTTCATTCATGTTAACACCCACTGTTTCCCAAGCCCAACAAAATCCACCTCATGCACACCCACCTCCTCAAACCCCGTCCCAGCCGGCCCAAAACCCAAACACTCCTACTGTTCCATTCGGCCCACATATGCCAGACCATCCTCCCACACCAAATAACACCTCACACTCCCCAGCCCACCTCACGGCCCAATACCCCTCTGACCCATCTCCCAGCCCCTCATCACAGCCCACTACTCAGTCTCATGTCCCACTTAATTACTCGTCCCCCCTCGCTACTGCACCAGACCCTCCTACCCGCACCATGACCACCCGTGCCATGTCCGGCATCTCCAAACCCAAACAAATATTCAAACTCTCCACTACCACTGTCACACCCGTTCCAAAAAAATCCCATTGATGCCTTGTCTAAACCGGATTGGCATAACGCCATGCAACACGAATTTAATGCCTTAATTAAAAACAAGACTTGGGAACTTGTCCCGAGGACACCTGACATGCATGTTATTCGTAGCATGTGGCTTTTTCGCCACAAATATAGGTCCGATGGTACACTTGACAGATATAAGGCACGGTTGGTATGTGACGGTAGAAATCAGGAAGTTGGTATTGACTGTGGGGAAACCTTCAGTCCAGTGGTTAAACCAACCACTATTCGTACAGTGTTGACTTTGGCTTTATCTCAGTCTTGGCCCATTCATCAGTTAGATGTTACCAATGCCTTCCTTCATGGTAACCTTACTGAAACAGTTTACATGTACCAGCCCGTTGGATTCCGACACAGAGATTTTCCTGACCATGTATGTCGTCTCACCAAGTCCTTATACGGACTTAAACAGGCTCCCAGGGCGTGGTACCAACGCTTAACAGACTTTGTCACATCCATTGGCTTCATACAAAGCAGATGTGATAACTCTCTTTTTACATTTCATCACGGGGGTGATGTGGCGTATTTATTAATTTATATTGATGATATTATTTTGACCACTTCATCTGATGCTTTAAGGTTAAGACTCATGGGCAGCCTTGCGGCTGAATTTGCTATGAAAGATCTTGGACCTCTCAGTTTTTTCTTGGGCATCTCGGTTACTCGCTCAGGCAACAGCATGTTTCTCTCTCAGCAATCTTATGCTCTTGACATTGTTAGTCGTGCAGGTATGGATAATTGCAATCCGGTGGCCACTCCGGTTGACTCTAAACCGAAACTTAGTGCCTCATCCAATGATCCATTTGATAATCCTACATTATACCGGAGTCTAGCAGGTGCTCTTCAATACCTCACTTTCACTAGACCAGACATCAGTTATGCCGTGCAGCAGATATGTATCCATATGCATAACCCCACAACAGAACACTGGAATGCTCTCAAGCGCATCATTCGGTATATTCAAGGCACTGCCACGCATGGTCTCACGCTATCTCCATGTCCCACCGTATCTCTCAAAGCCTTCACAGATGCAGATTGGGCAGGATGCCCGGATACTCGTCGGTCTACCTCAGGTTACTGTGTCTACATGGGCCCGAACCTTCTCTCTTGGTCCTCAAAACGACAGTCTACTATTTCTAGATCCAGTGCCGAAGCTGAGTACCGAGCTGTAGCGAATGTGGTCGCTGAAGTATGCTGGATTCGAAATTTACTTCTTGAATTACGAAGACCTATCTCATCCGCTACTTTGGTTTATTGTGACAACATCAGTGCGATTTACCTGTCCAACAATCCGGTTCAACATCAGCGCACCAAACATATTGAACTCGACATCCACTTTGTGCGTGAACATGTTCAACGTGGCACCATCCGCATCCTTCATACCCCGACTCGGTTGCAGATTGCTGACATATTTACAAAAGGCCTACCAAGAGTTTTATTTGAAGACTTCCGCTCCAGTCTCAACATCCGTCCGCCTCCTGCTTCGACTGCGGGGGTGTAATAGATAGCATTAATAGCATTGACTTTATATTTATAGATAATTGTAATCAATTTGAATTGTATTTATCTCTTCCCAAAAATAGGGATAGAGACTCTTGTATATATGGTTAATCCAAAGGAATGAAAGGCAACCAATTAACCACAATATTCTCTCATAAAGTCCAAGCATATTTCATCGACCCAACTCAACAATCGGTAGAATGAAAAGTGTAACCGCTTTGGTTTCCTTGAGCACTATCGATCATGGACCACATTCATTGTGTGTGCTAACTAATCAACATTACTTTTTTCTTTGTAACCATGTGTGTTATCTTTTAGCATCTTGCTAACTTTCTTATTTGATAAAATTTTGTCGTTAAAAAAAAAAAGAAAACTAATTAATGTTACCATTAACAACCTAACAAAACCTTTGTGTAACATCGAAAGCCATTGAACCACAAGAAGCCAAATGAAACCTTACCAACACCAACACCAACACCAACACCTTTGTTGATAAGTCCAGAATTCCTTTAAAAAATGATAGAAAATCACTTAAAAGACTTCTTCTAAATAATCCTATAACTCAATTTCGTTTTCAAGAATGGATCAAGCAACTTAGTCTTCAAAAAAGTCCATTGTTATGACATTATGACGTTAATTAATCATGAACAACTATGCACATTGGACACATAACATTACGAGCCACATCAAAACATAGTCGACTATATCCGGCCAAGAAAAATAATCTTTAGGTAGTTGTGGCTTGGATAAGTAAATAACATGTATACATGTATGTATCACATACCAGTCATCACTTGAACTGATTTTACTTCTACATTCAATGTAGTAAAACATTGACAACCAAGAATTTTTCGTCTCTTTTCATCGACAACCTTTTTTATGTTTTCTTGAAGTTTCTTGCAATATATTTGCATCAATGGAATATCTTTTTTTTAGTGCATTGGACATTTGTAATAATGGATCAAGTAATTGTGCTCGTTAAGTCAATTTACAAATAAGGGCTCCCTAGCTTTAATCATGGAGGGCAAGGGCCTCAATTGGACAAATGTTGATCGCTGCTTTTCTTTTATTTTTTTCCTTAGAATTGATTAAAAATTCCAATAAGAATTATAGCGATATCTTTTATAAGGGCAAAATCACATGTTATAACATCAAACAACATATAAAACGACAAGACATAGGAACATCAATTATATATAAGTATTTTATGGTGTATAAATAACAGCCCATGTTAAAAAAAAATGATATAGTTGCAGTGCAAAATGATACCTTGTTGTAACATATTAAAGATATGTCATCAACTACTTAATTTGTGTTTTTTTTTTTTTTTTAAAAACACGTACTTACAAACATGTGTCCTTGTTAAAGTTTGAACCTACAACTTGTATTTATGGACCGTCTTTACTATGTTGAGACTAAAAGACCGATATGTATAATGCAGTGGCGAACAGTGACGGATTCAGAAATTTTTTCCAATGATGTTACTATTTTAGACATTCTAATTTTGTAGAACCGGACATAAATATTTTCGGGTGGATCGGTTTGACGGTTCGAGTCAAGTAAGGTTGATCACATAATAAAAATATTATACAATAATAAAAAAAATCGTCATTAAAAAAAACATAATATAAATTCGATGGTCTTATTAGCTCCCTGAGCCCCTACAGGGTTGGCGTTGCAAGGATTGGTCATTTTGTGCGTCTTTAACGCACACGACCAGAGCCATTTCTTCATTTTCGGTCCAGCGAGTTATTTTGAAGGTGTGGGTTTTGTTGATGTTGAACTGTGTTTTCACCACCGTGGTATAATAGTTTATATACAAAAAAACCTCAACCGTATTGCATGTGAAGTTCAATATTTCTGACGGTTAGATGAAACCGATTTTAATGCACATAATTATTTTTGACTGTGTTGGTAGGACGGTTTATGAGAAATCTGATTGTTTTGTGGTAAAACCGTGTGAACTAAAAAAAACAAAGATTAAGATTTGAATTTAAATAAAAATAAATAAAAGAATCAGTGGAGTGTTGCCTTAAAAAAAGTGTAACAGTGAAGTGATCTGACAGTGCATGATTGGTTGAAATCAGTTAAGTGAAAAGTGAATCCTATAAGCGTCTCTTCCCCCCTAATGGGCTAAATAGTGGAGTGGGCTTGTAAAAGGTTATATTTTTATCTACTTAAAAATTAGAGTTGAACTCATTTAACTGGAATTGGGTTGGGTCTAATGTAGTCACCATAAAAAAAACATTGATGTCACTCGAAAAACTATGTATACATGTATATATACAACTGAAAAAAGACTGTTGTCCCGGGACTACGTCCCAAACCACATGCCTCCGCCATTGGTGGCGAAGCTTGGTTTTGGAATCGGCAGGGGCCGGACTCAAATTTTTTCGTTCGTTAGTGGAAAATCGGTGGGGGCCGGACACAATTTACCTACGAATATCGTAAATTTCCACTACTGCGCCAAAAAACAGGAGGCCAGAGCCACCCCTGGCCCCAAGTAACCTTCGCCTCTAGTACAATGTGTTATTTGGTTTAGGAATTATGAGTAATGATATATCCTTTAGTTATTTTTTCTAGGATAATCTAAACTATTGAAGAAACAACGAGTTACAATTACCTTGAGAAGAAGGTAACTAGGGTTTTAACACTCGTGTTTGCTACAGGAACAGTCCTTTGCTCACACTCGTGATCGAAGCTGAACCTGAAAGAAGAACAAAGTAGTGGCCATACGAAGGGATGCGACTGCTAGGTAGTTAAAGAGACTCCAACGTACAAACACAAAAATGGTGTTGGTTTTCTTAGAGAAACACAACATGTCTATACAAGGAAGGGGTGACCTCCTTTATATATAAAATGCATGGGCCAAACATCACTAATCCTTAACTACGACAGTGGGTTTGGGCCCGAGTTAAGGGCTTGCCTCCCTTCGGCCCATATAATTAGGATAAGACCGAATGGTAATTAATGTTGAAGAGAGAGAAAGAGAATATTCCTCTGCCAATGTGCCACGTGGCGTCACGAGGCTGGTTACAGGTGACTCCTTTTCTGACAACAACATGGTTGATCTTGCTGGAGGCATCTGATGTGACTTCTGTCCATGTGCAGGGTGAGGTGCAGTGCACTGTTCAGTGCATTGTGCAGTGTACAGTGCCTCTAACGGTACTGTACAGCATGGCTGCAACATATGCAGCATGGAAGCTGTAATATCATTGTGCTAGGGATGGCAATGGGTCAAGTTTGGGACGGGTTTAGGTAATCCCAACCCCATACCTGATTAGGTACCCTTATCCCAAACCCGGCCCAAAACCCGTCGAGTTTGTGCCGGGTAATTACCCATCGGGTATCGGGTAAACCCATTATATTTTAAAACTTACCCATTGAGTATATCCGACCAAAAACCCGACGGGTATCTATTAGGTATACTATTAACCAATTACATTTAGCATTATTAAATATATATGTAAATGATTACAATGTATAAATATAAAATACTTAAATCATATAAAAACACTCAAAGACAAATAACAAATAATATACACTAATTTTTGGTAATTTTTAATACAAGATGACAATCTAGATGGACAATTATATATATTATGCATACATATTTAAAAACATACATTAGAAATTATATTGGGTATCTGATCGAGTAAACGGGTATATTTTATCGGGTAATCGGGTCGGGTAAACGGGTATATCATCAAATCCCAAACTCGTCCCAAACCCACGAAAAAACTAAAAACTAATCCCATACCCAATTACCCGACCCCAAACCCGTCCCAAATATGTCAGGTTTCGGGTTTACCCATCGGGTTCGGGTTTGATTGCCATTCCTACATTGTGCTTGGGGCAGAGTTGTTGGACCAACCTGCCACGCGTCATTATTTGGTTGGCTGAGCATGCGCCCAGGTCTGACAGGATCTTTCGTGCATCCTCATACTTGCATACGATGTTGCTTGTTTGTCTGTGCGTGAGAGCCACACGCATTGACTGTGTTGTTGCTAACACTCCTACGTTGAGGGCTGTTGCGCATGTATCTCGTAACCAGTGACGTGTATCTGCGTTGAGAGTTGTCTACGCATGATCCCCCGCGGGATGCTGCGCAGACTACTTGATTTGAGTTGTTTTATGGGATAAGGTTATCTTTAATTGCGACAAGATTTGGTACCCAATCCCTTCAACTATGATAATATCATTTATGAAGTCTTGCCATTATATAGCTGTACGTAAGTATGAGAAATATATTGTTATTATTGATCTATATTTTGTTTTCTTATTACCAATACAAACATTTGAGTCTTGGCTTGATTAACGATTTTGTTTTCAAGCTCCGCCATAATCTAAGTCTTGCTAATTCTAATTATTTTAAGTTTAATAGTGACCTTTTATAGTAAAATGGATTTTTTTTTTTTTTTTTTTTTTTCAAGAAGTCAGATTTGTAGGTACAAATTTTGATAGGGACATATTTAAGAATGTGATAAAAGAAATAGAAAATATGTGTCTATTATTATTATTACTTTTTTAAGCATAGAGGTAATATGTGAGATAGGAACGAACCCAAGTGTTTGGTACCAAGGTCAAACGATCCGAAAATATATTATTTTTGTTGTCATGCAGTATCTATTATCTAGGGAAAGATCCTATACAAACTGTTTTTTGGTAAGAACTGTGAGAATCAAAGGAGAATATTTTTTTTCGAATTTTTTTTCCCATATTGTTAAACATGTATTATAGTATTGAAAAAAAAAATTTGGTGTAGAGTAATTACGTGTAGAGTAATTACATAATTACTCTAGTGTAAACTAGTGTATTTACTTTAATTACGTAATTACACTAAAATAATTTTTTTTTTATTTTTTTTGTATTATTCATCTAAAAAGTATGTTTAAGCACATGGGAAAAAAATTCTAAAAAAAAAATAATGTTTTTTACCCCCTTTGATTCTCACAGTTCTTACCGAAAAACACTTTGTATTTGATTTTTACTCCTATTATCTAATACTTGTTTTTATGTAATTTAACATGTTTTTTATTTCTGTTTGATTTTTTTTTTCATCTGCTTAAACATGTTTTTTAGATTAGTAATATAAAAAATTGAAAAAAAAAAATTCTTAGCGTAATTACGTAATTACTCTACCCATTTTTTTAAAATATCAGTATTAAAATACATGTTTTTTTAGTAACTAAATTACTTTTCTTTATTGTTAAATTACTAAAATACATGTTTAATAATATGAAGAAAAAAAATACCCTTCTTCACTTATCACATTAAAGGCTATTTATAGAATAAGAATCATTTGTAAAAAAAACATTTCTCTAAGAAAATTACCATGGTTAGTTACCACACAGGTTCAAAGAGTAATTCAGGGGCTGTTTGGTTGATTCAGTGCTGAATTATTAAAAGGTCTGAATGGTTAAGAAGCTTTGAATGATTAAGTGCTGAATGGTTTAGTTATGCTGAACCAAGTCTTAATGATTCAGCTCTTAACCATTCTATTCCGAGTCCTTTTTAGGTTGAAACAAACAGTCTGAATGCTGAACCATTCAAAGCTGAATAGTACAAAGCCTTATTAAGAGGCTACCAAACAGGCCCTCAGATAAAAGAAAATACGTGATAAAGATTCCTTTTATTAATGATTCATGAGGTGTAGCTTGTATGGTAAAGATATAATGTATTGGTTTAAATAACTCTTAAGTATTTTACCAAAAACATTACTTTTTCTTAACGGCAAATGCAATTTATTAGTTGAACCTAAATGTTACTCAAATTACATTAAATTCGTTCAAATATATATATATATATATATATATATATATATATATATATATATATTTAAATCCAAAATTGCATATCAACTTTTTTTTTTTTTGAAATTTAAACTTCATTCACACAAACGCGGCAAAGTCCTAAAATCGAGGACCGCTGAAAAACATTACATTATATACAGCGTGTGCTTTATTCAACTTTCCCTATAAAATAATGAACAATGTTGTGTGTTTTTGTATTATGAAAGTTGTGTCTATCAACAATACATCAAGGCCTTTATATAGGCTTACATATGACTAACTCTAGCTAAGATTATGGAGTCAATAGTTGACTAAGTATAATGTACAATATAAATACAATGGCTAAAATAATGGAGTCAATGGTTGACTAGGAGACTTGACTTGACTTGACTTGATTTATGTTAGAGAGTCAATGGTTGACTAAGAGATTTGACTTGACTTGACTTGACTTGATTAATGTTGTTAATACGCCCCCGCAAGATGGAGGATCCGTTGGAGACTCCAATCTTGGACCGAAAATATAGGAAGGGTGCACGTGCAAGCGGTTTGGTGAGCACATCCGCGAGTTGATCCTTGGAGCTGACATGAAGAACTTTGAGTTGCCCGGAATTGACTTGTTCCCGCACAAAGTGATAGTCCAGAGCGATGTGTTTCATGCGGGAATGGTAAACAGGATTTGCACATACATAAGTAGCTCCGGTGTTGTCACAGTAAAGTGATGGGGTGCTTTTAATTGGGAGCCCGAGTTCACCAAGTAAATTTTTAACCCATGAGAGTTCAGCCGCAGCATTAGCGAGTGCTTTGTACTCAGCTTCGGTAGATGATCTAGAGACAGTTTTTTGTCTAGCAGATTTCCAAGAGATGATATTGGACCCAAGATATATGAGATATGCTGTAGTGGACCGTCCCCCATCATTAATGCCGCCCCAGTCCGAGTCCGAAAAAGCCTGCAAGTTTAGGTTAGTATTGCGGTTCAAGAACAACCCATGATGGACCGTTCCTTTCAAATAGCGGAGTACCCGTTTGAGAGCTTGCCAGTGTGATTGTTTAGGTGAGTGCATGAATTGAGACAATTTATTGACGGCAAAGGAGATATCGGGACGTGTGAAGGCAAGATACTGCAAAGTGCCTACAAGTTGGCGGTAGGGAGTGGGATCGACTGGGGGTGTGGAGTCAAAGGGAGAAAGAGAGTCAGAAGTGCTTAAAGGAGTGAGAACCTCTTTTGCACCATCCATTTTAAAGGTGGTAAGAATATCTTGAATGTGGCGATGTTGGGAAAGAAATAGACCATCAGGCGTAGGAATGACTTCAATTCCTAGAAAATGATGGAGAGGGCCTAAGTCTTTGATAGAGAATTGATTGCTTAGGGCTTGAACAAAGGAATCCATAAATGGATTATGATTGCCGGTGAGGACAATGTCGTCAACGTACACAAGGAGGTAGCAAGTGATGTTGTTGAGATTGTATACAAAGAGAGAGGGGTCAGAAATGCATTTTTTAAAGCCAAAACGAGTGAGAAAGTTGGTTAGTTCGATATACCAAGCACGCGGTGCTTGCTTAAGCCCATAGAGGGATTTTTTGAGTTTGCAAATGTGACGTGGGAATTCCGTATTGGTGAACCCGGGAGGTTGCACCATAAAGACATCTTCGTGAAGAGTCCCATGAAGAAACGCATTATTAACGTCTAGTTGACGTAAAGACCATCCTTTTGAAAGAGCAATAGAGAGAACGGTGCGAATGGTAACGGGTTTAGCAACGGGACTAAATGTTTCATGATAGTCTTTTCCATATTGTTGGTGAAACCCTTTGGCAACTAGACGGGCTTTGTACTTGTCAATCGTGCCATCGGGTTTACGTTTGATTCGGAATACCCATTTGCAACCAATGGGAGTTTGGGTTGTGTGAGGGACAAGTTCCCAAGTGTTGTTATGAAGGAGAGCATTATACTCAAGATCCATGGCATGGCGCCAATCCGGATCTTTCAAGGCTTGAGTATAAGTGGATGGTTCAAGAGAAACGGGTAAAGGGTGAATGGTAGTAGAGTTGACAAAGTTGGGGTTGTAATACTTTGAGTTGGGTTTTGGTTGTCGACGAGGTGGTTGAGGGTTATGTGGAGGTGAGTTCGTGGGATCATCGGATGTGTTGGATGAAGACATTGGTGAACTGGGGTCAGTGGAGTGGGAAGCGGTTGGGGTAGGGGTAGGGGTGGTGCTATCGGGTGGAGTCGGTGGGCCGGATGGTAAGGGTGTCTCGGTGGGCTGGGGTGTAGGGCCTGTTGTGTGGGAGGGTGGGTTGTGTGCAGGAGGTAGAGGAGGTGGGCCGTGGGTTTGTGGAGTAGGGGTTTGGGCTTCGGGTGATGTGGGCTGTGGAGTAGAGGTTGGATGATGCAAGATGTTTGGGTCTGGAGTGGGTTGGTTAGAAGAGGAGGTTGATTGGGCCGATTGGTATGTGGATAGGAAGGAGTCAAATGACATGTTTTTGGGTTGGGGGTTGGTGGTTTGAGATGGAAAAATATGTGGGATAAATTCAACGTGGCGAGAGTGGTATAGTTTGTGACTAGTAGGGTCATAGCATTTGAATGCCGATTTCGAGGATGAGTACCCAAGAAATATGCACGCCGTTGAACGGGAGTGGAGTTTGGATGTAGCATAGGGTCGTAACCATGGGTAGCAAAGACAACCAAACGGTTTGAGTTTGGAATAAGTAGGAGCGGTTTTGAACAACATATCGTAGGGAGATTTGTTGTTAAGGATCGGTGTAGGCAAACGATTGATTAAGTGGGTTGCGGTTTGAAAGGCATGGGACCAAAAATGTTGTGGTAAGTGGGAGTAGTGGAGTAATGCGAGGCCGGTTTCCACAACGTGTCGGTGACGTCGTTCGGCAATACCGTTTTGTTCCGGTGTGTGAGGTGGTGTCGTGTAATGGGAGATACCTTGAGAGGCAAGATAAGGTGAAAGACCCACATATTCACCCCCATTATCAGTGAACAACGCAACAATGTTGGTTTTGAAAAAGTTTTCAACAAGAGATTTAAATTGTGGAAAAAGAATTTTGAAATCGGATTTTTGTTTGATTGGGTATAACCAAATGTATTTGGAGAAATAGTCAACAAAAATGACATAGTATTTAAAGCCATCGATTGACGTTTTTACGGGGCCCCATACGTCGGAGTAGAGAAGTTGTAGAGGTTGATTGGCAACAAAAGAGTTTTTGCCAAAAGGTAGTTTGTGGCTTTTATTTAGGGAACATGAAGTACAATGAAAAGACTCATGGGTCACCTTATTAAAACGAAGTCCCAATCTAGAAATTAAAGACTTGAACACTTGAAGCGATGGATGTCCAAGTATGTGGTGCCATATGAGAAGAGAGTTTGTTTGGGTGTTGTTGACTTGAGGAGACAATGAGATTGGTCCATAGTAGACATCATTTACGTTCACTCCCCGCATGAGGCGCGCCCCCGTGCGTAGATCCTTTACAAAAAAATGATAAGGAAAAAATTCAACGGAAACACGATTAGTACGACAAACTTTGGCAACGGAAATAAGATTATTTCGAAGATTAGGAGCAATTAAAATGTTATTTAAAAGAAGTGGGCGAGAATTTGTTGGAATAGTTGTTTGAGCAATATGAGTTATAGGAAGAGTTTTACCATCACCTAGCACGATCTTATCGGGTCCTCCGTATTCGGAAAGAACGGAAAATTGTTGGTTGTTGTTCGCGGTGTTGTTGGACGCACCGGTGTCCCACATCCAAGATGAGGTTGTAGCCATTGGGTGAGGGGTGGTGTAGTTAACCACGGGGGTGTTGGTATTTTGAGGCGAGACATTGTGTTCTCTTAGGAAGCGACTAAGTTTGCGACAATCTTTAGTGTCATGTCCGGGAATGTTACAATAGTAGCAATAGGTGTTATTGTTGCGAGTCGGGCGAGTGTTGGTATTGGTAGTTTGTGGTGGCCCTTGGTTTCGGGTTGTGGCAGCGGTAATGTGGGTGATTTGTTTGGCCATAGTGAATCGAAAGAAAAAAAGGCAAAATGCGGACAGAAGGTGTCTGTCGAGTAGGTTGGGATCGAAGATGGCTCAAGAGAGCTTTTAGGCTCTTGATACCATATAAAATAATGAACAATGTTGTGTGTTTTTGTATTATGAAAGTTGTGTCTATCAACAATACATCAAGGCCTTTATATAGGCTTACATATGACTAACTCTAGCTAAGATTATGGAGTCAATAGTTGACTAAGTATAATGTACAATATAAATACAATGGCTAAAATAATGGAGTCAATGGTTGACTAGGAGACTTGACTTGACTTGATTTATGTTAGAGAGTCAATGGTTGACTAAGAGATTTGACTTGACTTGACTTGACTTGATTAATGTTGTTAATATCCCAATCCTTATACATCAATCTATGTTTTAAGAAAAAAAACGACAAGTTTTTTATATATCCAAGAATAAGTCTTTCCGAAGTCGCCTTATTTTGAAATACCTTCTCGTTTCTCGACAACCATATGCGCCAACACGACACTATGATAATGTCGTGAATAATATTCTTGACCCATTTGCCACCTGTGATATCTTTATATACTTCCAATAGTTCCTTAATCCCGAAAGTCAAAAGAGGACTCAACCGGTACCACCAACCCACCGTATCTCATACCTCCACAATCACAAAACAGCCTGTTAATATATGTTCAGCAGACTCTTCTGACCATTCACAAAACGGACACACCAAAGAGTCAACATGGATATTTCTTTTAACAAGTTCTTTCTTAATATGGTAATAACTTTACACCAAACCAAATTAAAATGGCATCCAATTTAAAGTTCATGTAATCTGAATTAGAGTTAATAGCCAAAATCATCCTTTAGGTTTGACCAGTTTTGCTACATCAGTCCAAAATCAAAACATTTTACATCTGGGTCCTTCTGTTTTACATTTTGTTGTCAAATTCGTCCATGACAGTAAACCCAGTTAACTATTGTCGTTAACTCTGGAGGTACTTTTGTCTTTTTGGCTACTCCCTTTTTACATTTGGGTATTTTTGTCTTTTGGGAGTATGAATAACTCTGTTTAAATTGGGTTTTTAAAAGGGGTGTAGCCAAAAAGACAAAAATACCCCCAGAGTTAACGACAATAGTTAACTGGGTTTACTGTCAGGGACGAATTTGGTAACAAAATGTAAAACAGAAAGACCCAGATGTAAAAAGTTTCAATTTTGGACTGATGTAGCAAACTGGCCAAATCTCAGGGACGATTTTGGCCACTAACTCTCTGAATTAAATGATGTACTTATAATTTTTATAAGCTTACATTGGAAAATAATCTAAAGCTATATCACTAACTCACTCTACTTTTTTTTTTTAAACGAAATCACATTATGAATGTCTTATACGTTTGTATACATTTTATTACAATTTCTTACTTGAACCGTGTTTCGTATTAATTCAGTGTATGTATTAAAACATAAAATTTGATATCCTAATGTAAAAAGTCTTCTCTAACTAAGACATCAATTTGAAGACGAAACACTAAATATTCAACTATTTTACACCAACTTCCGCGTAACACTAACTAATTACACCAAATTTTATAATTTTCATTTATCACATTTGACTGTTTTTAGTTTATTTTATTAATGCCATGTTTATATATTTTAATGAATTCGCATATGGTAATAAATTTATTTTTATTACTCATTCTAGATTGTTCAAATTACACCTAAGTTATCTTTTCAAAAAAGTAAGCAAACAAAACAAAATATTGTGCATGAATGGAAAAATAAAATAAAATAAATATTTACTGCATCAAAGTTATGTTAGTAGAGAGATTTTAAGAACTTGTCACCTTCGTAAGAAAAAAGAGACCCCTAACCTTATATCTAAATACCATCTAGCGTTATACTTACAAGAATTTAAACCTCTACTAATTTTATGGTGGCTAAACAGTGCGTTATACTTAGATCATGTGCAATGGGGCGTTATGGGGGCTTGAAATCCTATTTTAGCGC
This sequence comes from Ambrosia x helenae, assembly GCA_030844895.1. Taxonomy (NCBI): domain Eukaryota; kingdom Viridiplantae; phylum Streptophyta; class Magnoliopsida; order Asterales; family Asteraceae; genus Ambrosia; species Ambrosia x helenae. Next base: position 3,093,175 of record CM061225.1, read on the forward strand.
TCAAACACCGCTACGGTGGGGCTTTATGGAGCGCTATATTGCTTTAAAATTGAAAAAAATTGGTGTCAGGCGTTATGTATATAGCGCCAGTTTTGTTTGGTTGGTGTGCCACCAAATTTCAGCCAATAGAAAAAAAAGAGGGGGCGCTATATTGGTCTTCCACTACAGGCAGTATTACAAGAATTTAAACCTCTGCTAATTTTATGGTGGCTAAACGCCATACTGCTAGACCACCTCACGACTACTACTTATCATTGTAACTTTTTCTTAAAAAAACATTGATTATATTAAGCTAATACATGGCGTGTTTAATAATATATGAGAAACATAATATTTTCGGTTAATAAAACAAATGTAGATGGTAAAATACCATTTATAACAAGCTAATTGTAGGGTAACTAGATGATAAGATAAAAGACAAACATTTCCTCTGCTCCGTAATTTCATTTTTTTGAACGGCTAGTTTCTCCGTGTTTAAACACAACATTTTTTTTTTTTTTTTTAAGGCTTGAACTCCCAAACTTCTATTTGAAACCCCAACACCTTTATCAACACATCACAAGGGGTGGGCTGTATAATCCGGTCTAAACTTAATTAATAAAATAACTAAACTTAATTGGGCTTTTCTATGATTTTTACCTTTTTAGTGTATAATCCGGTCTAAAACTATGAAGTTTAGACCAAGTTTCTTATAATATATATGGTCAAATTAAATACGCACTATTAATTTTAAGGGAAGAACTACACAAACTGGATGGGTTGGTTCTGCCAGTCAAACTAACAAGTTTTCAAAAGTATAATTTTCTATAAACTTTAATAAATTGGTAAGGATTGTTCACGACTAAAATGTATACAAATAACTTTATACTTCTATAATAATAAATAAATAACAAACATTAAGGTTAAGTATTCAGTTTAGTTTATACGACTGGTTCCAAGTTTCAAATTGTAAACCATCAAACCGTTAAAATGAAATGTGAATCAAACCGTACATATTTCAACCGATCGACTTGATTCAGTTTGACATTTCAATTTGTTATGACAGATTATAAACACCTTTAAAGTTAAACGATACATGACAAAAATATCAAGAGAGAGAAAGTGGAGCTGTTAAGCTCTATCAGGCTATGTAATTTTATAACCGTCTTATGTCTCATTATTTAAAAACAAAGGAAAACTAGTGAGAGACAATTATATATCTAGATAACCGTTTCATCTCTAGTTTTTTTTGAACGACCAAGAAAACTTTTATTTCAAGAAGCTACCAATATACTAGCAAACAAAATCTGAAACAATACCTGAAAATAAACTACCCCATTTTTGTCAAATCAAAACTACACCAGGACTCCCAAAACATATCCATCATCTTCCCGTGATTCTTAATCCACAAACAGCTCATTATCTTGATTTCTTCCAAAATTTCCCCAATCGAAATCTGCTTGTGATTAAAAATGCAGTCGTTCCTTGCCCTCAAAATACTCCAGAAAACCATAAGCATCACCCAATAGAACGCTTTTCTACTCCGGGTAACCGTTTTATCTCTAGTAATTAAATTTTCACAATATTATACTTTTATACAAAGTTAAAAATATAGTGAATAAAAATTTGAAAATATAATAATAGTAATAAAATAAAAAAGATGGGACCCAAATGGAGTTGATAGGGATCCAGATACAAAGAGAGAGGGACCTATCCTCAGAATCAGATACTGTCGTTATACGCCTACATACATCACTCTCAAACATGGCCTTTCACTCCCCCCTCACACACACACACACACTAGATGCTCTCTCTCTCTCTCTCTCTACACACACACACAGTAACAGTAACATAAACACATAGACACCAAACCCCTAGCCTAGGGTTCCATAGATAGATCTCTCCATTCACATTCACTCTCTTTTTGTTGATCCACTTCTTTTTATTTATTTATTTCTTTCTGTACTTACCAATCAGATACCACCCAACTTATCTTTTTCCTTGGCTGTTCAATCTTTTGTAAGTCTTTCATCTGTTTCCTTCAATATTACTATTTTTTATTTTTTTTTAATTTTTTTTAAGGTCAGAAACAATGTTATGGAGTGACCCAAGTTCTAGTTTTGTTTGATTAGTGGTATTTTAAATCATTAGATCTTATTTTGCTATTTTGCATTTTAAAGTTTGTATTTTTATTATTTTATTATTTTATTTGGAATTTTGGTTTTTTTTTTTTAATCTATAAATCGTCTTTAGCAAGTAAAATAACATGTTTTGGTGCATACCCATTTGTTAATCTGTTGCATATTTGCTTTGGTTGATTTATGTTGATGAATGATTAATAATAATATATGCTCATAGACTCATGTGATTAGGATGATATTTTGCTGCATTTTTATTAATTAATCTTCTGGTCCCATATAGCTTGATTTTCTCCCATTAACTGTTTTGGGATTCACAGCAATTTGGGATGATTCAATTATTTGTTTTCAAGTTTTTATTTTTATTTTCTTTTCGCTTGGCGCAGCTTGCCCGTCTGCCCGTTTTGATGTAATTTGACAGTCATAAAATTTTAATTTTTTTTCAATTAAAATTAAAAAAAATGTTAAAAAATGGTCTGAATAACTATGCCATTGATATAATCAGTCAAAAAGAATTTGAAAAATCTCTTCCAAGTTTTTATTTTTATTTTCTTTCCGCTTGGCGCAGCTTGCCTGTCTGCCTGTTTTGATGTAATTTGACACTCATAAAATTTCAATTTTTTTTCAATTTAAATTAAAAAAAATGTTAAAAAATGGTCTGAATAACTATGCCATTGATATAATCAGTCAAAAAGAATTTGAAAGATCTCTTCCAAGTTGAGAATATTTATTAATGATTATAAGCAAAGCAAATTCATATACTTATTGCTTTAACTTTTTGACTTTTGGGCTTCTTATTACAAAAAAAGGTGATCTTGATGATTTCTTTTTATATCTGTTTCATTGCAGGGTTCATTCCACTTTCATTTTGTCTAAAAGTTATGTTAATATGTTACAACATGAGCTCTGGTGCATAACTCTTGGTCGATAGCGAGCGAACGACTGGTACGCGCTTGGGCCATATAGTCATTAAACTGAGGAACATATTTTAATAAATGGGTTCACTTTATGGTACCCATGAGATTGTTGAAGTGAAAGATGAACCTATGTTGAATGATTTCGCTAACGATAAAGGGAAAAAGGCTAAGGGGTGCAGTAGATATATGGAAGATGATATTAATAAGCTATTTGAAGGTATAAGTATGCGGCATTCGTTCAATGGTTCAAGCTTCTCGGATGAAACGAGTGGGGCAACGCCTAGGAAAAATCCGTCGAAGAAGCCAATGAGGATGAGTTTATCATCTTCATCAGGAATCGGGTATCCCGAGCCTGTTTCGTTAAAACAAGCGTTAAGGGGTTTATGCATTTCTCAAGCTTCAGAAATGGCTGCTGTGAAAAGATTGTCAATGCCGTATAGCAATAGTCCGCAGTCAACCCCTCGGTTGAATCTTGAGAAGTCAAAAAAAAGTGTTGGACTTTTGAAGGAGATTTTGCGTGCACCGGAATCCGATAGTCAATCTTCAAATGAACCGGTGCAAGAGAAGAAGATTATTTCAATCCCTTCACCGATTAGACCTGAAGGTTCATTGGAGTCGGTCAACTCTGAAGTCAATTCAGTAAATAATCGCGACAAGAAAAATGTCACGACAAGTAAGTCAACGCCAAGGTCACGTTATAAAGGAAAGTCGATAAGAACTTCACATCGTGCTGTCAAGACAGTGATTCGGACCAAGACCATTGTGAGGAAGAAGGCGAAACAGGAGTTGGCTTCTACTACTAGCGCTTCCACTGCGTCTATTCCAGCGAAATCCAAGTTGATATGCCAAAAATGCAATTGTGCTATAAAAGATGCGAAAACCGAGTCTAAGAAAGACTCTCGGTCTCCTCTGTCTTCAAGTGGTACGGAAAATGGCATACCTAGAAAAGTCAACGCTTTAGCGAACTATGGTAAAACCATTTCCGTTCTACACAGTAAGAACTCGAAATACGGAGATAAAGGAGAATTCACTCAAAGTTCAAATAGCAGCATATGTGAATACAGCACTAGTACTAGCATTAGTGAAGAAAGAAATCTCAGTGGGTGCATTATTATCAGTAGACCGCATATGTCAAAAGACGTCAAATGGCAGGCAATTAGTCATATGATGAAACAAAACGGTTTTCTTGGGTTGAGACATTTCAATCTCTTGAAAAAACTCGGTTGTGGAGATATTGGTACGGTTTATCTTGCTGAATTAGTTGGCACGAATTATCCTTTCGCCATTAAAGTTATGGATAACGAGTTCTTGGAAAGAAGGCAAAAGATGCCTAGAGCTCATATGGAACGAGAGATCTTGAGCATTTTGGATCACCCGTTTTTGCCTACCCTTTACGCTCATTTTGTTTCGGAGAATTTATCTTGCTTGGTTATGGAGTATTGTCCAGGTGGCGATTTGCATGTTCTCAGGCAGAAGCAGCCTTCCAGATATTTCCATGAACAATCGGCGCGGTAAGTTAGACTTCTGCGCTCTGTTTGTGCAATTTTATCGTTAGAGCAAAGTGCGCAAAATGATATATATGCTTCGTCATGTCGTGTATGTATACAATAAGATCATTTTCTATATATGTTACAATAAAACTTAATTCTTAACTCTTTTTAAGTCTTGTTTCACATAAGCATCTTTTGATTATGTGGCAACTGACATGGCCTCAATCATTGCCACATAAGCAATTAGCCGCTAAATCAGTCAAAATGAGGTTGGTTACTAAAGTTGGTTTTCGATGTGTGTCGATTTTAAAGCTAAAATTTGTAACATCAAGCCTAAAGGTGGCAATTTTGACCTATTTATAAATAAATATATTAATTTGGGCTGTATTTTATGTCAAACGGGTCAAAAGAAAATACTTAGCTAATCTGTTGGAAGCTGGCCAAAGTCTTTATTTTAGCATACAGTCATGGGCGTAGCTTTTAAGGGGCGGGGAGGGGCGCCCCCGAATTTTCGCTCAGAAGTTCCGATTATATAGTATTCGTATAGAATTTTTTTGGTATATACGGTTTCGACTCCCCGAAACTAGTTTTCGACCCCCGTTGACTTCCGATCCCCCGAAGTCTCGGGTCAAGCTTCGCCACTACATACAGTCAACAACCTCTTGGTTATTTTATTCAAAAAATTGGATTGTTATTGACTTATTGTAATGATGTTTTTTGTAATCATAATTAACTCATTAATTGTTTATAAAAATTAAAAAAAAAAATACAAAAAATTTTATGCGGGTCGGGTCAACCCAACACAGGCTGGCCCGTTTACATTGTGTTACCTGACTCACAGGCTGTTTTAGGTTTATGACAGACATTCTTTTCTTAATTGATAATTTATCAATGCTTCTAAATTTCTAATAAATCTTTTTTTTTTTTTTTTTTTTTCTGTTTGTTTGTTTGACTAATCAGTAACCTGATTTCAATATATTTATGCATACAGGTTCTATGTTGCAGAAGTTCTTCTCGCCCTAGAATACTTGCATATGCTTGGAATCGTATATCGAGACTTAAAACCAGAAAACATTTTAGTTCGAGAAGATGGTCACATCATGGTCACGGATTTTGACCTTTCCTTCGGTGTTCAGTTAACCCAACGCTAGTCCAACCCTCTTCAGGCCCCCTTGAGCCACCTAGGATGTCAGGCCCGTGCGCAGGTTCAAGCTGCATCGACCCATTCTGCATCAAACCCACCTGTCAGCAAGTCTCATGCTTCAAGTCTAGAATGTTATCCACACCAAAATCCCGTAAAGCAAAACCTAACCTAGCGGCGCTAAACCGCTCATTACCACAGCTCGTGGCTGAGCCGACAGAAGCCCGGTCCAACTCGTTTGTTGGGACCCATGAGTATTTAGCTCCTGAAATCATCAAAGGAGAGGGCCATGGGAGTGCAGTTGATTGGTGGACTTTCGGTATTTTTCTTTACGAGCTTTTATACGGGAGGACACCGTTTAAAGGCCCGGGTAACGACGAGACGTTAGCCAACGTGATTTTAGAAAACCTTCGGTTCCCTGAAACGCCTCTGGTTAGTTTTCAAGCGCGAGATTTGATTAAAGGGCTGTTAGTAAAAGAGCCTGAAAACCGATTGGGGTCACAAAGAGGCGCAGCTGAAATCAAACAACACCCGTTTTTTGATGGGTTGAATTGGGCGTTGATACGATGTGCATCTCCACCCGAGTTGCCTGAGCCGTATGACGTCACGGTTTCCAAAGCCGCTTCGTTAGAGAAAGCTAAAAAGTATCTGGATTACAACGAATCTTCCGAAGGGCATCTTGAGTTTGAGTTGTTCTAGTAAACGAGCAACAACAACAACCGAACCCAGGAAGTCCCACAAATAGCGACGCTATTAGTAGGGTCTGGAAAACGAGCCCATACATTAATATGAGAAACTGTACAAGTTATTGGTAGAGTTTTGAAATCTTTAATCGGGGCTTTTGTATAAGTTATTGCTTAAGATAAATGAAATTTCGACGCATTTGCATGACGCGTATTGATAGCTTTAGGGTCCAACGGCGTGGCCATAACACTAAAATCATAACCGGTTATCTTTGATTGGGTTCGTCAAGCATTCTTATTCGTGGGTGTTCGTCGAATCATATTTTGAGCGAAAATAGTTTTAACTGCGACCGTATGACCAAATTGCTTATTCCCTTTTGTTAACATGTTCCGCGTAATACACGTTTATCGGTTCTTACAGTTTTCTACTTAAAATTGTGTCGGTGCTAAGGCACCACCATATGTGGGTGTCTCAGTCTAGATATATTGTTTATAGAGATGTTCAACAACATAGCCGCTGGATATTCTAAGTTCAAGGGTCGGTCCTTAGATTAGGTAAATCATCGGTAGTGTCTTAGTAGAAGCTAATAATTCTGAAGAATGATGAATCATATCACATCCTCAAAATTTCATCATTGTGTTTGATTACTTGCATGCAGTGACGGACTGGCGGATCCAGAAATTTTTTTTACTGGGTTTCTCTTTTTGGTGTTTTAGTTTCATATTACCAAACATAAAATTCGGGTCGGTTCAAGAGTTCGGGTCGGGTAATGTATCACATAATAAAAATACGATACAAGAATGAAAAAATGTTGGCATTACAAATTTAAAGCACGGAATATAAATACAATTGTCTAGAACCGTATTGAAATTATTGACCATATAATGGTGACCATTGGTGATGTTGGCCTTTCTTCTGTTTTTCGGGTCAACATAGTCATCTTCCATGTTAATCATCTCGATATCATATTTGCCACAAAAGGATGTGACATCTTTCAAAAATGAGTCAAAGCCTTGGAGTCAATACCTTTGTAATTCTTCTTTGGTTGATTTAACCAACCCAACTGTATTCATAAGTAAATACGCTCGTCTAATTTCATCTTTTTTCTAGGGTGATAAGATGAAATTGGTCTTCTTTCGGTGGGATCCCATGGAAGATTATCTAAATATATTTTCAAGGGTTTACTAGTTGCAGATGATGTTCCAATGTTTGATGGTGGTTGACTTTGAAAAAAAAACTTGAAATATTCATCTGCATAGTACCTAATATCAAATTTAAGGTTTCAATTAGTTAAAAGTATCACTAACCACACCAAATGTTTGAGTATGCTAAACTTGTGAATGGTCCAAACTAACAATTCAATAACAAGTAACAATCAAACCTACACACATAATGGGATTAATTTTTAGACTAACTTGTATAATGTATCAATCGAACAAAAAAAACTCATGTATAATGTATCAATCGAAAAAAAAAACCCGAAACAAACTAACCTGGCCGGAGCAGGGGCAAAGCAAGGGCGGGAGGAGGCGGCAGGGGCGGGTTGCTGTTGAAGGAGAAGGTCCAGAACAAGAAGGATGATTTCTTACGAACCCACTGGGTTCCCAGAAACTCAACCCGAGCCCTTAAATCCACCCCAGTTTGCAAGTTTAGGAGTTTAATTTTCCAAAATTACGTATTTTATAATAAACTAGTGATTTTGATTAATTTTAGCTTGTTTGTTTTAGTCTTATCCTGCATAATAAAACCAAATCAAAGATCCATATTTTATAATACAAGCAATGCCTTTATAATATAATTTATATAAAATAGTGTGTACCTTAAATGCATCGATCACCACTTAAATCACAGTATAGATACTTGGTCTTTGAGTGACGAATACAGTATAGGTAGTCAGTACTACCTCCATAGGGAAGAAATCAGTATCCCAACAAAATCCTTGAACTTTCTTCACTAACACAATACCTCTTATCACCCCGACCATCTTATGACCACCTTTAAGTTTTTGGTTGCTTATGCTATCCAAGGACGAAGGATACTTAGGGTCAGGGGTGGCTCTTCCCCCCGGTTTTTTTGACGCATTAGTGGAAATCTGCGATTTTCGTAGGTAAATTGAGTCCGGGTTAAGTCCGGCTCCTGTCGATTTGCCAACACCGATAGAAAAAAATTGAGTCTGCACCCCCACCCCCCGATTTGAGAACCATCCACAAACTCGAATACCGCTTCACGCCATGTATTTTTCTCGGCTATCCGCCAAATCGGCGTGGCTATAAATGTCCCGACCTTGCTACCCGCAAAATCATTATAAAGCGTCTATGTTATTTTTGATGAACAAACATTTCCATTGCTAATGATCCATAACCTTCTCTCACAAATTACGATTTTCATGTCCGCTTCCCTGTACCCTTTATTCTGGTCCCAAGTCCACTCTCCTACCTACGGGCCCTCCTTTTACTTCTACTCAATCCCCACTAGGCCCAAATAATTCTCCCACTCATCCTCTACAGAACCCCCTACTATTCCACCACCTCACAACATCCCAACCTCTGACGAATCACACATAGGGCTGCAAACGAACTGAACTTTCAGCGAACCGTTCATAAACCGTTCAGCGGCAAGTTTGTTTGTGTTCGTTCGTTTAATAAATGAACGAACACGAACAAAAAAATCCCGTTCGTTTAGTTAAACGAACGAACATGAACAGAGGTCACGTTCGTTCGTTTATGTTCGTGAACATTCGGTAACGTGTTCGTTTATGTTCGTTTGTGCTCAATAGTTTATTAAGGTTTTTAATTTTTATACTTTTCTATTTTCTTTTATTTTTTTTATTTTACCCAATAAATATACATGAGGTAAATATATGACTATATGAGATCAATAAACATATTTTTTGTATCCATGCTAATTATATTTTTCCACGTTTAGTGTTGATGCCCTCCAACGCCCTTCTTAAGTACTAAGTATGTTTGTACAACTAGGTTATATTTTGAGTGGGTCTAGATAATATCTTAATGTATGAGAAATCGATGTTATTCAAAAGTTAATATATGTCTGTTTGTGTTTGTGTTTGTTTCCGTTTATGAACAAAATTAACAAACGAACACGAACATAAGTGTTTTCTTAACAAACGAACACGAACAGAAAATCTCGTTTGGTAAGTGTTCATGAACTGTTCGTGAACACATAATTTTCTTAACAAACGAATGCGAACAAGGCCTTGTTCGTGTTCGTTCGGTTCGTTTGCAGCCCTATTCACACACATTCCCTACTGATCCAATACCACAACCGACATCCCAAACAATCCGTAGTCGTGCCATGGATACTATTACCAAACCAAGAAATTATTCAATCTCAACACCTCTACTCTTGCTCCAATACCCACCAATCCTAAGGATGCCTTATCCAACTAATTAGACCGAACTAAGTCAAGCCTCTTATTAGTTTAGAGCCACTCATGCACCACCTCCACCTACACCAACTAGTCAGATCGAACTAAGTCAAGACTCTTATTGTGGCAACCGGCAATTTCCGATCCATACTGATGTGATTTTCATTATGTGAAATATTTTTTTTCTTTAAATATAGTTAATTATTAAGTTTAGGAAGTTAACTGATCGTTTTAATAATGGAAACCGCGACCGGTTTAATTAATGCGATGTCAACGTGTGCGTCAAACGCACGTGCCAGCCGACGAAAATATTTATATCTTTGCTCGGTTTAGTTGTGTTTTACATTTCGAACAAAACCGACAACTTTTTATAATTAATTATCGGGCCTAGCATAGAAACCGAGACGTTTTACGTTAATACAGGTTCGATACGCGGTACACGCCCACCTAACCCAAACCTAGATATAAAAGCAACCTTATCCTCTCTTCTTCTCCATTTTTGTGCAGCCATACCTGCTCTCTGTCACTACTCTCTCTCTAGACCTCACTCTATCTCTCTCTAAAGCTCCTCTCCCTGATCTCTCTCCCTCTCTCGCAGGTCTCTCCCTCTCTCTACAGGCACTTGATAGTTCTAGGAAATTCTATCGTGAGGGTATCCTATATGTTGTTGTATATATATTTATATTGGATAAGGGTTATTCATTTTGTTGTTGCGGACGTGATTGCCGATTCTCCCCTGTTCGTGTCATTTGTGACTTCGTATTTCTTAAACCAGTTTAAGATCTTGATGATCTTGTTTCTTGAGCTTCTAAGGTTCCTGTTTTAGAACCTAGTTATATCTTTGGACACGATTTACATCTCTCTTCTTTTGCGTTTGTGGTCTTCAACATTCTATCGTAAAGGAATCTACTTTTTGTTGACTCCTTATTTTTCCACAGAATTAGACACATATTTTTGTACACGTGTCAACTATTTGTAAGATAATGAAATACTGAATAATATTATTGAAAGGTTAGGTTACAATATATATAGAGATCACAAGGAACCCTACAAACCTAACTAAGCCCGTGGGCTTATCCTAATTACCATAATAATAATAGGGTCCACTACTCCCCCGCAGTCAAAGCGGTAGAAATCGGACGCTTAGACTGTAAAAAAAACATAAATAAAAAAACAAAAAAGAAAACAAATAAAAAACTAGTCTTGATCTCGGTTCTTGACTTGACTTGTAAGTCCAAAATTTTGCCATAAATCCACAACCTTCGGGTCGGTCCCGTATTCCTGCAATCTTCTTTGCCAAAAACAACAGACCCGTACTCTTCAATAATGACTTTACTTCGGTCCACAAGTTCCCTATGTTTGGTTTCGTTTCTTATTTCCCATATTGACAAACAAGATCCACGAGATCCCAATAAAGTTGCAATGTCATCTTTGTTAGCCATGACAATACAAAAGATAAAAGAAAGAATAAAAGAGAGGGTGTGGGAAAGAAAGAAAAAAAAAATATAAAAGGAAGAACAAATAGACACCCTACGACTCTTGTCGTGAGGCGGGCTGTCAAAGAGATAAAAGAGATGGTGAAAGCCCGGTGACCGTTTTCAGGTGGCGGTTTTGAGAAGAAGTGAGATGCTTAGATCAAAAAAAGACGTCCGTCTAAACCGTCGTTTAATCTGCTGAGATCGATGGTAGCGGACCGTGATCCGGCTAGAGAATAACGATAAGAAAAGAAATAGAATGGAATTGAGATAAAGAAAAAGAAAGCAACTAAATATTAGAGGGATGGAACTCAAATAAGAGAAAGAAAAAAAAAAGAAACAGAGGATGTTTGTGGCGAGTGAATGAATCGGTATTTGACTTTTGAAAAAATAGAAGAAACAAAGGGATGTTGGTGGTGGAAAGAAAAGACAAACATAGGCGGCGACAAAGGGATTTGTGGTAGGGAGAGATAGATGGATCAAAGGAGATAAATAGTGGGCGGATACAGGAATAATGGTTGGGATCTATAACCGAAACCGAGGTTTTATTTAGAACGAAATATAAGAAAAGAACAGGAAACAAAAAATGGCCGGACAGGGCGGCGGCGGCGGCAATGGCGGCACGCCGCCCTGTCTAGGGTTTTTCTCAAAGTGGTGACGGCTAGGGTTTGATTATTTGTGTATGGCGTGGTGGAGACGGTAGAGAGCCTTGGATGGCTCTGATACCATGTAAGATAATGAAATACTGAATAATATTATTGAAAGGTTAGGTTACAATATATATAGAGATCACAAGGAACCCTACAAACCTAACTAAGCCCGTGGGCTTATCCTAATTACCATAATAATAATAGGGTCCAATACTATTGTATGTTTGAATTTTTTAAAATTTGTGAAGGTCCATCGTAGAACTTCACTTCTAACAATTGTTTCATTAATGATTTGTTTTATCATTACGTTGCTCGTAATGTTTGTCTTCTAGTCCTGATATGTTAGGCCATCATGGGCAATGAATCCTTTGATACTTCGTCGATGAGTTTCTTTAAAGTCGACACTTCAGTTGAATCGAATTGTTGGAATTTGATACAGCACCTTGCGGCGAATATTCAATCGACTTGGAATAATGAATGATTTTTATTGACATGTCTCACTTTCATCAACTTGTTTATTATTGCTTTAAATCCAACCACACCTTGTGGTGTGTAATGAAAAAAAAAGAGTTGGTGCACTAGTTGCTTCGTTTGAGGTGCGCCAATAGTATTTGTTGACAGAGTTATTGTTTACACTTTGCATTCAGTTGATTATGGAAATTTATCTCGTGCCATTTGTACCGGCAAGTCCGTTGACTATTTTTGTTGTACTACCATTGGTCCTTGGATGATATCCTACCTCAAATTTTGAGGACAAAATTTCTGTAACATGGGGAGGATGTGACAACCGGCAATTTCCGATCTATACTGATGTGATTTTCATTTTGTGAAATATTGTTTTTATTTAAATATAGTTAATTATTAAGTTTCGGAAGTTAACTAATCGTTTTAACAATGGAAACCGCGACCGGTTTAATTAACGCGATGTCAACACGTGCGTCGAACGCACGTGCCAGCCAACGAAAATATTTATATCTTTGCTCGGTTTAGTTGTGTTTTACATTTCGCGCAAAACCGACAACTTTTTATAATTAATTATCGGGCCTAGAAAAGAAACCGAGACGTTTTACGTTAATACGGGTTCGATACGCGGTACACGCCCACCTAACCCAAACCTAGATATAAAAGCAACCTTATCCTCTCTTCTTCTCCATTTTTGTGCAGCCATACCTGCTCTCTCTCACTACTCTCTCTCTAGACCTCACTCTCTCTCTAAAGCTCCTCTCCCTGACCTCTCTCCCTCTTTCGCAGGTCTCTCCCTCTCTCTACCCTCTCTCTCACGCTCGTCTCTCTCCCTCCCTGCCCTCCTCTCCCTCGCTCCGGTAACAAGAACAGTCGGCCACCACCAAGCTTGGGTGGTGGCGGCGCAACCCTTGCACCCCAAAAACAAACAACAACGGTGGTGGTTCAAGGAAGCAGGGGGTGACTCGATTGGTTCGTTTGGGTGGTTTTGCTCAGACGAAGAGGACAGTTATTGTGTGGTGGTGTTTGGGCCGGTTATGGCTGTGGTGGTCGGAGCTGATTCTGGGCTCGGCCTGGTCAGTTTTTGGTCGGGTTTGTGTCAGGTTATGATGGTGGTTGTTGCAGGCGACGGTGGTGTGGTGGGACTGTGGGAGGTTGGTGGAGTTGGGTTTTCATGGCGGTGGGTTAAGGAGGTTCCTGGTTGGTTTGGGTTACAGTTGTAGTTCGGGTTCGGGTCTGGCTCGATGGGGTTCTCAGTGGGAGGTTGTTTTGGTCGGGATGCCGTGGTGGTCCGATGGTCAAGCAGAGGTGGCGGGGTGGTGGTTATTCAGGGTCGGGGATTTGGTTTTGGGTTCTGACCGGGTTGATTGGCTCCGGGTCAGATCTGGTCGGCTCGGGTTTCGGGGTACGGAGCACGGTGCTGGTCAAGTTAGTCAAGCTTCGGTCAAACTGAGTCAACTCGGTCAAAGCTGGTCAACACGCGGTCAAAGCTGGTCAACTGCTGGTCAACGGGTCAGCGTTCCGGTCTGCACGTGGTTCGAGGTGGCTTCGCGTTACGCACGTGTGATTCGGTATAACTTATATTCGTGTTATTATTACTTTATTTATAGGTATTATATATATATATATATATAAATATGATGATATTGATGAAATAGTTTGACTCGCGAAACGAACCGACAATATTATTATTGATATGTATACAAAGCGTGACTTGGTATTATTGGACCTTGGACTAAACTAGTTGGACTATGTATGTATATATATATATATATATATATTGTTGTGTCTTTATATAAATAAGTATAGTTTTCATATAAAAGCGTCGAAACGTATAAGTCTCGTTTGATTGGGAATTGCAGATAAACAAATTGTAGTCTTGTGTTTTGAAGTTGATTTTGGGAATTTTTAGACAACTTGTGTTGTCTGGTTCATACAAAAACAGAGGAAACTCTGCCGAAATTTCTATAAGATTTTAAGCAAAAACGAAGATGATAATTATTATTTCATTATAACAAACTTCCAAGTATTTTGACAAATGTATTTTCTACAAAATCGCAAGGTTTTCGACAATCGATTCACCGCAACATTTAAAGATAAACGCCGAACAATATTTCCAAAACAAATACATAATATCTACTGAGCATCAATTATGTCAATCTTTAAAGATTTTAGTAACTAAACATTTTTATTTAAACGGTTTTGAATTACAAAAACGCTCAGCCTATTTGAGAAAGAACTATATAAAAATTTATGTATGAAACCTTTAAAGACATAGATTTGGAAAAGAAGCGATATTGTTATTAATCGGTTTTAAATAACTTTACTTACATTTTTATCAAAGGGCATTTTTCCTAAAATATAATTATATAAGATAGATACATTTATACGAATAACAAAATGAGCTATGACTCAGGATAAGTTATACGTTTCATAATATTGGTCCAACGTGGTTTATACACGAATAGTAACAAGTGATTAACTTGAGTATTAAGTCGCATAAAACATATTTAAGTCACGATCGGTTCGTCGAGTTAAAGCATATTAAGACTCAAGTTAACACACACGAGTTTAGATAGTTGGATAAACTATCTTTTAGCCGGATAATAGGCTAGGTTTATATGTGATAGACTTTTAAGGTGTCCTTTGTTGGTAATAGGGCACGAGGAAGTCGGTCGAGGTTTCAGGCTTTGTTTGCTAGCTTAGCATGGAAATTAAGGTGAGTTCATGACCCCCCTTTTTACTGTTTTATAAAGGTTTTCAGGGTGGAAGACATGCTTCTTTTATGAAAACCTGAGGAATTCCAAACGAACAAGTTTTTGAAAAAATGAAATGGGTGCGTGAGTGTCACGGCCCTACTTTACTGGTTTTACTTTCGGGGAAGAAAAATGCTACATACTTACTTACTTACTAAAGGTCATGTTATACTATGGTTAATTTACATTACTATACGGCTTTTATGGAAAGTCCCAGGGGGAAACCATGAATGTGCGGGGATGCACAACGAGGGAAATGTGGATAGATCTATTGGGCCTCATAAACCCCACCCGACGGCGGGGATGCCGGGCAGGTGCATATTGTCTCTAACTCTCGGGTTATCGAGGCATCGGTAACCCAGTGAATCTGGGCTGGATTCAACATTGGTACATGTTTAGTAATGGGTTCCCAACCGTAGTAGTAAAAAACACTGAACGTCTAGCTAACGTTCTTATAATATAGTAGTAACGGATATGATCTTTTCAAACTTATTACAACTCCTTTATAAAACTTATGAACTCACCAGCATTATATGTTGACTTTTTAAGTATGTCTTTTAGGTTTAAACTTTGGTAACAGCACGGTTGGAGTGGGCGACGTCTTGGGATCGGGGATCCTAGAGGGTTAGAATTGGCGTTCAGGAAAGTAAGAGTCTTAGATGCAACTTTCCGCTGCGTGGCGAAGCTACCAAACGTCACAACCGACGAGGGAAAAGTCGGGGTGTGACAGTTTGGTATCAGAGCCATAGGTTTTAGCGAATTAGGTGTCTGGTTAGATATCTAGGCTTTAACCTGAGTTTGTTTTGAAGTATGGGTCAAAATTTCTAAGATATAATATTTAGCACGAACGCCTAGGAACTGGAATTCCAACCGTTGCCAAATCAGTTGCATGATTATTATTGTATCACACTAACTCAGCGTACATTCCTTCGGTGCAAGGAACATTTATTTTTCACATGTGAATAGTAAGTTTGTATGTACCATAGTTGTATATAGAAAGGACAATAGCACGTGGTGGCTAGGCATACCTCACTAGTGACTGGTAAGTCATCGCTTTAGATATCAGAGCGTTTATTCACATAGAGTTAGCTGACTCATTGTTTCCTTGGTATGAGGAACAATTTACTTGTTTATATACTATGTGTATTTATGTAAAGTATGTATAACACGTATCGCCAATGGTTTTCGACTCAAGCTTGGACGTATCTACAACGCTCACACGTGTCACGTTAATTGGACGAGTTGGCAAAAGGATTATTGTAGCATCTATGGTCTCGCATCCCGTGTTCGGAGTATGCTATGCCGTGAAGGTCGATTTGGGTCGGAAACATCTTGATGAGGCACCTCATTCTGCCGATGATGCTGCGAAGCTGGAATGCGGACGGGAAGAGCACTTGGAAAAGTGGCGCACACGACGAACATTATATTATGTTATATATACGTGTTATTATATGAATGCAACGAGTGCTCGTGATATAACTTATGATGGAGGTTAATAGGATGATCTGGTGAGGTAAATTTTTGATAACGCAGACGTCATGTTATTGCAAATTTACAGGCACTTGATAGTTCTAGGAAATTCTATCGTGAGGGTATCCTATATGTTGTTGTATATATATTAATATTGGATAAGGGTTATTCATTTTGTTGCTGCGGACGTGATTGCCGATTCTCCCCTGTTCGTGTCATTTGTGACTTCGTATTTCTTAAACCAGTTTAAGATCTTGATGATCTTGTTTCTTGAGCTTCTAAGGTTCCTGTTTTAGAACCTAGTTATATCTTTGGACACGATTTACATCTCTCTTCTTTTGTGTTTGTGGTCTTCAACATTCTATCGTAAAGGAATCTAATTTTTGTTGACTCCTTATTTTTCCACAGAATTAGACACATATTTTTGTACACATGTCAACTATTGTATGTTTGAATTCTTTAAAATTTGTGAAGGTCCATCGTAGAACTTCACTTCAAACAATTGTTTCATTAATGATTTGTTTTATCATTACGTTGCTCGTAATGTTTGTCTTCTAGTCCTGATATGTTAGGCCATCGTGGGCAATGAATCCTTTGATACTTCGTCAATGAGTTTCTTTAAAGTCGACACTTCAGTTGGTCCTTGGATGATATCCTACCTCAAATTTTGAGGACAAAATTTCTGTAACATGGGGAGGATGTGACAACCGGCAATTTCTGATCTATACTGATGTGATTTTCATTATGTGAAATATTTTTTTTCTTTAAATATAGTTAATTATTAAGTTTCGAAAGTTAACTGATCGTTTTAACAATGGAAACCGCGACCGGTTTAATTAACGCGATGTCAACACGTGCGTCGAACGCATGTGCCAGCCGACGAAAATATTTATATCTTTGCTCGGTTTAGTTGTGTTTTACATTTCGAACAAAACCGACAACTTTTTATAATTAATTATCGGGCCTAGAATAGAAACCGAGACGTTTTACGTTAATACGGGTTCGATACGCGGTACACGCCCACCTAACCCAAACCTAGATATAAAAGCAACCTCATCCTCTCTTCTTCTCCATTTTTGTGCAGCCATACCTGCTCTCTCTCACTACTCTCTCTCTAGACCTCACTCTCTCTCTCTCTCTCTCTCTAAAGCTCCTCTCCCTTATCTCTCTCCCTCTCTCCCAGGTCTCTCCCTCTCTATACCCTCTCTGTCACGCTCGTCTATCTCCCTCCCTGCCCTCCTCTCTGTAAGTCCAAGATCTTCTCTACCGGGTATCAAAACAAACAATCGAGTGCGGAAAACAAGATTGAATGTGAAGAACAAAAGATTAAACCGATGAACAATATATTATTGATGCTTCACCTTGCACACAATCTCTAGGATTGTCTGGTACAAGGTGGTGGCTCTTATGTTACAAATGAGAGGATTAATGAATGTGTAACATGTCTAATGAATGTGTATGAATGTGTAACCCTAACAATGAATCAAACAAAACATTATATAGGGTCCACTAAAGCCTTGGCCCACATGGCCTAACCCAAGCCCATTAGACTAAACTAAGCCTAATAATAATAAACTAGCTTGATAAAGACAAGCGTAAACCTACTTAAATATAGCCCAACAATATCCCCCTAGGTTTATGCTGTCTTTATCATGGCTTAGTAGGAAGAATCTTCAGATCGTGATCTTCCAATCTTGGGTTCTTTCTTGTTCTCTGGGAGGTAGCTTCACAACTTTAATCATCATCAGCTTTTGCTTGAACATATTGCTAAAAGAGAACATGAGAGGAGGATTCTCAGAAGCTCTTTTCTTTGTCAATTTTCTCTTTCAAGCAACTTTTCAGGTACTTCTTCAGTTGTACTTTCGTTGTCAAAAGATGATTAACTTCAGATTCTTCTGACTCAGGTACATCTTCTCAGTGTGGTGATTCATGCTTGTCAGCAACTGGAACTCTTTCATTCTTCATCAACCCCTGTTTCTTGATTTGTATAAATTCTGCAAATTCTCAGAATTTTGTAAGCAAATAATTTATGCAACAGAGGGTCCAGTTTACATGAACACTAAGTACATCAGTGTACTTCAATTTTAAAACCTCAAAAACCTGAATTTTGTTCGAGAACTGGTCAAATCCTCAAGAATGGTTAATTTTTATAAAAGAAAACAAACAAATTAAAATAAAAAATTCAAACTAATTACAATGCATCTTTTTGGTGAGAATCATGTGCAAGAAAATCATATCAGCTTTGTCAAAATGCAACACACCGTTTGTATATTTGTTCTGGTATACTTATTAAAGTGCTAGAAAGCAATCCAAGACGATTACCAGCATCGTTTATCCACTTAAACAAACCTACACATACGTCCCAAGTCCGATATTTTTCTTATTTTCTTAACGTGTGTTAGACCGAAATAACCGTGTGTCCCACATCATGACATACCCCCGCGATCAAGGTATGCACAAAGCTTCTTCATAACCGGTGAGTAAATTGCTGACATCTGTAATTTTTACAAGGTCAAGATCATCGGTGATCAGGTCTGCATATATCTGGATGCAACAGAGAGACCAATGGATTCTCGACCAGGGTTAGGGCAAATACCAAATTTTTTTCGGTATGATCATTGCTTTAGGCTTTTGATTTGTGCCTTTAGCTTGAATTCTCTTTGAGAATTTTGGGTTTTGGCATTTCCTTATTGCTCTTTTTAAGACGTCCTGACTGTGCCTAGGTCAGCATATATCTGGATGCAGCAGAAGGGCAGCCAGGACATCCCCAGATGTATCAACAATTTAAAGACCTGAAATCTCAGATTTTGGCAATCTATCAACGCAAGATTTAAGACCATAGAATCATACGCCAATGATGTGTTCCCCACAAGCTACACAGTCCTTTATCTTTAGCATGTTTTGGACTGATTTCGTTGTGCAGTCTGCCTGCCAGTACATCGTATGATGGAGCTGCAATCACACTTGATTTAATTTTCTTTTCGATTTTAAAGTGTGACATTTCAACAGCTGATGTACTGTGACAACCGGCAAATTTCGTACAACGATTAACGTGATTCTAATCATGTTTTAGAAATAATTAACATGGTTTAAGGTTAATTATGGTTAGTTGAGCTAATATGAGTCCTACGATGTCCTTTTGAAAGTTCGTTGAAGTCTTGATGCCTTTAAAGAAAGACTTCGCGTGTTTAACGTAACGAACTGACATCAGCAAAAATTTGTCAAACTGGAATAACGTAAGCTTATTCTACGAAAATACGACACGTATTTACTACTGATGCGATCGAATGTGAAATCGGCGCGATAAACGGTCAAAAACGCAGCGTTTTGGAGAAACGCGGAGAGGAACTGACGTGGGATTCGAACGTCAAAACGCGTGGCTTTAACCGTTACCGAACTTCCGGAATAATTATTTATTATAAATAATGTTATCGGTTGAATTTCGAAAGTTATCGGATCATTTAAATGAAGGATAACACAACCGAACCGATTAACGCGATTTTAACGCGTGTGCCGTTTTCACGCGTCGGGTGACGAAAATAATTATTGAATTGCTCGGTCTGGTATTATTTATGGCTACGAACAAAAACCGAGTCCAAAAACGATAACGGGCTAAAACGGAGCAGTTGGTACGCGACGTCGGGCTTGAAGCCCCAATCCAAAAACCCCCCCTATATAAACCCCTAACCACTCCAATCTTCCTCATTTCCCCACACCACTTTCTCTCTCTAACACCCAAACTCTCTCAACTCTCTCTCTCTCTAGAATTCCGGCGGCCGGCCGGCAGCATTCCGGCAGCATTCCGGCGGCTGTCCGGCGGCTTCCGGCGGCCGTCCGGCGACTTTCCGGCGGTCCTCCGGCGACTTTTTCCGGCGCGTGACACCCCCACCCCCACTAATTTCGGTGCCCCGAACGCGATGGCGAAGGCCGTTTTCCCTAAAACGAAGCGGTTTGAACGTTGGTACCATTCCGGCGACTTTTCCGGTAAGCTCGTTTTTGAGTTTTCTTTGTACAAACGTTTAGATCGGGTCTTTGGGGGACTCCTCACAAGTTTTCACGGAATTTCGTTCTCCGGCCATATTCCGGCGAGCTGTTTCCGGTGGTTTGCGAGTTCAGGAGGGGGGCCGAAGTGGGTTTGGTTGGGTTCCGGTGGCGCGCAGGTGGTCAGAACGAGGGTTTGGTGGCGTGGGATGGCGGTGGTGGTCCGACCACGGTGGTGGTGGTCCGGCCACGGCAGCGGTGGTCCGGCCACGGCACCGGTGGTCCGGCCACGGTGGTGGGTCTCGGCCAGAAATGGGCTCGGTGTTGGTTGATGTCCTCGCTTGATGTCCGGGTCAGGCCAGATCCGGCTCGGTTTGCGTGCCGTCTTCAAGTTCTAGTCGTGGGTCAAGTATGGTGCTCTCGGGTAGATCCGGTCAGATTCGGGTTGGTCAACCCGGTCAACTGATGGTCAACGGGTCAGATTCGGTTCGGTCAAGACCCGGTCAACTCAGTGAACTTCGGTCAAGCGTTTCGGTATAACTAATTAGTGATTATTTCATTATTATTTGCACGTATATTTCTAAAATATATAAATATAAACGACTAACTCGCTAACGAACCGATAAAAATATTAACGAAAAGCATTATGAGCTAATATTTGTGTATTAGTCGTGACTCGCGTTGTTGTTGGACTAAATTGATGGACTATACGTATATATATATATTTATATAAACAGTATGATTTATATAATAGTCACAACGTATAAAGTCTCGTGGATTAGAAATGCGGATAAATATAATGTCGTCTTTGTTTAGGTGTTGATTTTGGGAAATTGTAGACAACTTGTGTTGTCTGGTTTATACCAAAAACAGAGGAAACTCTGCCGAAATTTTTATAAATCCGAAGCGCGACAAGTGTGACATTATTGTTCGTTCTTATAAATAACTTTCCAAACGTTTGACAAGTGTAGTCATATACAAAATCACGACGTTTTGACAAATATTATTTGTAACAATAATAGTCTATTCCGGGAAATATTTCAAACAAATATATAGTCTTTTGTTACCGAGCGTCAAGTATGACGAGTTTTTAAAGGTTACTTGGTAACTAAAATATGTTTGTTGTCGGATTAAAAGATGTATAAACGTTCGGTTTTAATTGGAAAAACCTGTTCATAAAAAGCAAAGTCTTGAGATTTGTAAGATACTCGGATTCGGGAAAAGAAATAACAAATGTTATTAAAAAGGATTTTAATAACTATATTATATTTCAGCAAGGTATATTTTCCGAAAATAACTATACAAGACGATTACATTATCTGGTTTACGAGACAAGCTATGGCTCGGGATGAGTTATACGTTTCGCGATGTTAGTCCAACATAGTTTACACACGAATAGTAATAAGTGCGCGACTTGGGTACTATTTCGCATGTGAACGCATGAACTACGATAAGTCACGATCGGTTCGTCGAGTTAAAACACTTAAAGACTCGGGTTAGTACACATGAGTCTAGATAGTTGAATAAACTACCTTTTAACCGGAAAACAAGCTAGATTTATATATGATAGACTTTAAGGTGTCCTTTATTGGTAATTAGGGCACGAGGAAGTCGGTCAAAGCTTTGGGTTTTATTTGCTAGCTAAGCATGGAATTTAAGGTGAGTTTCACGGCCCCATTTTACTGTTTTAACTGGGGGAAAGATATGTTCGTCAAAAGTTATCACATATTGAAATGTTTTCAAAGGTTAAAAAGTGATAAGTGGCATGATGAGTACTTGAGTTTTTGGTCGCCACTCGGGGTTGGGTCCTCGCTACTGTAACCATTAATTCAGGTAAATGAAACCAAAGGAATATTTGGATAGTACTATTGGTGCCTGACGAGGCCCACCTCTGGTTGATAGCGTCAACCCGGTAAAGACAAGAGGTGCACGTATTCTGAACTTAAGTCGTTGGGTTCCGAGAAACGACTTGGAGCGGGGCATATTTATTAGTCTTGGTTTAGTTATGGGACTCAGGGGATTGCTTATCATCATAGTTTGTAGGAGCTAGCTACTCCGTACAAAGGCCACAAAATGTGCTGGATTTGCACAGGATGTAAAAATGTGCTGGATTTGCACAGGATGTAAAAATGTGCTGGATTTGCACAGGATGTAAAAATGTCGTATTTACGAAACTAAAACCTGTGAACTCACCAATATTTTATATATTGACGTCTTTTTAAACATATCTTTCAGGTAACTAAGTGCTGAACAGGTATGCGGCTAGTACGGTGGAATTTGGGATGTCGGACACTGGTTGGGGGTTTCATCTATTGTTACCATCGGGTTGGGACATAAACGGAAACGCCCCACTTTAAACTTAATGTTTGTGATTTTAAGTAATGTTTGAAACCAGGTATCCCTTCCCGACATCTTAATATAATGATCTTTTCTAATTAAATATAGTTTGTGTTAATCTTGACTTTGATATGCTTTCGAGCGTCGCGCCACGTGTTTCCGCCATTGGCGTGGTGTGACATGTACTATCATTTCTTCTTTTTCGCACCATGAGATCTCATTTTCTGAATTTTCTATTGTTTTTGTATTTTTCTGAGGGTATATATCCCCCTAAATTTGTGCTTAAAATTGAGAATTTAAAGAACAAATTTACAATCTAAAACTAAGAAAAATCTTTTTGTGTTTTTCTAAACCATTCTCGAATCAAAGACCAATTACGTTCAGAATAAAAAGCATCAGGTTTTGAACGTACCTCTTTCGCTGATTTTACCTCCATTATCTCCTTTAAAGGAAACATACTCACTGTTTGAAAATTTAAAATAAACGTATAACAGAGAGATGTCACCTGTCATGTGCGTGGAACAACCGTTATCAACATACCAGGGGTCGTCGAGAATCCTCCTTGGATGTCCCTGCACTAAGAAAAGAGATTAGTTAAACATTGGTACCCAGGCCATCGCGGTCCTGGGCACTCCTGAAGCATCTACGTAAGACACTTCTCTTAAGCACATGTCCCTTTTCTCATTTGGGATTGGTGGTGCTGCCGCCTTTGCTTTCCAGACTTGTTTAGGCTTAACAAGCTGTTTTGCTACTTTCGGAGTAGCAACTTTCGATTTCTGAGGTTGTTTTAATTTATGTGATTGAACAACCTTCCGCTTGCTCTTGGCAGCATTCCAATCGCCATCAGACGGTTTAACTTTGGGATTCATGTTCTTCCTTGCCTTAGGTTTATCAACTGTAACACCCCAACCGATGGCGGAATCATCGAGGTGCCACGTAGTGACGATTGTTCAAAAGCTCATGGTACTAAAATGTAAATATTATTGAATAATCCAAAATTGTCTTACATGGAAATGGAAAATACAAAGTCTTAACTGAAATGTAAATAATGAAATAACTGAATTGAAATAAAGCACTAAATGTCTCTTGCTAAAGCACGAGATCAAACTGCACCTGAAACATGTACAAAATACGTTTGGTCAACATATGAAATGTTGGTGAGCATTCCTAGATTTGATATATATAGTAGGTTAAAAAGTTATACAATTCAAGTGCAAGCTACAGTGCAAATATGTAAACTATGTATCATACAAATGAGCGAAATCAACCCTGTGACTGTATAATGTACTGTATGAACTGTAGTGTACTCAACCAATAAATGGATGATAACTTAACACTGGCCACGGATTCTCCGATGAAAAAGGGGGAGAATCAATCTAGGCGGGTTGTCAATCCAAATAGCGCTATCCAATGTTAAGGTCGGCTTGTACCATGTTAATGATTTCACTAAGTACAAATGTAATCCACATGTATTGTCTAAGCATAAAGCACGTTTGTAAGCAAATGCACATAGTACTAGAATTGTATTGTAAAAATGTGAAATTGTATTTGTAATTTGTATAAGTGTACATGTAACACCCCAAAAATGAATAAAAGCAAAAAGGGGATAGGAAATACTCACCTTAGCAAGGTGGTAAGTCTTGTGTAATTGAATAAGTATAATCCAACGTTGCCAAATATCACCCTATGTATAGTGTAACAAATAAGTCTAAGTCTATTTGGTCTATAAGTATTTTCTAGGGTTTCGAATTGGGGATATGTATCGTTAGATTAATGAATTTAAACGTTTAATAAATAAAAGAAATTTGGTAAATAAATAAACAAAAGTCTTTTTGTATTTTCAAATTGAAGATGGTCACAATATAAAGTTTTAAGTGTGAAAATAATTTTTATAAAATTATTTCCTTATAAATAGAATATTAAATCTATTTATTTCAAATTGTCAAAATGTGACTTTAATATTTAAAAATATTAAAATTAAAGAATTTTTAAATTAAAAATTGTATTTCTGTTCCAAATGAATAGAAATAATTTATGTAAAATTTTGGTACAAAAATGTTGAAAAATGAATTTATTATGAATTATTTATGATTAAAACTAACAAAAATTAATTAAAAATATAAAATGAGCGGTTTTTCAGAAATAAAAATTATTTCTGAAATGTTTAATGCTATAAAAGTTTAGGATAATTTTTGTGGAATTTAATAAAATCGTTTGGATATTTTTATTGAATTTTATAATTTTATATGAATAAACTTGTAATATTTATAATATATATTAAATAAATTATTTTTGAAAAACTAAAAATTGGATAATGAACTTTATCATTTGGAGATCATACAGTAATTTTTGTAGCATTTATAAACCACTTTTAGTATTTGAAAACTATTTTTAAAAAAATAATATGCTAAATATATATGTAAGAAAGGTAAAAAAAAATGTTGTTGGTTGTGGGGCTCGAACCTAGGCCCTTGGCCGGTTCCATGTCTTTAGCCCAACACCCCAACCAACTGGTCTATACAACAGATTTGTATATGTTTCAGTTTTTAAAACATTTATTATATACACGGTTTGGTCATCTTCCCCAAATAAAACATAAGAACCCTAGAATTTACAATACACTAATTCATCAACCAATAACCCTTGGATTCAAAGGGTTATTGGTCGGAATGTATTAATGATTAAAAACGCAAAACATATTGATTCATACCAAGCAGATTTGAAGCAAGAACACGAGTCAAATAAAAAGTCAACGAGGCTTGATTTCGCAATAAGGACGAACTGAGGTGTTAATTGGTTGTGTGTATGTGTTTTTCGGTACCTTTAGAATGAAAAGGAGCGTTCAATTTATACGGATGGGGCTTGGATTGCTCGATGGAAGGTTTGACCAAACTCATAATAAAACGCGTGATTCAAGAGCTGAAATCATGCTTAAATCATTGATATGGACGCGGAAATGTTGTATTAGTTGTTAGGCGAGGTTGATTGGTCAATGGTTTCCATGTTTAACATCAATTAAAGCAAGATTTGTGTGTTTCCTTGGTTGAAAAAGGCTGCAGCGCGTAACAGACAAGAAGGAAGAAAAGGAAACAGGCGAGAAATAAGGCTTAAATACAATTAGTGTTAGGATAAAATCAAAAGTAATGTGTAGACCAAGTGGTTGGCGCGTGTGTGTAAGGAAGCCCGGCTTCTGTCCGGGTTCGAGTCCCGGCAGGGACAAAAAGCTTCCACCCTTTTTTTTTAAAACAAAGAGATAAGGGAAAGAGGATGGGCCTGCTGATGGGCTGGGTCCTGACTTGCTGACTTGGGCTTCGAAAGACACACACAAAAGATCAAGTTGGTCTTGTTTGGGCTCAAGTTTGTTTTTTTTTTTGAACTAGATTATTATTATTATTATTATTATTATTATTATTATTATTATTATTATTATTATTATTATTATTATTATTATTATTATGGCGGATAAAATGTGGTGTACAAGATAGGTAGTACGAAATAAAAAAAAAGTATATATATATATATATATAATAATAATAATAGTGATAAAAGTGACAGATGTCACAGCATCCCCTACTTTTAGAAACTTCGTCCCGAAGTTATTAGAAACATAGGGTTATGGATGCTTGGGTAGAAATTAAGGTAGTAGTGGTTTGGAAAATTTGAGTTAAGGCACGACGTGAACAAAGTAAACTGTTTCAAATGATTTGGATAGGAGGTTTGATAGGTGTGAGGTAAGGATTGGATTGGGTTCATCTCAAATAATAAGGAGAATAAGAATCTAGTAAATCACTTAAATTGCAAGTTTAGAAATCCTAAAGTAAATGTACAAGTTGATTGACTATAGAAGGACCAAATGAACTACTAAGTAACTAGAGTTTGTTCCTGGTCCGACTTCCAGTCTCACTTTCATTGCATCATTAGTGTTTGTATACAGGGTGTACCGCAGCTAACCCACCACACCTTTGATACCTTGAAAACGTACTGGACGCCTACCAAAAACTCTAATAGAATTTCACACTACCCTAACGCACCTGTAAATTCATGATTACGTTCCGGACCGGAATCATCAATTTACCTTACATTAGGGTTTTGTGTCCTTCTATGACCCCACCGATTGTTGAGCAGGTTCGATAGCCTCCACCAGCCGTGGAGTAGGTTGTAGGGCCTCTCCCGACTGTTTGAAAAGACATAGTGACCTCTACCAATCGTTGAGTATGTTCGATAGCCTCCACCAGTCGTGGAGCAGGTTGTAGGGCCTCTCCCGACTGTTGAAAAAGGCATGATGACCTCTATTAAGTGCAGCAATTATTATTCACATAGATTGCAAATTGATAGCATGTTTATGCAAGCAAGTTTGTAAGTACTACAACCATTAAGTGTAAGTGTTATCATGAATAATTAAATGTTTACGAGTATCATGAATAATTAGATGTTCAATGCGTAGTCAAATTAAGGGAAAAATCTAGTTTCATGTAATAACCAATGATGTTTTTCTTAGAAAAGCACCTGTAAGATCAAGTATCAAGTCCAAACGTTTCAAATAAATGTAAGGTAGAGTCTTGTATGATTAAAAATAAACGTAATCAATATAATAAATTTCCAATCTGTGTTAATACACAATAATACGCAAGGAAATTTCTAGATGTTGTATGCTAATGAGTGTGACAAAATTGGGTACAAAATGGTAATAGGATCAAGAAAATGAAAACACGGGTATTGGATTTCTCGAGTCTTGGGAAGATTTCATCCATGGCTTAACTAGCTCATGTGTGAGAAGGTGAAGAATATGAATTTAGTTCTTGAGAGGATGATGAAAAATCTTGAAGCAGAATCAAGGTTGTGAGAGATGGTGAATGTGAAGATAGTTGATAAAGAGTTTATTTTATAGTAAGGAGATTATATATCAGTGTAAATTTTGGGGTTTGGATCAAAGGTTATAATCAAGTGTATAAGAAAACATGATTGTGGTATATGCCAAATATTGTAAAAATTTGAACAAGTTGAAAATGAGTGAGTGTCGATGGAGAATCTAGAGACTAGATATTATTCCTAAAAAAATTATTTTCAAAATTGGTTTTGTACATAAGGCAAAAGTTGTTAAATAGTACAAGCTAAGTAGGCTTTGTAATAGTTTAAAACATTATATAGAAAATCGTTTGTTACGTCAATAAATAATCAATTGAATTTAAGTTCGAGAAAAATATGTACTTTGTAAAGTTACTAGGTAATACAACAAGTTTTAGAAATCTTTAGTTTGTGCTAAAGTATGAGGTTATAATTTTTAAAATAAATAACATGTGGAGAAATGAAATATTATGATTTGGGTAGGGTGTTGAATATTAAAAAAATGGCTAAAATGGTAAGGTGAAGTGCGATTGTGAAATCCATAGATGGTTATGAAAGTATGAACTTGTAAGCAATATATGAAAATCGTGAAATACAAAATATTGTATATGAATCGAGAGAGTATTATTGAAAAAGCTTGCATAAAATGCTTGGAGTGCCCTTGTCTAGCTGTAAAGCCCAACAAGAACGTTGACTTTTCAAAGGAATTGAACCCAATGGTGATCATAGAAGACGTGCTTTAGCCTATAAGTGGACACTCACTCCAGGAATCCCCAGGTAAGCATAACAGGTCCGTAAATGGATTTATGCGCTATGCTTGCCTATGCCAGAAAACCCAGTGTACAGGCGTCCACCCTTCCAGATTGCACGTGTCCTTATCACACTCATTAAAGTTCAAACAACTTTGAAGGAGCAAGAATAAGAGTAGGCATTATGCCTAAGAGTGTCTTCATGAAAGTACTGTTTCCATCCCATGATGATGTAGACTTTCCACTCCCTTGTAGGACATCATCTCTATGCACCATGATGAAAGATGAGAAGAATGGAGAAGGAGAGAGAGATAGAAGGAGGAAAGTAGATGGAAATGAGGATAAGGTAATTTATGAAATATAATGCATGAAAGTTGAAATTCGGTTATAGTCTAGGCCTTTTTATCTAATAACCTAGTTCCCTATAACCATGGCTCTGATACCAATCTGTAACACCCCAACCGATGGCGGAATCATCGAGGTGCCACGTAGTGACGATTGTTCAAAAGCTCATGGTACTAAAATGTAAATATTATTGAATAATCCAAAATTGTCTTACATGGAAATGGAAAATACAAAGTCTTAACTGAAATGTAAATAATGAAATAACTGAATTGAAATAAAGCACTAAATGTCTCTTGCTAAAGCACGAGATCAAACTGCACCTGAAACATGTACAAAATACGTTTGGTCAACATATGAAATGTTGGTGAGCATTCCTAGATTTGATATATATAGTAGGTTAAAAAGTTATACAATTCAAGTGCAAGCTACAGTGCAAATATGTAAACTATGTATCATACAAATGAGCGAAATCAACCCTGTGACTGTATAATGTACTGTATGAACTGTAGTGTACTCAACCAATAAATGGATGATAACTTAACACTGGCCACGGATTCTCCGATGAAAAAGGGGGAGAATCAATCTAGGCGGGTTGTCAATCCAAATAGCGCTATCCAATGTTAAGGTCGGCTTGTACCATGTTAATGATTTCACTAAGTACAAATGTAATCCACATGTATTGTCTAAGCATAAAGCACGTTTGTAAGCAAATGCACATAGTACTAGAATTGTATTGTAAAAATGTGAAATTGTATTTGTAATTTGTATAAGTGTACATGTAACACCCCAAAAATGAATAAAAGCAAAAAGGGGATAGGAAATACTCACCTTAGCAAGGTGGTAAGTCTTGTGTAATTGAATAAGTATAATCCAACGTTGCCAAATATCACCCTATGTATAGTGTAACAAATAAGTCTAAGTCTATTTGGTCTATAAGTATTTTCTAGGGTTTCGAATTGGGGATATGTATCGTTAGATTAATGAATTTAAACGTTTAATAAATAAAAGAAATTTGGTAAATAAATAAACAAAAGTCTTTTTGTATTTTCAAATTGAAGATGGTCACAATATAAAGTTTTAAGTGTGAAAATAATTTTTATAAAATTATTTCCTTATAAATAGAATATTAAATCTATTTATTTCAAATTGTCAAAATGTGACTTTAATATTTAAAAATATTAAAATTAAAGAATTTTTAAATTAAAAATTGTATTTCTGTTCCAAATGAATAGAAATAATTTATGTAAAATTTTGGTACAAAAATGTTGAAAAATGAATTTATTATGAATTATTTATGATTAAAACTAACAAAAATTAATTAAAAATATAAAATGAGCGGTTTTTCAGAAATAAAAATTATTTCTGAAATGTTTAATGCTATAAAAGTTTAGGATAATTTTTGTGGAATTTAATAAAATCGTTTGGATATTTTTATTGAATTTTATAATTTTATATGAATAAACTTGTAATATTTATAATATATATTAAATAAATTATTTTTGAAAAACTAAAAATTGGATAATGAACTTTATCATTTGGAGATCATACAGTAATTTTTGTAGCATTTATAAACCACTTTTAGTATTTGAAAACTATTTTTAAAAAAATAATATGCTAAATATATATGTAAGAAAGGTAAAAAAAAAATGTTGTTGGTTGTGGGGCTCGAACCTAGGCCCTTGGCCGGTTCCATGTCTTTAGCCCAACACCCCAACCAACTGGTCTATACAACAGATTTGTATATGTTTCAGTTTTTAAAACATTTATTATATACACGGTTTGGTCATCTTCCCCAAATAAAACATAAGAACCCTAGAATTTACAATACACTAATTCATCAACCAATAACCCTTGGATTCAAAGGGTTATTGGTCGGAATGTATTAATGATTAAAAACGCAAAACATATTGATTCATACCAAGCAGATTTGAAGCAAGAACACGAGTCAAATAAAAAGTCAACGAGGCTTGATTTCGCAATAAGGACGAACTGAGGTGTTAATTGGTTGTGTGTATGTGTTTTTCGGTACCTTTAGAATGAAAAGGAGCGTTCAATTTATACGGATGGGGCTTGGATTGCTCGATGGAAGGTTTGACCAAACTCATAATAAAACGC
The DNA here is from genome assembly GCA_030844895.1 of Ambrosia x helenae. Lineage (NCBI taxonomy): Eukaryota > Viridiplantae > Streptophyta > Magnoliopsida > Asterales > Asteraceae > Ambrosia > Ambrosia x helenae. The sequence continues at coordinate 3,124,097 of CM061225.1, forward strand.
GTGATTCAAGAGCTGAAATCATGCTTAAATCATTGATATGGACGCGGAAATGTTGTATTAGTTGTTAGGCGAGGTTGATTGGTCAATGGTTTCCATGTTTAACATCAATTAAAGCAAGATTTGTGTGTTTCCTTGGTTGAAAAAGGCTGCAGCGCGTAACAGACAAGAAGGAAGAAAAGGAAACAGGCGAGAAATAAGGCTTAAATACAATTAGTGTTAGGATAAAATCAAAAGTAATGTGTAGACCAAGTGGTTGGCGCGTGTGTGTAAGGAAGCCCGGCTTCTGTCCGGGTTCGAGTCCCGATCTGTAACACCCCAACCGATGGCGGAAACATCGAGGTGTCACGTAGTGACGATTGTTCAATAGCTCATGGTACTAAAGTGTAAATTTGAATACATTGAATTGAATAATTTTACATTGAAAGGAAATTACAGTATACAATAGTTCTAAAGCGTCAAATCTAACTAAAATACAATAAAGTCAAAGCTTAAATATAAATCCAAATGCTAAAAAGAAGCGTCGCAAAATAACCTGAAACATGTACGAAAATAGTATATGTCAATACAAAAATGTATTGGTGAGCATACCCTGATTTGAATACATATAGTAAGAAAAGTGTTTAGCAATTCATGTGCGGTACCATTTGCAATTATGTAAACGATGTAACACCCCAACCGATGGCGGAATCATCGAGGTGCCACGTAGTGACGATTGTTCAAAAGCACATGGTACTAAAATTTAAATATTATTGAATAAACCAATAACTGTCTTACATTGAAATGGAAATACAAAGTCTTAAATGAAATGTAACTGTTGGAATAACTGAATTAAAATAAAACACTAAATGTCCCTTGCTAAAGCACTAGATCAAACTGCACCTGAAACATGTACAAAATAGATTTGGTCAACATATGAAATGTTGGTGAGCATTCCTAGTTTTGATATATATAGTAGGTTAAAAAGTTATACAATTCAAGTGCAAGCTAGAGTGCAAATATGTAAACTATGTATCATACAAATGAGCGAAATCAACCCTGTGACTGTATAATGTACTGTATGAACTGTAGTGTACTCAACCAATCAATGGATGATAACTTAACACTGGCCACGGATTCTCCGATGAAAAAGGGGGAGAATCAATCTAGGCGGGTTGTCAATCCAAATAGCGCTATCCAATGTTAAGGTCGGCTTGTACCATGTTAATGATTTCACTAAGTACAAATGTAATCCACATGTAATGTCTAAGCATAAAGCACGTTGTAAGCAATACACATAGTACTAGAATTGTATTGTAAAAATGTAAACTTGTATTTGAAATAATTAGATTAAATATTCTATTTTCAAGAAAATAATGTTATAAAAAATTATTTTCATACTTAAAACCTTATGATGTGACTATATTCAACTTAAAATCTTACAAAGAGACTTTTATTTATTTATTAGAGTTATTTCCCTTACACATTATCGAATACTTTAGGTTGATCATTTGGGAGTAATCTCAATTCATATTTCGTTGTCCAAGTCCAATTTCAAGTTATTACGTGAACTGTGAGTATTCCTATCCCCTTTTTACTTTTATACATTTTTGGGGTGTTACATGTACACTATTACAATTTCAAATACAAGTTTATATTTTTACAATACAATTCTAGTACTATGTGTATTGCTTACAACGTGCTTTATGCTTAGACATTACATGTGGATTACATTTGTACTTAGTGAAATCATTAACATGGTACAAGCCGACCTTAACATTGGATAGCGCTATTTGGATTGACAACCCGCCTAGATTGATTCTCCCCCTTTTTCATCGGAGAATCCGTGGCCAGTGTTAAGTTATCATCCATTTATTGGTTGAGTACACTACAGTTCATTCCGTACATTATACAGTCACAGGGTTGATTTCGCTCATTTGTATGATACATAGTTTACATATTTGCACTCTAGCTTGCACTTGAATTGTATAACTTTTTAACCTACTATATATATCAAAACTAGGAATGCTCACCAACATTTCATATGTTGACCAAATCTATTTTGTACATGTTTCAGGTGCAGTTTGATCTAGTGCTTTAGCAAGGGACATTTAGTGTTTTATTTTAATTCAGTTATTCCAACAGTTACATTTCATTTAAGACTTTGTATTTCCATTTCAATGTAAGACAATTTTTGATTATTCAATAATATTTACATTTTAGTACCATGAGCTTTTGAACAATCGTCACTACGTGACACCTCGATGATTCCGCCATCGGTTGGGGTGTTACAGAGCAAAAAGGGGTAGGAATACTCACCTTGGTTATGATGATAAACTTGCCAGAAATAACGAGAGTCAATAGATTATGCTTGAACCTTAAACGCGTAAATGACTTGACAAGAATTTCTAACGTCGCACTCTGAATATATGACACGCTATGTATAAATACATTTGAGATAAATTTCACTATAGTATTCATTGGCTCAATGATTATCCGGCGACAAGGACCTAACGAATCTTGACTAATTAAAATACAGGGTTTAAACATTAGATCATACCATAGAAAGTCTGTAACACCCCAACCGATGGCGGAATCATCGAGGTGCCACGTAGTGACGATTGTTCAAAAGCTCATGGTACTAAAATGTAAATATTATTGAATAAACCAAAATTGTCTTACATGGAAATGGAAATACATTGTCTAAATGAAATGTAAATATTGAAATAATTGAATTTAAAATAAAGCACTAAATGTCTCTTGTTAAAGCACTAGATCAAACTGCACCTGAAACATGTACAAAATAGATTTGGTCAACATATGAAATGTTGGTGAGCATTCCTAGTTTTGATATATATAGTAGGTTAAAAAGTTATACAATTCAAGTGCAAGCTACAGTGCAAATATGTAAACTATGTATCATACAAATGAGCGAAATCAACCCTGTGACTGTATAATGTACTGTATGAACTGTAGTGTACTCAACCAATAAATGGATGATAACTTAACAATGGCCACGGATTCTCCGATGAAAAAGGGGGAGAATCAATCTAGGCGGGTTGTCAATCCAAATAGCGCTATTCAATGTTAAGGTCGGCTTGTACCATGTTAATGATTTCACTAAGTACAAATGTAATCCACATGTATTGTCTAAGCATAAAGCACGTTGTAAGCAATGCACATAGTACTAGAATTGTATTGTAAAAATGTAAACTTGTATTTGAAATTGTAATAGTGTACATGTAACACCCCAAAAATGTATAAAAGCAAAAAGGGGATAGTAAGTACTCACATTGATTGATTATGATTTGAATCAATGTTTTATGCATGAACCTTAAACGCGTAGAGCAGCTTGACAAGAATTTCTAACGACGCACTCTGAATTTAAGATAACCTAAGTATAAATATATTCGAGATAAATTTCATGATAGGATTCGTGGACTCAATGATTGTCCGGCGGCAAAGACCTATACGACTCTTTATAACGGGTTAAAAACAGATATTCGTTCAAATGTAGATTACGATTTACGGATTTTATTTGCATTTGGACAAACATAATACCACAAATAACCATTTAGTTCCTAATATGTTTAAAAGAACTTGTTCTAATTACTAATGTATTGGTTATTTCCAAAACACCATGTTTTGTATATATAATATATTATGTATAAATGAAACTTCATTTTATGGTTAATTGGTGGATACGTCCAACACATCTAGTGGTCAGAAGTGGATGAAGTTTGACTTATAATTTAAATAGATTAGTTTGACTTCATTTTATGATTACAATTTTTCAAACTCAAAACAAAAGCATCCATTTTAAAACTCAACACATACACACGTTCGTGCATACAAGATCGACACCCTTTGCCTTTGTTTCGTATGCTTTAAGTCGTTTGAATCGTGATTTGTTCCGGCGACTAAAGGACCACTAAATCTATCAACCTTCATTGGCTTGGAGTAGTAGTTATCCGTAGGCACAACCTTCTGATGTTGTCGATAATAGGGCACATAAGGACGACTTGTGCAGTTCCTTGCAATGTGACCGGGTCTTCCACACGTGTAACATGTCTGCTTCTTTGCATAAGGAGCAGATCCCGGTCTGTTAGATCCCACTGATGAATGTGAGTGATGGGATCTGTTGGATGATTTGTTTGCAGGCTTCTTAAAGTTTCTGCTCTGCTTAGAACATCTTGAACACCCGTGTGAACAAGATTGTGCTTGTGATGATGACTATCCTTGAGCTTTCTGTTTAACTTCAGTAACCTGTTCAGAAGAGTTAGCACAGGTAGTTTTTCTATGTGGTGGCACATATTTATCGGTCGTGCCATTAACAGATAGCTCAGAAACAGCATTTTGTATGTATGGTACAGCATTAGCAGATAATTTTGATGTTTTCGAACAAACATCAGCAGTTTCAGAGCAAACAATATCATCCCCCTCAACCTTAACCTCTACCTTAACTTCATCTGCACATGAGGTAGAAACATTAGTAATATTCACACATTTAAGATCAGGGACTATTGGCTTTACCACACCTGTGCCAACAGTATTGGATGAGGGATCCTTACATTCTTGTTTAATCTCGACTTGCCTTGAGCACACAGATTCTTCAGATTCCGGCTCAGTCGAGGGTGTGTCATTTGATTCAGTTAAGCCATTTGATTCAGAGACTTGTGGTGGCTCTACTGAATCCCCCGTTGACTCAGCTGCTCTAGAGGACTCACAGCTGGATTCACTCGATTCAACTGATACTGATTTCTCAGATTCGATTGTTTCGGGTGATTCACATTTGGAGTCACTTTCAGAAGTTGGTGGGGCAGCTGGTTCAACGGTATGTTGTGCCATGTACTTTTCACAGAGATTTTTGAAAGTTTTCATGAAATCAAACTCAAATGGCACATTTGAGTCTGATTGGCCGGTCGGTTCAGTTTGCTCAATTTTCGGTTCAGTTTCAAAAACGGTTTCTTTTAAGACATCATTCAATTTAGTTGTGTCATTTGAAACTGGAACTTCATCTCTCTTCACATCAAAAACTCTGTCAATTTCTTTATTTTTCTCAAAATTTAACGTCTCGGTCTGCTTTGAAGCATCTTGAGACTTGACAAAAGTTTTTGATGGGGCCTGCTCGTGCTTATGTTGCTTGTTCTTTGGTTTAGAGATTTTTACAGGGACCGATTCAGGTTTGGAAATTTTAACTTGATCCCTCGATGGTCGACTGGTTGGCTCTTCTATTGGAGGACCGTATCCTTTAACAGGTAGAGCCAACAATTCTTCATCCGACATGGGAATTGAGGAATAATTTTCATTAAAGGGTGGTGGAATTTCCACAAACCCAATTCCCTTATTCCTCACGTCCTTTGGTCTGTACCTTAACTGGGTATTGATCATTTTTTCAACTTTGGGACTGGAACAATCGAACTTTTTAAAATGAAAATCGGCATTTGCAAATTTAGATTTTAAGTCGATCAATTCCGCGGTTAAAGTATCAGACAGTCGTTTGAAGTGCAAGTATCGACATTTATGATCACCCACCTCCTGATGCAAACGCTTGATATCGAGTTTTTGTTTTTCGACCATTTCTTTATAAGAGTTAAATTTCTTTTTAATGTCCCAAGAGGCCATTTTTTCATATTCAAGCTATTTGAATGCGGAGAGAGTTTCTTCCCTAAAACCCTTAATTTTTCGTTTGCACCTTTCAGTGCAACATGATTCAGCTAAAGTTTCGGAAAATACCTCAGTTGCGGATGGCACATGGTCAGTCAGTTGTGTCATGAAAGTTTGAGCAGTGTGAGCGGCAGGAGCAGCAGATGTGATAGGAGCACAGCATGTGTGATAGGAGTGGCGGGAGCAGCAGAAGTGGCGGGAGCCGTAGGAGCAGCGGGAATGACAGAGCAGCTTGAATCTGAATTCGATGATGGAGCAGCAGAATTTGATGAGCATGTTGCAGCAGAGGTGATGTTATCCATTTTTTTGATAAGTGATATTAACTCGTCTGGCGTCATTTTGGACCAGTTTGTTTCCGTAATGATCCGATTAACGTTCATAAACCAGCTGCATTTCGGCTCATCTGGAATTCTTTTCAAAGCATTTAGAAGACTCTTGTTGACCCCACGATTTGCAATCACAATCTCTGTATTCTTCATTTCTGACAGCAGTTCGGTAAATCTGTCAAGCAGTGCATATACGGTTTCACCAGGAGTGTAACCGAAACTCTCAAGTCTCTGCTCAAACACCTCACTTTGAGAAGACATTTTAATCTTTAATAGTGATCCCCCAAAAATCTCAGCGTTCACAAATATTGTTTCACACCGAGCACAGGACGTCCAACCGTAGCCAGCAAGTCAGTATGTAATCAGGTCGATCCCCCAAAATTGGGCCAGTGCACTCCAAAATAATACTAATACTATTATTATTATTATTATTATTATTATTATTATTATTATTATTATTATTATTATTATTATTAACAACTTGACTCTCCACACACTTCTTAATAAAATGAGAGACTTTATCTCTTACACACTCAGGGTACCCGTAGTGGCAACGTTATGCAGCGCTATAACCCCTATAGCACCGGGGAACACCGCCCCCCCAGGCGCTATAGGGCGTTTTGGGTGGGCAGAATTATGGGCATAGCAGGCGTTTTGCATGCGTTGGGAAGAGAGAGGGTTGAATGTGCTTTTGACCGGGTGATGATCGAGGTTTTGAAAAAAAAAAAAAAACTTAATTTTTGTTTTATAAATATACATACACACACTTGATCAAACCACCACTACACAAACACACACACAACATTTGAGAGCAAAGCACTACACACACACTTTCAAGGCTATATCATGAATCCTTTCGGTCGAGGTTTCGGGTTTGGTTCCCAAACCAGTGGCGACAACACCCGACCTATAGCTCCGGGTTCGGGTTCAAATCCGCAAACTTTCACGAACCTCTTAAACCAACCGTATGGTTGGGACCCGAACATGTATAATGTTAACATGGGAGGGAGTTTTGGGATGCCCATAGGAGGTGGGTTTGGCCAATCCCAAGTGTACGGGTCATCCCAAATGTTCGGCTCTTCAAACGCTTGGCAAGAGTCGGTTCCGGAGACACAAGGCCCGGTTGAAGAGGAAGAGCCCGTGCTAGGCAAAGCACCCGCCCGACGCCACACAAGAAAAGAGACGGGCGGTCGTGCCAAGAAAAACGTTATACCGTGGACCGACCACGAGTTGTACTCGTTAACCCGAGCGTGGGTTGACGTGTCGGAGGATCCTGAAGTCGGTAAGAAATTATATATTGTTTTGGTAATGTTATATTTTTTTGGTAAGATATATATTTTTTTGGTAATGTTATATTTTTTGGTATGTTTTTTCAGCCAACTATCAATCCAAAGGCGATTTTTGGAAAAGAATACGGACAATATTTTTTGGTCTCTCGGGTAAAGGAGAAGGCTACCGGGAGAATGATTCGATATCGGGCAAGTGGACCGATATCAACCAAAAATGCACAAATTTTCAGGGCATTTATCAGCGCACCAAGTACGGGTGGAAAAGTGGGCAAAGTGACGAGGATGTCTTTGTGGCGGCTTTGGAAGAATACAATCAGACGTACGGGAATTTCGCGTACGTGAAATGTTGGCGCGTGCTGAAAGACTGCACCAAATGGCACCCCGTGCGCCCAACGGTTGGATCTTCTTCATCTAGGGCCAAAAACACGAGGCCTTCAAAAAAGTCGAGGACCTCTGACTCGGTTGATCCCGAAACGCCTACGTCTGACGCGCGTTATGTCGACCTCAACTCACCAGAAGAAAATCCTTTTTTTGTAGGGGAGTAGGGGGCGGAGGAGCTACCTCGTCCCGCCGGTCGACGGGCTGCTCGAGCCGCACGGACGGAGTCTTCGTCGGGGGTTGATAAGTTAGTCCCGGCATTTGCTGAAATGAACCAGCGGCTCCAAGACTTGCGCGATATCGGGGCTCAGCGTATCCAAGAAAACCGAGAGGTCGTTGACATCATGAAGGAACGACAGTTTGAACGCGACTTTGCTTTTTACACGGCAAATCACGACCACCTAGAGGGGAAAGCGCTGGAAATGGCTTTGAGCAGAAAGGCAAAAATCGAAAAAAAATATGGTTTCTAGTATTTTTATCTTTTATTTATGGTTTGTAATTTTTTTTTTAGTATTTGTATTTTTTTTTGTTTTAGTATTTGTAATTTTTTTAATTTTAATGAAATATTATTAAGTATTAAATATTCTTATTTAAATAAAAAACAATAATTAACCAATCATTACCAATCATTTATAACCCCCACATAACCCCCTTCCCACTACACCCTCTTTTTCCATAACCCCAACATAACCCATTTTCTATTACTTTTTAATATTTTAATCCTATAACCCCAACATAACTATCCACCACTACACATACCCTCATACAATTCTCGAGACTCTCTCTCAATACTCAATTCAGTTTTCCTTTCTTCAATAAAGTCCACTCAAAATTCTGATACTTATTTCTACTCTTTCCAACAAACACACAAGACAAGAACTTCACTTTCTCACTTCACAAACACACGCAGCCTCTCTCTCTCTGAAATATTTCTATCTTCAATAATACACTCTTCTCAAGACTCTTGTCTACCTCTCTCTCCAAAATGACTTTTCACCAACAACAACAAGTTTCTCTTTATCAATTTTCTTGACTCAGCCTTGGTGTCCGCCAATATCACTCTTAAATCCTATTAGCTGCTCTGATGGATGGATGAATTATGATGGTGACAGATCGGGTCTAGGGTCGGGTATGCCGAGTTCTGGTTGGAGCCGAGAGATGTCAGTTTGCAGGTGGGTATGGGAGTTGTTTGATCTGAAAGGTGGTGCGTGGCGGATGGTGGTTACGAAATGGTGGCCGAGTCCTAGTATGGGTGTGAGGGTTGGGTCCTGTTATCGAGGTGCGGGTTTTTCCGGTCAGAAGCAGTTCCGGTGTAAGGTGGGTGACCGGTTGGGTTGGGTGGAGAGTTGATGTCTGGGTGGAGGTTGGTCGGGTCGGGTTGAGTGGTCAGAAGCTTGTGTCCGATGAAGATAGGTGTGTCCGACCAGGTGTCCGAGTGGAGTGTCCGACTGAAGACGAGTGTCCGACTGAAGGGGTGTCCGATGTGAGATTGTGTCCGAGCTCAAGGTGAGTGTCCGAGGTAAAGGGGTGTCCGAGCTCTCTGCTGTGTCCGAGTGACAGGTGTGTGTCCGATGAGGTGGTGAGTGTCCGACCAGGTTTGGAGTGTCCGACCTGGTTGTGTCCGAGTTGGCTGTGAGTTTCTGAGGTGGTGGTTCCGAATGAGAAAAGGTTGTCGTGCTTTATTTCAGAATGAATGGGGGCCACCTTTTGAATGTGTTTGACTGTATTTGCTTTATTTTGGGAATGTGTTTGACTTATTTTTGATAATATTCCCCCCTTTCCAAACTAAACGCCTAAAAACTTGCAAACACATTTAATAATCACTAAACAAGATCAAACAACCTTTTCTTCCATCGTTCTTCGTGTTCTTGATAAAACAAATCTGCAAAAAAATTCAAAAACACCAAAACGATTAAAATAAATAAAATTAAAAATAGATGCGAGTGAAACCTGTTGAACCGACAAAACGCAGCAGCACAAAATTCTTCTTTTGATCGTTCTTCGAATGATACCGAACCGAGTCTTTCAAAGACTACATAGGCTCTGATACCAATTGTAAGTCCAAGATCTTCTCTACCGGGTATCAAACAAACAATCGAGTGCGGAAAACAAGATTGAATGTGAAGAACAAAAGATTAAACCGATGAACAATATATTATTGATGCTTCACCTTGCACACAATCTCTAGGATTGTCTGGTTCAAGGTGGTGGCTCTTATGTTACAAATGAGAGGATTAATGAATGTGTAACATGTCTAATGAATGTGTATGAATGTGTAACCCTAACAATGAATCAAACAAAACATTATATAGGGTCCACTAAAGCCTTGGCCCACATGGCCTAACCCAAGCCCATTAGACTAAACTAAGCCTAATAATAATAAACTAGCTTGATAAAGACAAGCGTAAACCTACTTAAATATAGCCCAACACTCTCCCTCGCTCCGGTAACAAGAACAGCCGGCCACCACCAAGCTTGGGTGGTGGCGGCGCAACCCTTGCACCCCAAAAACAAAAAACAGCGGTGGTGGTTCAAGGAAGCAGGGGGTGACTCGATTGGTTCGTTTGGGTGGTTTTGCTCAGATGAAGAGGACGGTTATTGTGTGGTGGTGTTTGGGCCGGTTATGGCTGTGGTGGTCGGAGCTGATTCTGGGCTCGGCCTGGTCAGTTTTGGGCCGGGTTTGTGTCAGGTTATGATGGTGGTTGTTGCAGGCGACGGTGGTGTGGTGGGAGGTTGGTGGAGTCGGGTTTTCATGGCGGTGGGTTAAGGAGGTTCCTGGTTGGTTTGGGTTACAGTTGTAGTTCGGGTTCGGGTCTGGCTCGATAGGGTTCTCAGTGGGGGGTTGTCTTGGTCGGGATGCCGTGGTGGTCCGGTGGTCAAGCAGAGGTGGCGGGGTGGTGGTTATTCAGGGTCGGGGATTTGGTTTTGGGTTCCGACCGGGTTGATTGGCTCCGGGTCAGATCTGGTTGGCTCGGGTTTCGGGGTACGGAGCACGGTGCTGGTCAAGTCAGTCAAGCTTCGGTCGATCTGAGTCAACTCGGTCAAAGCTGGTCAACTGCTGGTCAACGGGTCAGCGTTCCGGTCTGCACGTGGTTCAAGGTGGCTTCGCGTTACGCACGTGTGATTCGGTATAACTTATATTCGTGTTATTATTACTTTATTTATAGATATCTATCTATATATATAAAAGAAAATGTATATGCTGACGTGGCGTGCAATGGAGGCCTCAACGTGGCTTAATAATTGAGTGTTTTTGGTGTTTTTGAGTAATTTTCTTATTTAACAAAAAAAAAAAATCACGCTAACCTAAAAAACCCTAAAATATCCTACGCCTCTTTTCAATTGCCTCTCTCATCACAATAAACCTTCTGCTTTACTCTCTCAATCTCAATCAAGAAAACTTCGATCGAATTCTTCTTCAATAGTCTGTAAGTTGTCAATACTGAAAAGGGCAAAGGGGGAAAGTATAGGGCTCCACAAGAGACTTTTTTTTGTATTTTGTTTCTGTGTGCTTGTGGTTTAAATCAGTTATTTGACAAGATTAAATGAGGCACTCTCTTAGAAACCTTACAATATTAAAGGCTGATGATGGATGGATGGTAGCAGAAGATCGATCAAAGAAAAAAAAGAGCGTGTTCTCATACCTTGTAATTATAATGCAGGTGAGTTTGACCCACTTTTCAATTCATATATTATCCCTTTAGAATTTGTCTTGATTTTTAGGAATTAATGTTTTGTGATTGAATTTGTTACAGACAAGAACAGTACACATGGCACATCTTTTAGATCTAGCTACTGAAAGAGAAATTCACGAGCTTTTCTCCATTCTGCTGATATCGACCACGTTGAGATCTGTTGGTTCGTAATATGATTTATGTTATTATTATTAAATTGATTTAGTGTTTAATGTTATTATTGTTGTTGTTATAAAGGATGTACTGATTTTGAATGTTATCGAGGGTTTGCACTGCTTCAGAACGTAAGAAGACTGCATTTGTGACATTTAAAGATCCTAAGGCTCTTGAAATTGCCTTATTGTTAGCGGTAAATATTCTCATTTTACTTGTGATTGTATAATAGTCGTATCCGGATGACTATGATGTGATGGTTCGGATTCATATCAAAATGTCCTAAGAGTTTTTTGTTCAATTGTCAGAAGATCAATCTAAGATTGAAGTCAAAGATTCAAGCGTACGAATAATTGAAAACGATCAAGGATTACTAATATTTTTGGATTTATTCTGTAATCTCATCAATTGATTGATTTGGGGGTTATAATTATGATATTAGTTATTGTTTTTGTTTAATTGAATTGATATTGAAATGGATATTTGATTAGTTTAAGAACTTGATTTTAGATTAATTAAAGAGGGGAGACTGTGGATGAGAAGATTATTTTAAACTATACAGGATGGTGATATCAACGTTTTATGTTGCTTTCATTGATCCCAGTGGATTCTTCGGTTACTCTGTGAGTCTCTCTGTTCTATCATCAATGATTTTGTAGTTTTGCGAGTACAACTATACAGGAGATATTATTATTTACGGAAAGACCTATGATGAAATCATATAATACAGCTTGCTATAAAGTAACTCGATGACATATTATTGGTTTCAGCAGTCGCTGCAAGGGTAAATGATCTTTCATTTTCTGTTTATTGCAGTAAGGTTTATTGACTTGAAATAATAAATTTAACAAATATGCTTTTTGTTTAGGAGGATTTCTCAGCACAGGTTCGAGCACTTAAAAAGCGTCTAAAGGAAGTTGAAGAAGAGCAATATCGAGTAAATGATCAATTTCAACATCATATTCTACATACATGTATTTTTTTTATCTGTATGTTTATATGTCTATAAACCACTTAAAACAGGCTGAAGAAGATGCAGCTTTACTAAGAGCAGAATTAAATTCACTACAACAACAAGCAATTAATAGTGATCTTGGTGCCTTTGCTTCAAGGGGAGGTCCGCTAGATCACTTGCAAGCTATTGAAAAGGAGCTTGCAGATTTGAAGTCCCAACTGGAGGTATAATAGTTTTTAAGTAATATATCATGTAAAAAGTAAACAGAATTAAGAACAAAGCTAACTTATTTCAAATGAATACTATTATTAATTAAACAGCAAGACTCAATACTATTATTTCTAATGAATACTATTATTATTAATTTTTAAGTATACGATTAGTATGTTTTCTTCTTTTATCATTTTTTATTAAAATCATATTAGATTTTTCAACCCCGGGACCCTCCCGGGGTAAAAAGCTAGTGTAACTATATAATAGAACTAGCCACAATTATAAGAAATTCATGTGGTTGTTACTACCTTTTAGCCTTAAATGTAAAATGGTTGATTACAACAACCCCTTTTGCCACACTTTTTTTAATTGTTGAGGCTAAAAACAACTTTTAAGTAAATTCATGTGACTGTGTAATAAGAACAACACACTTGAAGTATTTCATGTGACTGTTGCTAACCTTTAGTCACACTTAGTGGAAGGAATGCTTGATTGCAGCTAGAAATGCTGGTACCATTTAGCCACACATTTTAGTAGCTACGATCACTAAATGTGAATGTGGCTATATCATACCTACAATGACTCGAACTTTGGTCACACTTAATCTGAGAAAAAATAGGTATATCGAAAGGCATATGGTCACAGTGTGGCTAAAGCCCCTTTTCGACATAATGGATGTACACCACATACCTTAGTTATCATAAGACATACATATTTAGTAAAGATATGATGAACACGTAAAAAAGGTAGAAACTAATTCCCTTATGATGTTATTCTATGCTCACTTCGTTTTCTGAAGATTCCAGGACCATATGTTGAAGAGATAAGATCATAAAGCAATGGTAGTTGCAATGTCACAAATGTGGTAATCGTTAGACATGTTATTCCAGCAATTGGGATCAAGATCCACGAATTCTCTTTCCCAGACATGATATATAATGTTGAACTGAAGGCTATCAACATGGTTGTAACTGAAATGAATAACATCACAAGGCCAAGTATCAATCTTTTAGGTAACTTGTAGAGAAAATCATCTTCTGCATAACGTGCCGTGAGAATGGATAGGAAAAACAACAAGGATGTGGTGGATGTGAACAACGATATTGCATCTGAGACAATAAATATGATGAAGCTTGGATCTGTTCTATAAATTGCTCTCCCGGTCTCCCCATTGTTTCCGCCGGGTACAGTAATGGCTGCTGCAAAAACTATGGTGATAATAAGGGCAGCTGTGATCGTGTATGAATCTGCTGTCTTTTTTTAGCCATTCTTCACCTTTTTGTCTCAAATTTTCATGTTCTTGCCTAAACACCATAATTGGCGTGTGATTATTGATGTTCTTTGCTTCCCTCTCTCTAGGACGAACTAATTTGCTTACTTCCTGTAAGTTGATGAATGTTACCACAAATAAAACGAAACTAATTTTTATTTTTTGAATATATAGAATTAATAATTTCACCTGAAACCATTGCAATTCCCTTTGCATTTGTAAAGTTGCACCGGTTACCATATCGAGTTTGTTTTTAGGTGCCAATTTTCCAGCCAAATGCAAAAGGTTATTCCCACAATCGTCAAGTGTTACATTATGTAAATACTTGTTACGAGTCACCTCGTGCACCAAAAAGTTGTAAACTTTTTCAGATCGGTTCACTATTGCGATTTGAGAAAGTGAATAACTAGACTGGTTCCTGCCCCAAATTGATCGTGGAAACACTCGGACAATCTGCTCTACTACCTCAGGAATGTTATTTTCCCCAGCGAAGAAAAGTGCATCTCTATAATGCGGATAATTTGAAAAGTTCAATTTACTAGCTTCCTCGCATATAAACTTAAGTATGGCAAGAGCTGTTTTGTGATTCACTTTGTCTTGGTGAAGGTGCTTGATATGCGGCACTGTAGACAATAAACAAAAACCAAAAACTTAATTGTGAATTTACATAACATAATCAAGTATGTACCCTTCAATGATCAAGAATTACATCATGTTTTTAATCAAAACTATAATGAAGCTTACTTTCGGCCTCATAGGTTAAATCTTGTATTCAATTGAGATTGTTGTAATGGAAAGAGAAACTAGAGTCTTAACATATTCATTGCGTACCGTATAGTAGTGCAACTTTCCAAAATTTGACATAAATCCTCTTGATCATGCCTACACAAGAAATCAGATTGGATTATAGAATATCGGGAAGAATAGCTACACAAAACAGAACTAGAACCTCAACCTCATTTAACGTATAAACAATTATGACACACTCAGTGACGGATCCAGGATTTATTTTCTATTTGGCGAAGGAGGGGAACAATAAGGGGTGCCATTAGGATTTTTGCATATAAAATAGACTATTTTTAAGGGGAGCGCCCTTGGACACGCGTTGTTATGGTGGAATCAAATAGTAAAAAAGTTAACTAGGATATTCTTTACATAGTTCAATATTGATCGTGACTAAGGTGTTGTTTGTTTTTTTAGAGGTAAAATGTCTGTAGTTCGCGAAGACATCTGAATACATCTGCAGAAGAAGAGATAAACCAAACACTTGTAGTCTGTGAGAAGAAAAATGTTTGTTTTTAACGTCTATAGACTTCTAGATAAATTGGTGGTGGTGTACGAATGGTGGTGCCAGACAGTGGTGGTGGTAGTGGACGGTGGTGGTGGACGATGGGTGGTGTTGGTGTTGGACCGGGTGGTGGTGTACAGTGGGTGGTGGTGTTTAACCCTGTGCAAACCTTAGAAGATTTTGAAAGGGGTTGGGCCAAGTCTGCACCAAGAAAAACTCGCGCAGATGATTTTAATGAAACGTTTTTTTCAAAAAAGCAAACAGTCTGCAGATGACAATGTCTGCGTGTGGTGTGCGCGGCGCAGACAGAAGAGCCTGCACAAACGTTTTTTTAGAAAAACAAACAACAGCTAAGTTGGTGTTGTAAAAATTGTGGTGACAATTAAGTTGATGTGGTTGATATTTTTAGAATTTCTGAATTACAAACCACCTTGGAGGTAGGTCTTCCCTGTGACAAGACTGGCCCGGTATGTCTCTTGGTTCTCAATATCTTGATTTTTACGTGTATCGCCTATGTCGTAGTTCTCTTCAGGCACACCTTTAAAAGAAAAATTAAATTTAATTAGATGATGAACATGCGGATGTAATTCATTTTGAAAACATGTTTTAGGTTCAGAGATTTGAGAAATAGTCTTTAGTCAACAATATTGTTTCAAGATACATTTATGTTTTTAAAGAGTAGTGCAGGTTTGGCTCTGAAAACACTTGCTACCTCCTTCAGGGCGAGCAGTGGCTCTTAAACCCTGCCCAGGTTCGAATCCTTCCTAGTGGTGCTTACTCCCATTATATACATTTTTTTACACATAGTAGGGATTGAACTTGAGACCTCCTTAGAACAAAGCCCTTATGGGAAAATCCCCTGACCACCCCACCAAAGAGGTGATGGCAAGATACATCTTTGTGGATAAGGAATATGCTACAATATTTCATTCCAACCAAATTTCAAAAAAGGAGCTACATGTGGTTTTGAAAACCAGACCGGATATGAAAATAATAAAACTAGGTCAAGTGAAGAAACATACGAGAATAAATAAATCTTTGGTAGAAGTTGTATCGTTTGTCACTTAAGAATGCATCTCGCTTTTGCGCAAGTTGATATAATGGACTCCAAGAAGTATTAGTTATAGCCAGTTTAGGGTAGTCCTTCAGCAAGTTGTATGCAACATCTGCCAAGTAGGATTTACGATACCAACACAAAATAGACAAATACAGTAAAATCTTTAATACATGTCAACTCAGACATCATCGAAACATGGATAATAAAGCTCACCAAAAAAGCCCGCCGAGATAGTATGTTGGAGGATCGTTGCTCTAGTAAATGGATTGTAATATCCATCCTTTTCGCTTAGCTCAATATGCTTTTTGCACTTTTTAAGCAAATATAGAAAAGTGTCCCTGTGGGAATTTAGAATAGCGATGTCAATAGGCAAGGATTGTTTGCTGTCAAGAATGAATAACAAATCTGGATATTTCTTGACCAACTTCTTCACAGCTTTGGTGTTGTCAAGAATTGCTGCATAGTGCAACGGGTTATGCCCCATATAATTCACCAGATATGGAATTTGCCGTGGGTCTAGCTGCTCGAGGAGATTCTCAAGAACCTTAATATTTTCAGGACTGGAACATGCAGCATGAAGTGCCGTATCAAAGAAATCGTTGAGTGGGACAGCCAATGCATCTCGATGCACGTTGAGAAACTCTTGAGCTTTCTCCCAGTCTCCCATCATAATAGCTGTATATAGTGGGAGGTAATGTTCCTCATTTATTTCTGTAAGAGAAAATCATATATTAACTGTTAAAAATTCAATTAAAACTTAACAATAGAGAGAAGTTATTGAAACATACCTGTTTCTGAAGGAGGTGTGCAAGCTAGTTGTACGCCTGAGGAAATTTATATAAATTTGAGATTTGTTTGACGATTTATTATTCAAAATTATGCAACCTACTTTGTTTTTAGAAGAAAGAGTTAGTATTGGAGGTCGTACCTTCATTAACGGCGGCACTGCTGTTAAAAGTGCTAAAGAAAGCCATTGGAGTGGATGATTGATGAAGATTAGTCCGGTGTATTAATAATACACAAGACCATAAAGGACATTTAAGTCAAGCGGACTTTACGCTCTCAAACTAACTTACAAATGTTGACATTTGATTAAACAATAGCTATCATGCTGGTTGTTGGCAACGTTCACATGTACAAGTTATAAATTTAAGCATCTCAATCAAGATTTTTATTAAGTGAATCAAATTAATTGTTAAAATATTATCTTAAGATCCAAACAACCAAATAATAGATAGAAAATTCTTTCAAGGCATTTGACATTCTATAACAAACAACCCCTGACTATTCTTATCGGTCTATAATTTTTTTTTTGGCAAGTAAATTACTTTCATTTTAGAACAAGAAAAATTACATTAAAATAGCGGGCAGACGGGCAACAAGCTACGCTGTCACCCCTTTCTGAATAACAAATCCTAATCTACTAAAAACGTAACCCTGCCCACCCGAGCCGAGACACTACTATGAATAACCCGCTGGATCCTGGTCAGGAAACGGGTAGCCTCCGATGCCAATGTGCCAAAGGTATCAAAGGTCTAGGGCACAAAAACGTGTTGGTTCTCCTTGCAGGCTTTAACATGTTTTTTTTACCTTCTTTGCCTCTGCTTTTCGCACTGCTTGCCCTGCTACAAAGCCACTATCCCTCAACCCAACTAGGGGAGATACACCCGTCAGGTCAACACAAGCATGCTTCCCCCGGCCCACCCAAAGACAAGGAGATCTGCTAGTCGTAGAGTGGATCTCCCTTCTGCTGGATCCGAGAGGAAGTTCACAGGGGCCTCCTTCTTGGCTGAGATCTCAGCCCGTCTTAAAATGTCCCACAGAATGTCTCGAACCCAATCATGTCGATATTTGAAACCGGGTAGCTCCTTACAATGAACCGCATGTTCCCCGTATTCATCCAGGCAGACCTTACGGCAAGTCGGACATATTCTATCCTCTTGGTACATAGGGATCATCAGACGATATTTAAGAATGGCCCTGCATTCAATAGCGGACATGCTTTGGCCTAGACCTTCGATCGGGATAACAGTTAGGAAATCTTGGGCGTGGGGGCTTTGCAAGCATTCAATAACTGCCCTCTGACGGGGGACAGACTAAAAACTTCACCCAGGCTCTGAGCGATTTTGCCAAAAAGGGCATTCGCCAAAGTTTTCTGATGCTTGGGGGAGTGTCCTTGTTAGAAAAACCGCCAAAATCAAAACCTGGGAGATAGTCATTTAGCTTTTCGAGGGCCTGCAAGTAGTCCAAGTCTGCGCCGAAAACCCCGCTATTTCGTAGGATGTGGTCTTGAAGGTTCCAGGACTGAGCTCGCGACGCCACAAACGCATACATGCCGACATCCTTCGCGGAGAGGAGCCCTAATCCTCCCATACGCATCGGCAAAGATGCCATCCGTCATTGTAGGTCACCAAAGAAAGGCCCCCCACATATCACCATGTCTTCAATGGCTTCCCTTAGACCCTTGTCAAAACATGACACTGCTTCATCCATCATGGGAGGTTGGCAGGTCCGTAACCCAAAAAGCAACTTAGCAACCCCCATACAGGACCTGAGCAAGTGGAGTACTTCACTCTGGGGATCCCTAAGGTAGGGCAAGAGTTTCATAAGTTCAACCATGCGCGATGCCCTTTGCCTTGCCAATTCACGGATAAATTGAGAGTCCCGGCTAACGGCCCCTCCGAGGAGCTTCACCTTTTTTTTCTGGCCTACCAATCTCACTGGGAAAAAGCCTGTCCCGAAGTTTCACCCCATTACAAGACGACAAAAAAACCTCTGTTTTCTATAATCACGTAAGAAATCATATTCTAAACAAGCTACCTTTCGCCTATATTTATAAAATACTTTCTAGATAACACTTTCTACATGTTAATCCTTAATTGAAATGATTGTATTGTTACAGGTGAATAAAGTTGGCATAAAAGTATAAAACAGGAAATCGTAAGCATGAAAAATAAAGGCATTAAGCTTGGTTATTTCACATTCATAGAATGCTCTCATGAAAACGTGTCAAACTAAAAACAAATGAACCAGAAAACTATCAAATAAAATGGCTGTCAGTTCTAGAGATGACACTTTTGACCCATTAACATATAAATGGATTCACTTGGGCTATGTTTTATTTTTTACAGGGAGAAAGATGGCTAAAGGGAACTTAAAAAGCATACAACAATAAAACACACATCAGCTATTCATATAAAAGTTTAAAAATGGACAACGAAGTGTCTACGGGTCAACCTAGCCCATTCCAAAAAACCTACCTGCTCTACAGTTGCCTGACGTGGCCATTTTGACACTTCTACAGCACTACAGCAGCAGGGCCAGCTCAACCATATTGGAGGCCTAAAGCGAGTTTCAAAATTTGGGCCCTTTTTCCGATCAAAATTTTCTTTTGCTTATCTTAATAAACCGAGATACAATGATTACTTTAGTGCAAATACAAAAGTACCATATATCTTTATCTACTTAGTTCCTATACTAACAAATAACTATTCACTATTGGTTAATATATATTATTTTTATATTAAGTTTCTATTATTAATTTATTCCACATATATTAAATTAATGTTATTTTTAGTATCAAATAGGGATGAGCATACAAGGCCGAATACCGATCCCGTCCCGTCCCGATCTCGATACCGTACCGAACCGATGCCGAACCGAGGGGTTTCGGGATCGGTATCGGTACCCATATTTATGGATTTTTGGTTTCGGTATTATCGGTATCGGTACGAGATCGGTATGGTATCGGTATTTTAAGGTAAAATACCGATACCATACCGGTACCGTACCGATACCGAACCGATACCGTACCGTACCGTATGTGTTCAGTATCGGTATCGGTATTGGTTTTTTGGACTTTTCGGTATCGGTATTGTCGGGATCGGTATCGGTTCGGTACTGATACCATCCCGAGCTCATCCCTAGTATCAAAACCTATATTCTTTTTGTATTAGAATTTTATTATACATATTCTAATTTTATATTATTTTTAGCGTTAAAACCTCTCACGTTACGGCACCTAAGTAATAATGTGCTTATTTTTTTAGCATTTAAATGTGGATTTTTTGCGCAGTTGATAATTTTGTATAATTACGATTTTGTCTAGATTATGATGTACTTTTACGTCGTTACGTTTTGATCCAGAGCTGAGCCGCAACTTCAATGAACCAAACACATGTATATACTATTTTGGTTTTTATATCCTTTGTCATAGTATGCACTACCGGGTGAACTCTCACCACGTCCATATCACAACACCGTTTGGATGAAAGCCTAAATGGTCGATATTAACCCTTCAATACACCATGTAACAAATTTAATTCTCTCTTTTTTATTCAACATATTATAGTTAAAGCTAACTTTTAACAGTAGACATATTTACGTAATTGTGTTGCTTGCTTATTTTTACAATTGTTTAGATTAAAACCTAAGTAGTTAAATATTAATCCATTAACATGCCAAACAACAAATCCTCGACAACATCCTCTTACCATTCCGCCACGAAGCGCGAGCTCAAATACTAGTATAGTAACAATTCAAATTGTTAACAGTACTAATTCATGTTGGTTATATGAACCGAAATTACACCGTGAATCAAATGAAATAACTTGGATTAGATTGAGAGTCGTTAAGAAACTATCAGAACGAACTATTTGATCAGTATTATCAAACGTTCGAACGGATTAAACTCAATTTAGACAAGAAGAGGATTGTAGATATTTTGAGAATTATTATACCGAATGACTGAATACGCCCAATCTTTCCGTGTGTCCGTTTTCTACTTTGAAAACCTTTTTTTTTTGGTTTCTAGGAGGCGATTAGGCGGCGATCTTCTGGTGGATTGGCTTTCTTGCTTTAGTTCGATGGATTCTAGGGAGAAGTACAAAGAAGATGTCTGGTACGATGCCCCGGGACGTAAAGGAAAACAAGGTGAATCTTCTTCAAGACTCGAGCATTCTTTCACGAAGTTTTTCATCTCAAACTTGCCGAATGGATGTGCGTCATCAGATCTGGTAGAGGTTTTGAAGGGTTTCGGTAAGATTCATAATACATACATTGCTAGGAAGTATGATAAGTTAGGCAAGCGGTTTGGTTTCGTTACGTTTGTGGATGTAAGGGATCCGGTAGGGCTGGAATACGATATGCGGGACGTGTGGATTGGGTCGTACAAACTTTTCATTGCCTTGGCACGTTTTGTGGATGGCGAGAAACTTAACTGGAAAGGGGATAAAAAGTGGGTGCCGGCGAACAAGGAGAAGGAGCAGCAGCCTCGTGGTAATGAGGATGCTGGTGTAGAAGTTGCCGCGGATAATAATAACGTGGGACATGTGGTGGCTGATGGGAGATCGTTTAAGGCTCACTTCTGAATGTTGTTCCTACGAAGACAAAGAAGAGAAGGCAGTTTGTTGTGGGTGAGGATATCACGTGCTCTTTGGCTTGGGAAGGATGTGGTGCGGTTGGCAGATTGTTGGATTTTGATAAACTTTCAAAGCTACGAGTATGGTTGGATTTGGTGGGACAAAATGGGGTTGGGTTAGATATGTTGGTGGCTTATGGGTGGTGTTGGTTTTTGAGTCCGAAGTATGCTTGGAAGGATTTCTAAATACCTCGGAGGTTTGGAAGGTCTGTTTCAAGAGTTTAGTTAAATGGGAAGGTCAGTCATTGCCTAGGGAGAGGGTGGCGTGGATAAAACTGTTTGGTCTACCCTTGGGTTTATATGGGAACGGGTTGGTTAATGATATTGGCAAGTTGTTCGGGCAAGTGGTTCATTCAGCGGATGTTAGTGAATCGGAAGTTGATCTTTCTCATGTTATGCTGGGGGTCCTAGTTGAGCCTGGGGATAGGATTTGTGAGACTTTGGACGTTGTTTGGAAGGGAGAAGTTTACCCGGTTCTTGTTGAAGAGGAACTGGGGGAATGGCTTCCCGAGTGCATGGAGAGTACGTTTGAGTATACGGAGGAAGACAATAACTCTTACGTGGAGCCGTCTGAGAATGTGGTGGAAGTGGAAGATGTATGTATGGGGGGAGTAGAAGCAGATAGGGTAGAGAGTCCGGTTACGCGTGTAATGTGGTTTCCAGGGAGGAGAGTGTAGAAGTTGAGGAGAGGATTGAGGGTATTGGGAATTTACACGTGGATACTACTTTGGTTGGGGATAAGGTTGAAATGGCGATTAACAAGATCAAGAAGCCAAGGGGTTTTCGCAAAAAGGATCGGTCACAGAAATCTCCATCTCCTACGGGTCAGGAACGTCCAAAGAAAAGAGCTAGGGAAGGAGAAGATATGTTTGATATAGATAGGTTTATCTTTAATGTTAATGGGGAGGTGGATGGTGGAAAGGAAAACAATTTGGATGGCTCGGCTGAGAATGTTCAGTTTGTGCCCGGTATGGGTCGGCAAGGTGTTTCTAAGGTGGTGGATGACAACGGAGATGATACGGTGGTGGATAATTTTGTTGCGTGTGAGGTTATTGAGACCGTGAAGCTTGGTACAGCTGTGGGAGTTGAATGTTTTGATCGGTTCACCAATTCTGTTACTAAAGCGGTTCATGAAGAAGGTTTACAACATGTTGGTAAATGATTGTTTTATCTTGGAATGTGAGAGGACTTGGGTCAGATAGAAAGAGTAGCTGGTGCCGGAGGTTAAAAGCGGAAAATGAGGTAGGGTGTATATTACTCCAGGAGACTCAGTTCGAATCCTTGGAGAACGTTGATATTAGTAGATATTGGGGTTTCTCTGAGTTTGAGTTTGCTCACGTGGATGCCACTGGTCGTTCAGGCGGTTTGTTGACGTTGTGGAACCCAAAGGTTTTCTCTATGGCTTCAGTTACAAGGCACATGAATTTGTTGGTTGTTTCTGGTTGTCTCAAAGGCGATGGTCGCTTTATTTCAGTTATTAATGTTTATTGCCTGCAGCGTACGGAGGATAAAAGGGAGGTGTGGAATCGATTAAGATCTATTATTACGGGTGGTGGGGGCTTTTGGGTAGTAGGTGGGGATTTTAATTGTGTCCGGGATCGGGCTGAGAGGCGTAATTCTAATTTTAACCGGGTTGAAACAAGTGATTTTAATGAGTTTCTAGAGGATGTTGAGCTCCACGAGTACAGTTTGAAGGGCCGGAAATTCACGTTTTTATCAGGTAAGAAACTTAGTCGTATTGATAGGATATTTGTTGATTGGGCATTTTTCAACGAATGGCCGGGTGCGGAGTATCGGGCTATGGATAGGGGTGGGTCGGATCATTGTCCGCTAGTTCTTAAAATTGATTCGCGTAATTTTGGACCTAAACCGTTCAAGTTTTTTAATTCTTGGATGCAACGGGATGGGTTTGACGATCTTGTGAAAGATTCGCTCAATAAGGGAGAGTTTAGTGGTCCCCCGGACTTGAAGTTGTTGCAAAAGTTTAAACTTCTTCGTGCGCGTATTTCCAAGTGGAAGGAGAATGTGATGAATGCAGAAATTGAGGAGTACAAATGTATTATGAATGAGATTAGAGAGTTAGAAGTTATTATGGAGGATAGGGATTTGCTAGAGGATGAGGTTTGGATTTTAGAGGAAGGGAGAAGGAGATTGAAACAGTTGGAATTTTTTAAAAATAAAGATTTGAAGCAGAAATCTAGAGTGCGTTGGGCGAAAGAAGGAGATGAAGACTCTAGGTTTTTTCATGGTGCAATTAATACCAGGAGAGTGTCTAATGGGGTTACGGGGGTGATGGTAGACAGGGCTTGGGTGTCAAAGCCGAAGGACATTAAGAAAGAGATATTGCGATTCTACAGTAGGAAGTTTGTTGAAGAGGAAACCGTGTGACCAAGGTTGACATGTTACGGGTTGAAAAGCATTAGCAGGCACGAGGCAGAGATTCTTACGGCTCCGTTCCTAGAAAAGGAGATTAAAGAGGCGGTTTTTCAGTGCGGTAGTGACAAAGCCCCGGGTCCAGACGGTTTCAACTTCCGGTTTGTTAAGAGGTATTGGGATTTATTTGCTAATGATTTTTATGATATTGTGAGGAATTTTGCAGAAACGGGCGAGATCAATCGGGGGGCGGCTTCGAGCTTCATCACTTTGATACCCAAGGTGAAAGATCCGGTTAGCCTTGGAGAGTACCGGCCTATTAATTTGATTGGGGTGGTTAGTAAAGTTATCTCCAAAGTCTTGGCTAATAGATTGAAGTTGGTTATGGATAGTAGTATCAACGAGACACAATCAGCGTTCGTGGCGGGTAGATACATTCTGGATAGTCCGTTAATTATTAGTGAAGTTATGTCCTGGGCAACAAGGAGAGCGAAGGATCTTTTTCTGTTTAAAATAGATTTTGAGAAGGCCTATGATAATGTCAATTGGGCATTTTTGATTTCGGTCATGAGGCAAAAGAATTTTCCGGATGTTTGGTGTAAATGGATAGAAGGCATATTGAGATCCGCTCGATCTTCAGTTTTGGTAAATGGTTCCCCGACGTTCGAGTTTGTGTGTGAAAAAGGTATTCGGCAAGGTGATCCGATTTCGCCATTTTTATTTATAATCATTATGGAAGCATTCTCGGGTTTGATTAAAAAAGCGACAGACATGGGTCTCTTTCGGGGGGTTAATCTCCCGAACGGTGGTCCAATTATTACACACTTACTCTATGCGGATGATGCGTTGGTGATGGGGGAATGGGAGGATTCAAATTTTCTTTGTCTTAGAAGATTGCTTCGTATCTTTCACATGTGTTCGGGTCTCAAGATAAACATACAAAAGTCTACCTTGTATGGTATTGGTAAAAGTGTAGAGGAGGTGGGTATTAAAGCCCACGCAATGGGGTTCAATATGGGGGAGTGTCCGTTTACGTACTTGGGTATCAATGTTGGTGCAAATATGAATAGAATTAATAATTGGGAGCCGGTCGTGAAGGTATTTGTAACACCCCAACCGATTGCGGAATCATCGAGGTGCCACGTAGTGACGATTGTTCAAAAGCTCATGGTACTAAAATGTAAATATTATTGAATAAACCAAAATTGTCTTACATGGAAATGGAAATACATTGTCTAAATGAAATGTAAATATTGAAATAACTGAATTTAAAATAAAGCACTAAATGTCTCTTGTTAAAGCACTAGATCAAACTGCACCTGAAACATGTACAAAATAGATTTGGTCAACATATGAAATGTTGGTGAGCATTCCTAGTTTTGATATATATAGTAGGTTAAAAAGTTATACAATTCAAGTGCAAGCTACAGTGCAAATATGTAAACTATGTATCATACAAATGAGCGAAATCAACCCTGTAACTGTATAATGTACTGTATGAACTGTAGTGTACTTATCCAATAAATGGATAAAAAGCTTAACACTGGCCACGGATTCTCCGATGAAAAAGGGGGAAAATCAATCTAGGCGGGTTGTCAATCCAAATAGCGCTATCCAATGTTAAGGTCGGCTTGTACCATGTTAATGATTTCACTAAGTACAAATGTAATCCACATGTACTGTCTAAGCATAAAGCACGTTGTAAGCAATGCACATAGTACAAGAATTGTATTGTAAAAATGTAAACTTGTATTTGAAATTGTAATAGTGTACATGTAACACCCCAAAAATGTATAAAAGCAAAAAGGGGTAGGAATACTCACTGTTTACGTAATAGCTTGAAATTGAACTTGGACAACGAAATATGAGTTGGAATTATCCCAAAGAATCAACCTAAAGAATCAACCTTTTAGATTATTATTCTTTACATTTAAAAAAAATATATATTTTTGACTTTATAAATCCATGGTTTTAAAGTTGTAATCATGATTAATCCTAAACTTTAAAAGAATTTATGAACACATTTATATACGTAAACTTCTTTAAAATTGTAATACTAGCATTTCAAAAGAAATTAGTTTAGAAATTGGTAGATTTTATTTAATTGATGACCCCAACAAGATGTGGTTTGACATTCATATATAAAACAATAACAATATTATAAAGCATACATATCCATATGTATATTGTATTAATATTGAGTTATTGTGGGACCAAAAAAAAACGTAACTTGAATTCAATTTGTGGGAGACAGTAGAGTGATGACCCACACTTTTTATCAACTCAACTTTTTGCTCTTTTTTTTATTAGTGCTAGTAGCCATAGTCATCTTCTCCAAGCTACCTTATAATAACCAGTAATCCCATGATCAATTGACCCTCTTCAAGCTTTGTTAATTCAAAAAAAAAAAAAAAAAAAACAGAGGGCTTTTATCCCTACCATGTTTACGCATCAAGAGACATAAAAATTACTTACGAATTGTAACGAAATCGTGGAGGAGAGTGGTGGCCGGAAAACTTCACGCCGGCGAGTACAAGAGCACGACGAGGGCAGCAGCAGAGGTGGAATTTGAGAGTGTAAGGATGTCTACGCAAGTTTCCTGGTTCGAGGGATGGGTCTTATTTATACCCGAAGTCGATTAATGCTACCATTGACTATTCCGGTCAAATGCCGAGAATTAAGATCCGCGTTTTATGCTTTTGACGAGAGCTTGCTGGTCAAAACATGTATACAAGGTCTGGCACGAGTTTTTAGGATGCATTGAATGCATTAATTTGGTCAAAGGCAAGATTGGAGGTTTATTAATGTGGGGTGTACACAGCTTGCGTAACAGCAGCAGTGGAGGGGAAGGAGGCAGCGGATTAGAAGGGATAAATATAAGGAGGTTTGGTTTTAAATCAAAAAAGGCTTCATAGCTCAGTGGTTCAGCGCGTTGGTGTGACTGAGGCTGCTCGGGTTCGATTCCCGGCTGCAGCAAGTTTTTTTTCTTTTTTTTTATTAACAGGTTAAGGGAAAGGAAGGAGTGGGCTTGGGCCTGTGCAGCGGGCTTCGTCCTGGGCTGCTGAAAAGAGAAAGGCAAGGTGGGCTAGAGGTATTGAGTTCTAGAATGGGTTTGGGCTTATGGTGTGAGTTTAGTTAGTAAAAAAAATGTGATTATTATTATTATTATTATTATTATTATTATTATATATAATATATATATATATATATATATATATATATATATATATAGGGTAGGGTTCAATTGAGAACCAACCCTTAGTTAGGAACTTTAGGAACCAATCTCATCCATCCATCTTCAATGGCATGATGGTAAATATGTTAAACATTAATTAACTTTTTAATTAAATCAAGGGGTAATATTGTCTTTTGGTATGTGAGTATTAATAGGTTATTTAGTATACATTGTAACTGACAAAAACCACAACTAATATCATTTGTGCGTACAAAAAAATTATACTGTACGATAAACATTAAACAACTATACGTCAGTGTATATTCATATTCCAACAATTATACATCAGTGTATATTCCAATCATTGCTACAAAAACGTTATACTGTACGATAACATTAAAACAACTATACGTCAGTGTATATTCATATTCCAACAATTATACATCAGTGTATATTCCAATCATTGCTACAAAAAACATTATACTGTACGATAAACATTAAACAACTATACGTCAGCGTATATTCATATTCCAACAATTATACATCAGTGTATATTCCAATCATTGCTACAAAAACATTATACTGTACGATAACATTAAAACAACTATACGTCAGTGTATATTCATATTCCATGCACTCACACGAACTGATAGGTTGGTCTTATCAAGAGTAACCTGAAACAAAGAAAAAGGTTGTTTAGCATATACATCAGTGTATACATACAATATACATCAGACCCCAATAAAATTGATGCTATAGAACAGTGTTTAGTATCGTCATATTCAAACAATTATACATCGGTGTATAGTCCAATCATTGCTACAAAAAACATTTTACTGTACGATAACATTAAACAACTATACGTCAGTGTATATTCATATTCCAACAATTATACATCAGTGTATAGTCCAATTAGTACTACAAAAACATTGTACTGTACCATAATATTCAACAAATATACGTCAGTGTATATTCATATTCCAACAATTATACATCAGTGTATAGATGAATGTTAGTGTATCTGTACGCTTCAACATGATCTGAATTATACATCGGTGTATACTTCCAAAAACTAAACTAATATACGACAATGAATAATTGTATAACTCTTTGTACGTATGAAAACTGCTATAACGCAACATGATCTGAATTATACATCGGTGTATAATTCCAAAACTTTGTACGTACGAAAAATTTTTGCACGTAAAAAAAACTGCTCTGCAAACTGAAACCCTAATTGCGAACAAAAAAAAATTAAAAAACTAAAAAAACATTACACAAATACCTTGATTCTCAACACTATTTTGCAAAAAAGGTTGTGATTGTGTATCATGATCCTCAATATCGTGAGAAACTGATTGAATGATTTCATGTATATGATTATTATCCATCACTTGTTTATCTTAATCGATTGAAGCCGGGTCTAATGAATCGTACGTGATGTTGATATTTTGGAGGAAGACAATTGAGAGATATTAGGAGGAAGTTATGAGTGATATTAGGAAGGCATTGATGGTGATAAACATTCCATCTTTAAAACTTTTTTTTAATTAAAATATAAAACATAATTGTTCAATTACCATCCTACCCTTAGATCAAGATTAAAAGATGAATGGCTCAGATTGGTTCCTAAGTTCCTAACTAGTACCTTGGTTCCTAAATGATCTTTTTCCTATATATATATATATATATATAATGAAAAAAAGGTGACGGATGTCACAGTATTTAAAACGAGGTTGTCTTCTTGGAAGTCTAAGACTCTTTTGATAGGGGGTAGACTAACGCTAATCAAAGTGTCCAAACCTTCCACATCTAGTGCATTGACGGCATGGGAGATTTGCAGGGTGATGATATTCGCAGGTGTTGCATTGAGGATGGATTCCCGTGTAGGCTTTCTTGATAGGAGGCTGAGCCACCGGATCAACAGCATTGTTCTGATTATCGCCCATTCGTTTCTTAGAGTTCGAAGCAGTAGTGGCGGCCTTTGCTAAAATAGTCTTAGATTGTTCAACAACATTGGTGGTTTTCTCAGTAGGTGTCTTGGTGCCCTTCCTAACCAAGTTTCCTTTCCTTACGTGTTTGTCTGTTAATGTGGCTGCAAGTTGGATGGCTTCTTCTACCGTAGTGGCTTTGCCTCCAGTGACAACGTCTTGAATCAGGTCAGGTAATCCCTCGATATATTTTTCGATTGCTCGAGAGACTGGGGTGACCATGTGTGGAACCAGTATGCTAAGTTCGTGATATCGAGTATTATACGCAAGATTCTCACCACTGTCTTGTTTCAGTCCGTGGAATTCTTCCTCCAGTTTCCTGATTTCGTTCCTAGGGCAGAATTTGGCGATCATGAGTTCCTTAACATCTGCCCAAGATAATGATAAAGCAATATCAGCTCCTCGATTGCGCTTTTCGCCATTCCACCAGGTTAGCGCCCCCTTTTGAAGGACACTAGTAGCATAGCGAACGCGGAGTTCATCAGGACATTCACTGTTCACAAAAGTACTCTCCATGCTTTAAAACCATTGGAGGAGGCCTGTAGCACCCTCATCACCAGTGAATTTTGTGGGGTTGCAGGAGTTAAAGTGTTTGAAAGTGCACCGAAATTGAGTCGTACTCCCTGTGTTGGCACTGTTACTATTCTGGGTTATCTCACTGACAAGGTTTGGGATCACTGCAGCAATTTGCTCAGCGACTAAAGATGCGAGGCGACGGTCAGAACGTTGTCCAGAAGCATGAACAGGGCGTCGACGGACATCACGGAGCATGCGGCGAGCAGACATCTATGAGGTAATCAATGAATAATCATGAGATTAGAAAATGTGAGTGTATAACTGTACAAATGATCATGAAAGTACGAACTTGTAAGCAATATATGACAATCATGATATATAGGATATTGTATATGAAACGAGAGAGTATTATTGAAAAACTTGTACAAAATGCTTGGAGTGCCCTTGTCTAGCTGTAAAGCCCAACAAGAACGTTGACTTTTCAAAGGAATTGAACCCAATGGTGATCAAAGAAGACATGCTTTAGCCTATAAGTGGACACTCACTCCAGGAATCCCCAGGTAAGCATAACAGGTCCGTTATTGGATTTATGCGCTATGCTTGCCTATGCCAGAAAACCCAGTGTACAGGCGTCCACCCTTCCAGATTGCACGTGTCCTTATCACACTCATTAAAGTTCAACAACTTTGAAGGAGCAAAAATAAGAGTTGGCATTACGCCTAAGAGTGTCTTCATGGAAGGTACTGCTCCTGTTCCATGGTGATGTAAACTTTCCACTCCCTGTAGGACACCATCTCTATGCACCATGATGAAAGATGAGAAGAATGGAGAGGGAGAAGAAGGGAAAGATGGAAGAAGGAAAGTAGAGGGAAATGAGGGGTAGGGTAGTTTAGGAAATATAATGCATGAAAGTTGAAGTTCGGTTATAGTCTAGGCCTTTTTATCTAATAACCTAGTTCCCTATAACCATGGCTCTGATACCAATCTGTAACACCCCAACCGATGGCGGAATCATCGAGGTGCCACGTAGTGACGATTGTTCAAAAGCTCATGGTACTAAAATGTAAATATTATTGAATAAACCAAAATTGTCTTACATGGAAATGGAAATACATTGTCTAAATGAAATGTAAATATTGAAATAACTGAATTTAAAATAAAGCACTAAATGTCTCTTGTTAAAGCACTAGATCAAACTGCACCTGAAACATGTACAAAATAGATTTGGTCAACATATGAAATGTTGGTGAGCATTCCTAGTTTTGATATATATAGTAGGTTAAAAAGTTATACAATTCAAGTGCAAGCTACAGTGCAAATATGTAAACTATGTATCATACAAATGAGCGAAATCAACCCTGTAACTGTATAATGTACTGTATGAACTGTAGTGTACTTATCCAATAAATGGATAAAAAGCTTAACACTGGCCACGGATTCTCCGATGAAAAAGGGGGAGAATCAATCTAGGCGGGTTGTCAATCCAAATAGCGCTATCCAATGTTAAGGTCGGCTTGTACCATGTTAATGATTTCACTAAGTACAAATGTAATCCACATGTACTGTCTAAGCATAAAGCACGTTGTAAGCAATGCACATAGTACAAGAATTGTATTGTAAAAATGTAAACTTGTATTTGAAATTGTAATAGTGTACATGTAACACCCCAAAAATGTATAAAAGCAAAAAGGGGTAGGAATACTCACTGTTTACGTAATAGCTTGAAATTGAACTTGGACAACGAAATATGAGTTGGAATTATCTCAAAGAATCAACCTAAAGAATCAACCTTTTAGATTATTATTCTTTACATTTAAAAAAAAAAAATATATTTTTGACTTTATAAATCCATGGTTTTAAAGTTGTAATCATGATTAATCCTAAACTTTAAAAGAATTTATGAACACATTTATATACGTAAACTTCTTTAAAATTGTAATACTAGCATTTCAAAAGAAATTAGTTTAGAAATTGGTAGATTTTATTTAATTGATGACCCCAACAAGATGTGGTTTGACATTCATATATAAAACAATAACAATATTATAAAGCATACATATCCATATGTATATTGTATTAATATTGAGTTATTGTGGGACCAAAAAAAAAACGTAACTTGAATTCAATTTGTGGGAGACAGTAGAGTGATGACCCAGACTTTTTATCAACTCAACTTTTTGCTCTTTTTTTTATTAGTGCTAGTAGCCATAGTCATCTTCTCCAAGCTACCTTATAATAACCAGTAATCCCATGATCAATTGACCCTCTTCAAGCTTTGTTAATTCAAAAAAAAAAAAAAAAACAGAGGGCTTTTATCCCTACCATGTTTACGCATCAAGAGACATAAAAATTACTTACGAATTGTAACGAAATCGTGGAGGAGAGTGGTGGCCGGAAAACTTCACGCCGGCGAGTACAAGAGCACGACGAGGGCAGCAGCAGAGGTGGAATTTGAGAGTGTAAGGATGTCTACGCAAGTTTCCTGGTTCGAGGGATGGGTCTTATTTATACCCGAAGTCGATTAATGCTACCATTGACTATTCCGGTCAAATGCCGAGAATTAAGATCCGCGTTTTATGCTTTTGACGAGAGCTTGCTGGTCAAAACATGTATACAAGGTCTGGCACGAGTTTTTAGGATGCATTGAATGCATTAATTTGGTCAAAGGCAAGATTGGAGGTTTATTAATGTGGGGTGTACACAGCTTGCGTAACAGCAGCAGTGGAGGGGAAGGAGGCAGCGGATTAGAAGGGATAAATATAAGGAGGTTTGGTTTTAAATCAAAAAAGGCTTCATAGCTCAGTGGTTCAGCGCGTTGGTGTGACTGAGGCTGCTCGGGTTCGATTCCCGGCTGCAGCAAGTTTTTTTTTCTTTTTTTTATTAACAGGTTAAGGGAAAGGAAGGAGTGGGCTTGGGCCTGTGCAGCGGGCTTCGTCCTGGGCTGCTGAAAAGAGAAAGGCAAGGTGGGCTAGAGGTATTGAGTTCTAGAATGGGTTTGGGCTTATGGTGTGAGTTTAGTTAGTAAAAAAAATGTGATTATTATTATTATTATTATTATATATAATATATATATATATATATATATATATATATAATGAAAAAAAGGTGACGGATGCCACAGCATCCCCTACTTTTAGAAACTTCGTCCCGAAGTTATTGGAAACATAGGGTTATGGATGCTTGGGTAAAAATTAAGATAACTGTGGTTTGGAAAATTCGAATGATTTGGATATGAGGTTTGATAGGTGTGAGTTAAGGATTTGATTAGGTTCGCCTCGAATAGTAAGAGAATAAGAATCTAGTAAATCAATAAACTGCAAGTTTTAGGAATCCTAAAATAAATGTACGAGTTGATTGACTATAGAATGACCAAATGAACTACCAAGTAACTAGAGTTTGTTCCTGGTCCGACTTCCAGTCTCACTTTCAATGCATCATTAGTGTTTGTATACAGGGTGTACCGCATCTAACCCACCACACCTTTGATACTTTGAAAACGTACTGGACGTCTTCCAAAAACTCTAATAGAATTTCACACTACCCTAACGTACCTGTAAATTCATGATTACGTTCCAGACCGGAATCATCAATTTACCTTACATTAGGGTTTTATGTCCTTCTATGATCCTAATCTAACACACATCAAAGTAAATAAATTTCATAAGAAGATGACACAACAACACGTTGAGTTACAATGAGAAGTTATCAACGTAATGAGGCCATGTAATAATGAGGTCAATTGCAATGACTTGTAAGCATAATAGTATGTATCTAAGTATGGGCTACCACTCGTCCGAGGAGCCCTTTAAATGAAATGTTTATCAGAGTTGCATGGGTAATACACACATGCCAGTAAGTTTGCAAGTACTACAATCATTAAGTGTAAGTATTATTTTAGTGGCGAGTATCATGAATAATTAAATGTCCAATGGATAGTCAAACTAAGGGAAAAATCAAGTTTCATATGACAAACAATGATGTTTTTATAAAAGCTCTGTATGATTAAATAAGTATTTTGATTTTCATGGAAGTCAAGACCAAATGTTTCAATAATTTGTAAGGTAGAGTCTGAAACTTATACGATATAAAATAAACATAACTGAATTTGATAAATTTCCAATCTGTGTTCGTACACAATAGTATGCAAGGAAATTTCTAGATGTTGTATGCTAATGAGTTCGACAAAATTGGATACAAAATGATAATAGGATCAAGAAAATGAAAACACAAGTATTGGATTCTCGAGCCTTGGGAAGATTTCATCCATGGCTTAACCAGTGGGATTAACGTCGTCCTGATCAGTTGTTTCGTTGGTATTGATATTGAAAGCTCGTCCATGTGCCACCAGGTTTACATTGTTCAATTTGGGACATTGAGGTAGCATGTGATTAGGGTCTCTACAATGATAACATGCCCGACCGTTAGTAATCTGTAGTGGTCCCTGGGCAGCTGTTTGATGATTACTCTGTGTCCCAACCATTACTCGGCAAGTGGAAACAAAGTGTCCAAACCTTCCACATCTAGTGCATTGACGGCATGGGAGATTTGCAGGGTGATGATATTCGCAGGTGTTGCATTGAGGATGGATTCCCGTGTAGGCTTTCTTGATAGGAGGCTGAGCCACCGGATCAACAGCATTGTTCTGATTATCGCCCATTCGTTTCTTAGAGTTCGAAGCAGTAGTGGCGGCCTTTGCTAAAATAGTCTTAGATTGTTCAACAACATTGGTGGTTTTCTCAGTAGGTGTCTTGGTGCCCTTCCTAACCAAGTTTCCTTTCCTTACGTGTTTGTCTGTTAATGTGGCTGCAAGTTGGATGGCTTCTTCTACCGTAGTGGCTTTGCCTCCAGTGACAACGTCTTGAATCAGGTCAGGTAATCCCTCGATATATTTTTCGATTGCTCGAGAGACTGGGGTGACCATGTGTGGAACCAGTATGCTAAGTTCGTGATATCGAGTATTATACGCAAGATTCTCACCACTGTCTTGTTTCAGTCCGTGGAATTCTTCCTCCAGTTTCCTGATTTCGTTCCTAGGGCAGAATTTGGCGATCATGAGTTCCTTAACATCTGCCCAAGATAATGATAAAGCAATATCAGCTCCTCGATTGCGCTTTTCGCCATTCCACCAGGTTAGCGCCCCCTTTTGAAGGACACTAGTAGCATAGCGAACGCGGAGTTCATCAGGACATTCACTGTTCACAAAAGTACTCTCCATGCTTTAAAACCATTGGAGGAGGCCTGTAGCACCCTCCTCACCAGTGAATTTTGTGGGGTTGCAGGAGTTAAAGTGTTTGAAAGTGCACCGAAATTGAGTCGTACTCCCTGTGTTGGCACTGTTACTATTCTGGGTTATCTCACTGACAAGGTTTGGGATCACTGCAGCAATTTGCTCAGCGACTAAAGATGCGAGGCGACGGTCAGAACGTTGTCCAGAAGCATGAACAGGGCGTCGACGGACATCACGGAGCATGCGGCGAGCAGACATCTATGAGGTAATCAATGAATAATCATGAGATTAGAAAATGTGAGTGTATAACTGTACAAATGATCATGAAAGTACGAACTTGTAAGCAATATATGACAATCATGATATATAGGATATTGTATATGAAACGAGAGAGTATTATTGAAAAACTTGTACAAAATGCTTGGAGTGCCCTTGTCTAGCTGTAAAGCCCAACAAGAACGTTGACTTTTCAAAGGAATTGAACCCAATGGTGATCAAAGAAGACATGCTTTAGCCTATAAGTGGACACTCACTCCAGGAATCCCCAGGTAAGCATAACAGGTCCGTTATTGGATTTATGCGCTATGCTTGCCTATGCCAGAAAACCCAGTGTACAGGCGTCCACCCTTCCAGATTGCACGTGTCCTTATCACACTCATTAAAGTTCAACAACTTTGAAGGAGCAAAAATAAGAGTTGGCATTACGCCTAAGAGTGTCTTCATGGAAGGTACTGCTCCTGTTCCATGGTGATGTAAACTTTCCACTCCCTGTAGGACACCATCTCTATGCACCATGATGAAAGATGAGAAGAATGGAGAGGGAGAAGAAGGGAAAGATGGAAGAAGGAAAGTAGAGGGAAATGAGGGGTAGGGTAGTTTAGGAAATATAATGCATGAAAGTTGAAGTTCGGTTATAGTCTAGGCCTTTTTATCTAATAACCTAGTTCCCTATAACCATGGCTCTGATACCAATCTGTAACACCCCAACCGATGGCGGAATCATCGAGGTGCCACGTAGTGACGATTGTTCAAAAGCTCATGGTACTAAAATGTAAATATTATTGAATAAACCAAAATTGTCTTACATGGAAATGGAAATACATTGTCTAAATGAAATGTAAATATTGAAATAACTGAATTTAAAATAAAGCACTAAATGTCTCTTGTTAAAGCACTAGATCAAACTGCACCTGAAACATGTACAAAATAGATTTGGTCAACATATGAAATGTTGGTGAGCATTCCTAGTTTTGATATATATAGTAGGTTAAAAAGTTATACAATTCAAGTGCAAGCTACAGTGCAAATATGTAAACTATGTATCATACAAATGAGCGAAATCAACCCTGTAACTGTATAATGTACTGTATGAACTGTAGTGTACTTATCCAATAAATGGATAAAAAGCTTAACACTGGCCACGGATTCTCCGATGAAAAAGGGGGAGAATCAATCTAGGCGGGTTGTCAATCCAAATAGCGCTATCCAATGTTAAGGTCGGCTTGTACCATGTTAATGATTTCACTAAGTACAAATGTAATCCACATGTACTGTCTAAGCATAAAGCACGTTGTAAGCAATGCACATAGTACAAGAATTGTATTGTAAAAATGTAAACTTGTATTTGAAATTGTAATAGTGTACATGTAACACCCCAAAAATGTATAAAAGCAAAAAGGGGTAGGAATACTCACTGTTTACGTAATAGCTTGAAATTGAACTTGGACAACGAAATATGAGTTGGAATTATCCCAAAGAATCAACCTAAAGAATCAACCTTTTAGATTATTATTCTTTACATTTAAAAAAAAAAATATATTTTTGACTTTATAAATCCATGGTTTTAAAGTTGTAATCATGATTAATCCTAAACTTTAAAAGAATTTATGAACACATTTATATACGTAAACTTCTTTAAAATTGTAATACTAGCATTTCAAAAGAAATTAGTTTAGAAATTGGTAGATTTTATTTAATTGATGACCCCAACAAGATGTGGTTTGACATTCATATATAAAACAATAACAATATTATAAAGCATACATATCCATATGTATATTGTATTAATATTGAGTTATTGTGGGACCAAAAAAAAAACGTAACTTGAATTCAATTTGTGGGAGACAGTAGAGTGATGACCCACACTTTTTATCAACTCAACTTTTTGCTCTTTTTTTTATTAGTGCTAGTAGCCATAGTCATCTTCTCCAAGCTACCTTATAATAACCAGTAATCCCATGATCAATTGACCCTCTTCAAGCTTTGTTAATTCAAAAAAAAAAAAAAAAAACAGAGGGCTTTTATCCCTACCATGTTTACGCATCAAGAGACATAAAAATTACTTACGAATTGTAATGAAATCGTGGAGGAGAGTGGTGGCCGGAAAACTTCACGCCGGCGAGTACAAGAGCACGACGAGGGCAGCAGCAGAGGTGGAATTTGAGAGTGTAAGGATGTCTACGCAAGTTTCCTGGTTCGAGGGATGGGTCGTATTTATACCCGAAGTCGATTAATGCTACCATTGACTATTCCGGTCAAATGCCGAGAATTAAGATCCGCGTTTTATGCTTTTGACGAGAGCTTGCTGGTCAAAACATGTATACAAGGTCTGGCACGAGTTTTTAGGATGCATTGAATGCATTAATTTGGTCAAAGGCAAGATTGGAGGTTTATTAATGTGGGGTGTACACAGCTTGCGTAACAGCAGCAGTGGAGGGGAAGGAGGCAGCGGATTAGAAGGGATAAATATAAGGAGGTTTGGTTTTAAATCAAAAAAGGCTTCATAGCTCAGTGGTTCAGCGCGTTGGTGTGACTGAGGCGGCTCGGGTTCGATTCCCGGCTGCAGCAAGTTTTTTTTTCTTTTTTTTATTAACAGGTTAAGGGAAAGGAAGGAGTGGGCTTGGGCCTGTGCAGCGGGCTTCGTCCTGGGCTGCTGAAAAGAGAAAGGCAAGGTGGGCTAGAGGTATTGAGTTCTAGAATGGGTTTGGGCTTATGGTGTGAGTTTAGTTAGTAAAAAAAATGTGATTATTATTATTATTATTATTATTATATATAAAATATATATATATATATATATATATAATGAAAAAAAGGTGACGGATGTCACAGCATCCCCTACTTTTAGAAACTTCGTCCCGAAGTTATTGGAAACATTGGGTTATGGATGCTTGGGTAAAAATTAAGATAACTGTGGTTTGGAAAATTCGAATGATTTGGATATGAGGTTTGATAGGTGTGAGTTAAGGATTTGATTAGGTTCGCCTCGAATAGTAAGAGAATAAGAATCTAGTAAATCAATAAACTGCAAGTTTTAGGAATCCTAAAATAAATGTACGAGTTGATTGACTATAGAAAGACCAAATGAACTACCAAGTAACTAGAGTTTGTTCCTGGTCCGACTTCCAGTCTCACTTTCAATGCATCATTAGTGTTTGTATACAGGGTGTACCGCATCTAACCCACCACACCTTTGATACTTTGAAAACGTACTGGACGTCTTCCAAAAACTCTAATAGAATTTCACACTACCCTAACGTACCTGTAAATTCATGATTACGTTCCGGACCGGAATCATCAATTTACCTTACATTAGGGTTTTATGTCCTTCTATGATCCTAATCTAACACACATCAAAGTAAATAAATTTCATAAGAAGATGACACAACAACACGTTGAGTTACAATGAGAAGTTATCAACGTAATGAGGCCATGTAATAATGAGGTCAATTGCAATGACTTGTAAGCATAATAGTATGTATCTAAGTATGGGCTACCACTCGTCCGAGGAGCCCTTTAAATGAAATGTTTATCAGAGTTGCGTGGGTAATACACACATGCCAGTAAGTTTGCAAGTACTACAATCATTAAGTGTAAGTATTATTTTAGTGGCGAGTATCATGAATAATTAAATGTTCAATGGATAGTCAAACTAAGGGAAAA
Source organism: Ambrosia x helenae (assembly GCA_030844895.1). Classification (NCBI taxonomy): domain Eukaryota; kingdom Viridiplantae; phylum Streptophyta; class Magnoliopsida; order Asterales; family Asteraceae; genus Ambrosia; species Ambrosia x helenae. The sequence goes on from CM061225.1 coordinate 3,163,004, forward strand.
ATCAAGTTTCATATGACAAACAATGATGTTTTTATAAAAGCTCTGTATGATTAAATAAGTATTTTGATTTTCATGGAAGTCAAGACCAAATGTTTCAATAATTTGTAAGGTAGAGTCTGAAACTTATACGATATAAAATAAACATAACTGAATTTGATAAATTTCCAATCTGTGTTCGTACACAATAGTATGCAAGGAAATTTCTAGATGTTGTATGCTAATGAGTTCGACAAAATTGGATACAAAATGATAATAGGATCAAGAAAATGAAAACACAAGTATTGGATTCTCGAGCCTTGGGAAGATTTCATCCATGGCTTAACCAGTGGGATTAACGTCGTCCTGATCAGTTGTTTCGTTGGTATTGATATTGAAAGCTCGTCCATGTGCCACCAGGTTTACATTGTTCAATTTGGGACATTGAGGTAGCATGTGATTAGGGTCTCTACAATGATAACATGCCCGACCGTTAGTAATCTGTAGTGGTCCCTGGGCAGCTGTTTGATGATTACTCTGTGTCCCAACCATTACTCGGCAAGTGGAAACAAAGTGTCCAAACCTTCCACATCTAGTGCATTGACGGCATGGGAGATTTGCAGGGTGATGATATTCGCAGGTGTTGCATTGAGGATGGATTCCCGTGTAGGCTTTCTTGATAGGAGGCTGAGCCACCGGATCAACAGCATTGTTCTGATTATCGCCCATTCGTTTCTTAGAGTTCGAAGCAGTAGTGGCGGCCTTTGCTAAAATAGTCTTAGATTGTTCAACAACATTGGTGGTTTTCTCAGTAGGTGTCTTGGTGCCCTTCCTAACCAAGTTTCCTTTCCTTACGTGTTTGTCTGTTAATGTGGCTGCAAGTTGGATGGCTTCTTCTACCGTAGTGGCTTTGCCTCCAGTGACAACGTCTTGAATCAGGTCAGGTAATCCCTCGATATATTTTTCGATTGCTCGAGAGACTGGGGTGACCATGTGTGGAACCAGTATGCTAAGTTCGTGATATCGAGTATTATACGCAAGATTCTCACCACTGTCTTGTTTCAGTCCGTGGAATTCTTCCTCCAGTTTCCTGATTTCGTTCCTAGGGCAGAATTTGGCGATCATGAGTTCCTTAACATCTGCCCAAGATAATGATAAAGCAATATCAGCTCCTCGATTGCGCTTTTCGCCATTCCACCAGGTTAGCGCCCCCTTTTGAAGGACACTAGTAGCATAGCGAACGCGGAGTTCATCAGGACATTCACTGTTCACAAAAGTACTCTCCATGCTTTAAAACCATTGGAGGAGGCCTGTAGCACCCTCCTCACCAGTGAATTTTGTGGGGTTGCAGGAGTTAAAGTGTTTGAAAGTGCACCGAAATTGAGTCGTACTCCCTGTGTTGGCACTGTTACTATTCTGGGTTATCTCACTGACAAGGTTTGGGATCACTGCAGCAATTTGCTCAGCGACTAAAGATGCGAGGCGACGGTCAGAACGTTGTCCAGAAGCATGAACAGGGCGTCGACGGACATCACGGAGCATGCGGCGAGCAGACATCTATGAGGTAATCAATGAATAATCATGAGATTAGAAAATGTGAGTGTATAACTGTACAAATGATCATGAAAGTACGAACTTGTAAGCAATATATGACAATCATGATATATAGGATATTGTATATGAAACGAGAGAGTATTATTGAAAAACTTGTACAAAATGCTTGGAGTGCCCTTGTCTAGCTGTAAAGCCCAACAAGAACGTTGACTTTTCAAAGGAATTGAACCCAATGGTGATCAAAGAAGACATGCTTTAGCCTATAAGTGGACACTCACTCCAGGAATCCCCAGGTAAGCATAACAGGTCCGTTATTGGATTTATGCGCTATGCTTGCCTATGCCAGAAAACCCAGTGTACAGGCGTCCACCCTTCCAGATTGCACGTGTCCTTATCACACTCATTAAAGTTCAACAACTTTGAAGGAGCAAAAATAAGAGTTGGCATTACGCCTAAGAGTGTCTTCATGGAAGGTACTGCTCCTGTTCCATGGTGATGTAAACTTTCCACTCCCTGTAGGACACCATCTCTATGCACCATGATGAAAGATGAGAAGAATGGAGAGGGAGAAGAAGGGAAAGATGGAAGAAGGAAAGTAGAGGGAAATGAGGGGTAGGGTAGTTTAGGAAATATAATGCATGAAAGTTGAAGTTCGGTTATAGTCTAGGCCTTTTTATCTAATAACCTAGTTCCCTATAACCATGGCTCTGATACCAATCTGTAACACCCCAACCGATGGCGGAATCATCGAGGTGCCACGTAGTGACGATTGTTCAAAAGCTCATGGTACTAAAATGTAAATATTATTGAATAAACCAAAATTGTCTTACATGGAAATGGAAATACATTGTCTAAATGAAATGTAAATATTGAAATAACTGAATTTAAAATAAAGCACTAAATGTCTCTTGTTAAAGAACTAGATCAAACTGCACCTGAAACATGTACAAAATAGATTTGGTCAACATATGAAATGTTGGTGAGCATTCCTAGTTTTGATATATATAGTAGGTTAAAAAGTTATACAATTCAAGTGCAAGCTACAGTGCAAATATGTAAACTATGTATCATACAAATGAGCGAAATCAACCCTGTAACTGTATAATGTACTGTATGAACTGTAGTGTACTTATCCAATAAATGGATAAAAAGCTTAACACTGGCCACGGATTCTCCGATGAAAAAGGGGGAGAATCAATCTAGGCGGGTTGTCAATCCAAATAGCGCTATCCAATGTTAAGGTCGGCTTGTACCATGTTAATGATTTCACTAAGTACAAATGTAATCCACATGTACTGTCTAAGCATAAAGCACGTTGTAAGCAATGCACATAGTACAAGAATTGTATTGTAAAAATGTAAACTTGTATTTGAAATTGTAATAGTGTACATGTAACACCCCAAAAATGTATAAAAGCAAAAAGGGGTAGGAATACTCACTGTTTACGTAATAGCTTGAAATTGAACTTGGACAACGAAATATGAGTTGGAATTATCCCAAAGAATCAACCTAAAGAATCAACCTTTTAGATTATTATTCTTTACATTTAAAAAAAAATATATATTTTTGACTTTATAAATCCATGGTTTTAAAGTTGTAATCATGATTAATCCTAAACTTTAAAAGAATTTATGAACACATTTATATACGTAAACTTCTTTAAAATTGTAATACTAGCATTTCAAAAGAAATTAGTTTAGAAATTGGTAGATTTTATTTAATTGATGACCCCAACAAGATGTGGTTTGACATTCATATATAAAACAATAACAATATTATAAAGCATACATATCCATATGTATATTGTATTAATATTGAGTTATTGTGGGACCAAAAAAAAACGTAACTTGAATTCAATTTGTGGGAGACAGTAGAGTGATGACCCACACTTTTTATCAACTCAACTTTTTGCTCTTTTTTTTATTAGTGCTAGTAGCCATAGTCATCTTCTCCAAGCTACCTTATAATAACCAGTAATCCCATGATCAATTGACCCTCTTCAAGCTTTGTTAATTCAAAAAAAAAAAAAAAAACAGAGGGCTTTTATCCCTACCATGTTTACGCATCAAGAGACATAAAAATTACTTACGAATTGTAACGAAATCGTGGAGGAGAGTGGTGGCCGGAAAACTTCACGCCGGCGAGTACAAGAGCACGACGAGGGCAGCAGCAGAGGTGGAATTTGAGAGTGTAAGGATGTCTACGCAAGTTTCCTGGTTCGAGGGATGGGTCTTATTTATACCCGAAGTCGATTAATGCTACCATTGACTATTCCGGTCAAATGCCGAGAATTAAGATCCGCGTTTTATGCTTTTGACGAGAGCTTGCTGGTCAAAACATGTATACAAGGTCTGGCACGAGTTTTTAGGATGCATTGAATGCATTAATTTGGTCAAAGGCAAGATTGGAGGTTTATTAATGTGGGGTGTACACAGCTTGCGTAACAGCAGCAGTGGAGGGGAAGGAGGCAGCGGATTAGAAGGGATAAATATAAGGAGGTTTGGTTTTAAATCAAAAAAGGCTTCATAGCTCAGTGGTTCAGCGCGTTGGTGTGACTGAGGCTGCTCGGGTTCGATTCCCGGCTGCAGCAAGTTTTTTTTCTTTTTTTTATTAACAGGTTAAGGGAAAGGAAGGAGTGGGCTTGGGCCTGTGCAGCGGGCTTCGTCCTGGGCTGCTGAAAAGAGAAAGGCAAGGTGGGCTAGAGGTATTGAGTTCTAGAATGGGTTTGGGCTTATGGTGTGAGTTTAGTTAGTAAAAAAAATGTGATTATTATTATTATTATTATTATTATTATATATAAAAATATATATATATATATATATATATATATATAATGAAAAAAAGGTGACGGATGTCACAGTATTTAAAACGAGGTTGTCTTCTTGGAAGTCTAAGACTCTTTTGATAGGGGGTAGACTAACGCTAATCAAGTCGGTCTTGGAGAGTCTCCCGTCGTATTATTTTGCCTTGTTTAAGGCTCCGGTTGGTATCATTAATAAACTAGAAGGTTTGATGAAACGTTTTTTATGGGAGGTAATGAAGCTGTGAAAAAACTTCACTGGGTGGCTTGGGAGACGGTTACGAGACCTATTAAACAAGGTGGTTTGGGTATTCGTAAGCTTGAAGAATGTAATAACGCGTTCTTGGTAAAGTGGCTTTGGAGATACCGTCACGAAAGAGACGCTTTATGGAAAAGAGTGGTGGATGCGATTCATGGCTCGTCTAGGAAGTGGGATGTTTATCCGGCATCTTCTAATATGTCGGGTACTTGGACGAAATTGGTTAATTGTGGATTTCGGCTTAAAGGGATGGTTATAATACTATTAGCATGATTCGGGGGGGGGGGTGCTTGGTAATGGGATGGAGATTAGATTTTGGATCGATCCTTGGGTATCTCGAATTCCGCTTAAGAGTTTGTTCCCGGATTTATTTAGATTAGAGAGGCATAAAGGGTGTAAAGTGGGGGATCGAATTGGTGTTTTGGATTCTACCCGAACGACTCAATGGGAATGGAGGAGGGATCCAATCTCCGATTATGAAGTGGTGCAGCTCGAAGATTGTATCCAGCTTTTAGAAGATATAATGCCGAGAGATTATGAAGACCGATGGGTTTGGGATGTGGCGAACGGCAATGGTTTCTCGGTTCAGGAAGTTCGCAAATGGTTGGAAAGTGGGCGTCAAGTTCCGATGGCCTCGCATTATGTGTGGTGTAAATGGTTGCCTATTAAAGTGAATGTGTTTACGTGGCGCTTGTTAATGGATAGGTTGCCGACCAAGGTGGCGTTACATAGGAGAAATGTGGAGTGTGGAGATCTTAGGTGTAGGTTCTGCGATGAGCAAGAAGAATGTGTTGATCATATTTTCACCGCGTGTGGGTTGGCTTGTGGCGTTTGGCATGGTATATCGTCATGGGTGAAGCTTCCACAGTTTTATTTCTTTTCGACTAGTGATATCTTGAAGGTGCATCCGAATCCTGGGTGGTCTGCGGTGAAGAATCTGGCGTTATACGGTATTATTGTTTTGACTTGTTGGAGGATTTGGAAGGCAAGGAACGACGATATTTTTAGAGACGATCGCCGTGGGGTGGTTGATATTGTTTCGGACGTTAAAGCGTTAGGGTACATTTGGTTTTCTAGTAGATTCGATAAGGGGAGGATAGGTTGGAAGGATTGGCATAGATTCTCTTTTGATGTAATGTAACTGCTTGGTTTCTTGGTTTTTAGGGTCTCCGTCTTGGAGATGTTCCCTTATTTGCGTGTTTTATAAAAGTTGCCTTTCAAAAAAAACCGTCATGATTTTTAATTAATTAAAAATTGATATGTCACAATTCATATATACCATTAAATAATTAAAAGTAACCATCAAATTTGATTTGTGATATTTGTCAGCCTTAGATTCAGGCCCATATTCACCACATATCTATAATACATTATAAAGGAGGAGTGATGTACCATATTAGAATTTTGACATGGGTACAATTTTTAAAGCAACAAGTATAAGAGAATAAAGCTTATTTCATAAGGGTAATATAGGGATATTAGTGCCAATTAAGACACTTTAGAGGGCATTATAGTAATTTTATTATGGGTTTATAGTTAAAAACTAAAAACTTATACCATCTCTACCCTTATGTAACCTACTGAACCTGTTTCACTTAACCTAATCCTAATATCCAATTAAAGCCTGCAAATGAATCGTCATGCCTTCAATTCCTCCTCCTAACCCCCTAGCGTTTCCACTTCTCTCTTCTTATTCACTCCATATCCAATTTCATCCTTCACACAGAAGATTTACCTTCCAGAAGAAGCAGCGGCAAAGAATTTCTCGGTTCTGCGTGTGGGATCAGGGACAATGAAATGAGTTGCCTGATAAGACCATTGATGAGAGACTCTGCATACTCTTCCTTTTAATCGCTTGATTGTCTACCGGAACTCCCTTCTTTGCAACTTATGTCCGACCAATATAAACCACATAAGTACTCCCCCTCATTCAACCACCGGTAATTATTACTCGTATATTTTCCATCGATGTTTTACGTATACTGATTTTGGTCAATGTTTCGTTTTTAATTTGTAGCTCCAAGTGTCGAGGATCGTGTTAGTATTAATATTAATATCTACAGGTATTGAATTTTTTTTATTTTTTTTTTTGTTTATTTTGCTGTGTTTATTGGGTTGTTTTCATAATTTGTCATGTGTATTTTGTTTATTTCCATAACATGAGCATTAACATTGTGTATTGTGGCATTGTGTACGTTGAGCGATAGTAGCCGAACGCTGGTGGTGACGTTTTCGTGAAGGGGGGTTTGATTAGGCTTTCTATCGTAGGTGCTTAATTGTCGTGAATCGGAGGAGGGCGGCGATAATTAAAGAAGATGAAGGGCTGTGATTATGGCAGAAGGATGATGACGACGACCGCAGAGTGAGGTGGATGGTGTCAATTTTAACCCACATCTCCGCATTCTCTAGCCACCCTCCTTACCGCATCTCCGCCACGTATTTTGGTTTATTCATCACCAACCGTCGTCGGTCAATATCCTGCCTTTTATTGTAAACGATGCCTGTAAGAAGTAATATAAAGAAAAAAATTAAGGTGTCGTTGAAAATTGGAACTTATGTATTACTTATTACTGTGCTATTTTGTTTACTGCTTCATACGTATCTTATAGCCATTTGAAAAGACCGAGTAGATGGAAAATGATGATTGTTACGCTTTTGCATTAAATGGCAAGACTATGCTTGATGATTGCAAGTTAGGCTGGAAGGCTAGCTCGTGTCACTTCCAACTTGCAAGCTTTCTTGTTAAACTGTTTATTATTATTATTTGAATGACATACATATCTACCTGAGTCTTACCAGGTACTTAGCATGATTTTTATCTCTGTTATTAGGAACCTCTTTGCGGCTTAATATCAAGTCAGCCACGAAACAATCTTCAGGCTCTGAGTGTGAATATTGCAAATGAACTTCTTGAACATGCAGTTCAACTTGTTACATATGACAATCTGGACTTGGGCTGTGAGACTATCGAACATGCTGCAACTAAAAAGGTTGGTATTTCTGTCATCAGATTTTCATTTAAGCATTATTGGTATATATTTTGTTAAATACATGATGTACAAACTATGGATAATGAACTTGATCCTCTACTTTCGGTAAGAAGGAGGCACGGAGAAGGGGTTGGGCCTGCCTATTTTTAAACCAACTTGCACACACAAGGTTATGTAGGTGTTATGCGAGAAGCCCTCCGTCCTAAACCTCGATTATCCCATTCTTAAGAGCAGGTTCATGATGTATCATCTTATTTCCGCCATTGGTTTATCATCCTCTATTATCCTTATCATTGTTTATCAGGATCTTGTTCATGTATCTTGTCGAAAACAATCAAACCAAAACTTGATTTCGGTACCTCTTGGTTCTTCTCCTCAACCATGAAGTGGTGCTCTACATCGAGGTTAGAGTCAAGGATCAGGTTCAGTTACTGTTTCAAGTCAACTAAGCACTGTAATTTTCTCATCTGGTATCAATGTGGTATCACACTTCATGGATTCTGAAGATATAGAGCCTGCCCAGTAAAATTTCTTTGGTGTGATTGGTTGAATGGTTTCTTTTTCAAATGCCCATGTTTGATCTTTTATATTTTCTTTTTCTTTTTGTTTTGTTTTTAATTTTATTTTTTGTTTTGCAGTGGTTAGTTGGTGCATAGCACGATGGGTGCACGCAACCTTGAAGCTGTCGTGTCTTCATTTTCTGTAGCTTCAGCTACTGATCAGTATATTCCTAACTCTTATTATGTTCCCACAGTCGGTATTTTAATTAACTTGAGTTCAAGATGCTGAATGTGCATTCACAAGCTTTCTATTAATCTGTAGCCTTTGCCTTCACCTACAGATTGCATTATAAGTACACTTAAGAACCTTTGATGGCTACCAAAGACGAATCGGGTAAATACCAGTTCATCTCAGAGGTGGTTAATATGCATTTCACTTTTAATTTTGTTTACTTCAGAATATTTTGCTATGGCCTATAGAGCTAGAATCTCTGATAGAAAGGATGCTAAAGAAGCTGAAATTCAGGTAATATCTCTTATTTTTTATCATTAAAATGAAATTTTCTAAAACAATTGATCTTGCAAAACAAGTCTAAGAGGTGCAGACTAAAATAGACCAAGATCACCATAGAAGTACTGGTAATCACTTGAATCTTGAGCAGCCATATCTATACAATGAGTTTGTTGTCTGGTCATCTACTCCTGTTATGTTGTTTGACATTTTCTAGAAACCCATACTTGAAGTACTTATCGAACCATGAGATTGAATCTGTATAATGAGTGCTTACCATCTTTTACAACAAATATATCAAAACATTGAACTTAATGTCATTCACAACTGTACAAATTTGATCACCTTGTACATATCTTTCTTTTAAACAAACAAAAGAAGCATCACGTGCCAATAAACAAAAATAAAACTGTAGTGGCTCAAACTTCGCCTATACGTGAGAATCTAGAAGGGTACGATTTCTTTAAAAAACTTTTACTATAGGCTTAATTTAATTTTGCAGAATCATTAGATTAATTATAACAAAAAATTGTGTTACCTATTGTCACGAGAGATGATGGAAGAATTCCACTTAGAAGATTAAGAGAACTTTGTGAGCAGTTGGATAATTATAACCAAAACAAATTATGCAAACATATTTGAGATCTTTAAAATGTTAAAACTGATAACTGGCTTAAATGCATATTCAACTAAGCCCACAAGGATTTGCGGTTATCTTGGTGTAATATGGTGTTGTTGGAGCTGGTCAAAAACGGATTTAGGTAAAGGAAGTTAATTATTGGCAGATACATAGTAGCCACTAGGCGTTGAAATAGATTATTGCTAATTATAACAATCTGTTAAAACACGCGGGTAAGATTCAATCCCGCTGCAACGCGCGGGCATCTCTACTAGTATATACTAACGCACATGCCAATTAACTTATTGTTAATTTGTTTACTAATTAGGCTCAATCAACGTACTAATAAAAGATTATCAGCCCAATTAAAACATGTGTATTTGGCTCTAAATCCGATTACACATACTAACACGTTATAACAATCAAGCCCGCCATTCCTGCATCACCTAACTCGATTAATTAATAACGAGAAGCATATTCAACGAGTTAATCCAATATCACTATAAAAGTCGATAATCACTAAAATTACCAACAATCCTCCCCCATTTAGTGATATCCATGATTAACTCAACTCATTTCTCAAAATCTCAAACTCATGCATAAATGAAAATGTCCTAAGGATTGAATTTTCATCTTAGTAAATTACACGATCCAAATATTCGAATATCGGGGTGTCTCTATGGATTGAACCCTTGCTATCCATTTGAATACTTGAAGGTAAAATACACATAAGTTTACAACCCATATGTTCTTACATGACACTATATTTTACTAGCTTGTGTCCAATCCTTCAAAGAGTATATCGAAGCCAAGTCCAAGCTTCTTGAAGCAGCTAAACTTCATACTCCTATAGGTAGTTCTTTTATTCTTCTATACCTCTTCTTAACGACTCTCAATTTAATCCAAGTTATTTCATTTGATTCACGGTGTAATTTCGGTTCATATAACCAACAATTCATTAGTGGTCCATGTGCTTTTCTTTCATTATATGTTTTACATCCAGTCACGTTATCCTTGCAAGCCCAGTTGTCAACCTGTGTTTTTTGGGTTTGGGTTTTCCAATTTGATCATTTACCTCATATACTGTATGATTGAATATGTATAGTTTTTTGTCTTTTTTTCTCATTTATTTTCATTTTCCTTTTCTCTTGCCCTTCTTTACAAATTTTCCCCCTATCATTATTTCACTACTCACTAAAAAAATAATATTTTAACCTTTATATTTTAATAGAACTAGTGGGATTCCCAGTCGCGCTTTGCGCGACGTTTAACTGTGTCTCTAAAGCTTTTAAAGCCTGAAGTAATTACCAAGCAACTAACTGATAAATAACGTGCAACATTAACACTATGTGCATAATAGCCAAAAACCATTTGTACATGGATTAATTGTGCAACATGAACACATTCTCGCGCATCAAAGTGACGACTGATTTTCAAACTCATTATTTCCACCAACATTACTGAATCAACTATAACCACATGTATTCAAACTCTAAACAACAAACTGTAGCTTTAAAACTTACGTAAGTCGCAAACAAAGCGAAAAGAAGACTAAAATCAACTGTAAGTATTAATTAATCACCTCTACAGTCTACACACCATAATCCATTGTCATGGTTCTAACAAAAATTTAAGATCATATACAATCTTGGAATAAAATCAAAGTATTATTAGCTTAAAGTGAATTAGTAAAAATATATGTACAAAATGAAACTTAGCAACTACATCTTCAAACTGTTTCGGATTTGTGCATCCACTTTAACATCTTGTAAATGCTTGTATCACGAACCAAAAGGCTTTCAAATCTGAAACCCTAAGTATATAAATGGTACCTTTCTTGGTAAATCCTCTTGCAAACTGATCCATGTAGCAATTGATCAACGAAGTGAAGCCCTGAGACAAATTCAGAGAAAGTAAACGGGTTATAAGCAATGGAAACCATACCCGTATCGAATAAAAGTTGAGGAACAAAATGATATAGATTGTACCTCCTGCGCTGATTTTGGGTGCACACAAACATGGTAAGCGTGAATCAATCAAAGTCAACTTTGAGTGGGTGGGTAGTTGCTTGGTTTATTAAAAAGCATGGGGCACCTCAAACATGGGAAGCAGCGGCGCAAGATGAAACATGGCATTAATAAATACTTCAAATTGAGTATAGATAATAATTTCCAACTTTCTAATCTTTTTAACACCCAAAAATAATACAATAAAAACTATACATACGATTCAATAATACGATAAAAACATTAACTATCCTATTTGTGAGTTTTTTTTTCTTTTTGTTTTGATGCATAACTAAATAAGTTCAGCAACTTGAGAAGCAATTTACCTTTATTGCTTTTGAATATAGCCACCAAAATTTTCTTTTTTGATACGCTTGGCATACCATGCCACCATGGTATGTTCGCTAAATAATTTTAGCCCTTTAGGAACATTAAAAAAAGTAAGTTAGGGACTAAATTTATAGAATGAAATTTAGAATTTCTGTTTTCTTCTGATTAGTTGAAGCGGAAAGAAAACGAAAGAATGAGTAGCCATTTTTACTTACATTGTTTCTCTCTTGTCCTTCGAGAGATCACACCGACTCTTGGCCATGGCACCTCAAACTGTATAAGCGCATGCCTTGGTCGTTTCAGGAGTTTACGTCGCTGTACGCCACCTAAAGCATTTTCCTCGGTCGCGGTTTTTTAAAACCAAGGCTGGTAGAAGCATAACTGTGCGAAATAACTAAAGGATGCATCAAGACAACAATGCGTATAGATCAATGACTCTCAAAACAGGTTGTACAAACTATATGCTATTGGATGAAATGAACATCTAAGTTAAAAGGTTTTATTTTTCTTATGAAAACCTTTAGTTAGGTTTTTTAATGTTATCCACATGATTAATTATATCTGTTTAATAGATATTGTAATTATAACTAATTAGTGGTATTAGTTTAGGTATAAAAAATAACTTTATATCATTCATAAAGTTCTAAAAATATTACCTGATACTTAAAACAACCAATGAGTGCCTTTTCTCGTATTTTACCATGTTGTTGGATATAATGTTTGATAGTTGTGTTTAAAGAATGATGATCACATGATGCTAAAGCCTAATGACCAACTTCGACGGTTAAGTTTATACGAAACTTACCTCAAAAGAAAGCAACCGAGGACCACTGTCGTCGCCATTGTAGTAAGATGCAAAGGCTGTAAATCAACACAGAAACACTCATTGCGAAATTATGTTAAATTAAATACTAATAAAACAAAATCACACTTAAGTAACCTAATTAAAAAATTAAATACAAAACCTTGAATCAAATATGAAGGTCACCTTTAATTCTTCTTGCAGGTCGGATGGTATGCTGAGAAAGATGAAGCATACTGTAAAAGTTAAACAGGTTATAACCTAATTCGAAGGTAACCTAAACCTAATTTCCAGACTATATTGAATGACTAAAAAAGAGGCAAAAGAGGTGGTCAAGTGGAAATAGTTCTTTAACTCATAAGTGCAGAAGGTATAGTCTTTGTTCTTTATCTAAATACAACACTGACAAAAGTGAAGACACAAATAAGTTGGTTGAATCTAAATAAAACATGATTTCTAAAGTCTTTGTCCTTGAATTAGATGCAATGGTATGCATTCCAGAGACTTAAGGCGCCACCTTGGTTAGGGTGGATCCCTTTAAAAGACCATTGTTTCCTATGGAGTGTTGTTTTGAAGCGTATTCCAGCTCAAGATGCATTGATTGTGAGACGGGTCGTGGTTCCCACTGTTTGTGTGTCTTTGGTTCACCCATAAAGGGAAAATGAATGCCAGAGAAGATGTTTGCCCTATCAGAACAAAACATATTGTCGAATCCAACAGGTCAAACCGATAAATAATTCAGCTATAAAAGAAGCATTACCTTCAGAAGTGGAAGAAGTTCCATCAACAAAAGTTCAAGATCAAAGAGGTTTTGTATGTAATAAATAGCTAAGACACAAATTATCACTGCACATGTCACTTACAGGATCCGAGCTTTTGTTTCCCGCTGGATAGAAAAGAATCGTGGGGTACCCATCAGCCTGTAAGACGCAAGATCCAAAATCACAATTCACTTATCATGTTTGGAGTACTAAATCCAAAATATTTAAGTCTGAGCAAAAATGTCGAGTGCCAACACCAACTGCCAATCTAAGACTTATAATGCCACTATACCTTTGCCCGGGGATGTTCATTTGTACTTCCATCCATCTTTGCTATTACCAAAGAATCAACATCACGTAAATGCTTATCAAGCTTGTTGTATGTTGGGTCTAGAGCTTGGCAACGCTCATACCATGGTGCATAAATCTGTAAAAAAATAAAATAAATAGAAGTGACCATTAATTAGTTCGTCTAACACAAATATAGTACATAAAATTAAGTTTGAAACGATGAAATCGAACACCGTCAAGAAACCTATAAACATAGATTGTCCAACATAGATAGAGTAGACGCCAACTCCCAACACGCTCAAAACGATCCCGGGCAGCTTTAAACTCCGAATGTGATTCTGAGATGTTTAAAAGACAAGATTCGTTCAAGACTAAAGCGCTGAAATCAAATACACGCAACATTTTAAAGATAAACTGAATCAAAACAAAGTGATTCATGAAAATAAGATATTAAAGCGATGAAAAATGTTCAGATCACTCACTAAAGATCGAAGGTTATCAAAGTGTTCACTTTCCATCTAGTTCTTTCATTCTGAAACCAAATGACAATCAGCTTGGTTAAAGTTCAACTCACCTGCACCAAAATCATCATTTAACGCATAAACTTTTTATGGAATTGAATTGCAATCTTAACCAAATAAGAATTAGAATTCTATAAAATCTAACATTTGCTCCCTAATTTCACAAAAATATTATGGTATGTCAGGAATAATTTGTTTGAGGAAAGCAGCAAAATATGAAACTTAAATAATGATCACCTGCACTGCATCTCATGACCAAGATGGGTTGCACAACCATGATATGTCCCAGTTTCAGCAAATATCCAATTGTGGCATATAACTCTAACAAATTTCTTTAAATTAAATATAATGTCCAAGGGTTTCGATTTAACCAAAAGCTATAAACATGTTTTAACCATAAAGTATAACACATAATAGAAAGTCAAAGCCAGTAATGTAAACATTCTGAGATTCAAAAAAAAAAAATAATAAACCCTAGAACATGAAATATTAGAACATACTCTTTGTGTATGGATGAATACTCTACAATTTTAAAAGATATACTACAATACTATTCTTCAATTTTTGGGCTAAGACAACATCTAAATCCGAAATCAAAGCATCAAGTCTGATAAATGACCTCAAATGTAAAAAAATTCCAATAACCCAATTGACAAATCCAAATACTTCAAATTAATTACCAATAAAAAAAGACAATCAAAGAACCTCGATTATTTCACATATACGTAACAATTGGAGGGTTACCTGCGTGAGTTGAGAAGTTGGGTCGGCTAACAGATCTTAATCGAACAAACTCTTGAACAGAAGCAAAGTACACATCAAAATCAAG